>OU795044.1:33200507-33800507 GCA_917208275.1 Patella pellucida
GGGAACACGTCGTTACGAGTACAATATTGTATGGAAACTTGTGTAAAATTCATCCAGTTCATCGCGAGTTCCACAAAATGGCCGAACCCAGCACCGTGGTCGTTGTCTGAAGACATGTTATCTTCTAAGATGAGCACCAGCGAGGAAAATAAATGCAATCAATACTTGATCAGGGAGGGAAGGGGGCAAAGAGGGGAAAATGTCCCGGGCTACCCACATATATAAGTAATAGCGGCATCCTCCTTCCTCATCCTTCCGATTTTCAGTGGTTGAGTTCATCGTTGAGCTATCAATAAAAAATCGATTCGCATAATGATAGTTGTGTCTTGTGTTAGTTTGCTTTCTCATCAACGTTGGTATATAGACTTTTCTTTTACTTATATTTCCATCGTACACTGCACACGCCACACGGGAACAGCCTATGGATACGGTCGGGTACAGGGTCGGGTCACAAGGCCACAACGACACAAGGGAACACGCCACAAGGGAACAGCCTATGGATACAGGGCCTAATATTAATGTATGTAAAATAATTTACTTTTTAAATACCAGTGCAAATTGAATAGCCATGTCCACACCTTGATGGTCCAGTCTACGACGGGGGAACTCCGCAATGGAGTTTTGTCTGGTTATTTAAAATATGTATCTTAAATATTTGATACCCTGTGCCCATATTTTATCGGGAAGATAACAACACCAATATTGATTGAAATAGACAAATATTATTTTCTACTTCGTGGTTTTAATGTCGAAGATTAAGGAAAATATGGAGTTAAGAGATTTAGAAATGTTGGCTTTGTTGAAGTCTTTTTGTTGTTTATTGTTATAAGTATATAATATGTATACATTCTGTATTTTTGTATATTTGGTTACTTACAATCTCATTAAAATATATCCTATTTCGTTTCGTTTTTTTATAGTTCAAAATTTGCTTTACATGTCTTAACAACACTGGGATCCGAAAGTGTTGGTATATAACAGGCTAGTTGATGTCAGGAACTAGCCAATGAAATGGCCTGTTACAGCAGTTCTTGTGGGTAAACCTCCAGAAACGTCAACATAGTCGCTCGTATGACCCCTGACGCGACCCCCAGTAAAACCTAGTCAAATCTTAACGTAGTCTTCGCCATCGAAAGTAAAAAAAAAACGAAACAAAATATAGATTTTTATTTTAATCAGATTGTGTTATTTATGTTATGTTGCACATTATCTTTCATAAAATAGTCATCTCTTTTAAAGCGCCCGTTTTTGAGCGGTTGACTCTGATTTGAATGTACCCTAGCCCATAAGCAACAAAGTCTTTAGTATAACCCTGTAAGCGTGCACACAAGTTTGGTGTTGACATAAGCATCTTTATAAATTATCCCACTCCGAATTATGTTCAGTTCTTCTAAATAACAGACTCTGAAAATATATGCTCTCAAAATTACATGGTATACTACCAAGTACTGAGACGTCTAAAATGCGGGCGGGGGTGGGTGTGTATAGGGATGTAAAATGGTTTCGCTTTATTCGTGATTATGGTGCCCCAACCCTCATCTATGATTAAGATATGTCCCATGTTGTTTTCATCTTAAAATTCGGGTTCCATCTGGCATTTATTAGTTATATTCATGTTAATCACATCAATGATAATGTTTTGTCAGTATCTTTGTCGTTTGGAATATCTTGGTTGTTCTATAGTTATGATGGGTAGTTGGTGCTGCGGTGTTAATAATAACAATTATTTTGGGGAGGGGTAGGTGCATATTTAACCCCAAAAAAATATGCCACGGGGGGTTCTGACTCCCACCACATCTTTAAGTTACATTTAGGCAAGTATTGTTCAATTTTATTAATGTTCCAGAAGTTTTCACAGGTGTATATTGTGTATACATAAATAAATATCCTCAAGGAACACAAAAGTTGCCAGGAACACTGTCAAAAATGTTTTATTTTTATATATCATCAAAGGAGAGAGAGAAAGATAGAGAGAGATAGAGAGAGAGAGAGGGGGGGGTGTTACGTCAAGTCGACACCAACTAGGTAAATTCGGGACTAACATATGGTTTTTGATTTTATTTCAAAAATTCGCTTTCACGTCGGGGTCTTTAGGAGTGGAAGGAAACCGGAGGACCCAGATAAAACCAACGAGGCTGGAAAGGCGACCCTACTCCTTGCCATGTACAACCGGGGTTTCGAAACCACGCCATCTCGCCCCATGGCAGGCTTTATAATACAGCGCACGCACGCTTACCATTCAGACATCCAACCCCCAATATATTCAAGGAAAACATATAAAAAAGTTGTGAGCTGTAATGACCAACTGCGTATAAAAGTCCCCCAGTGATTAAGCCTGCGAAGGTCAAGGTCTATCATGCTATGTGTAACCTAGATTTTCAATAATATTATAGTCTATCTGCTAGAATTTAGGCGTGGATCATACTAGAGCGCATCGCTAAATCGGATATACATTTAAGGTAAAGTTATCTATTATTTTTTCCAAACAATTTGTATATTTTGTTATTTTAACATTTTTTGGGCGTTTGTATGAATTCAGGGAAATATAATTAGATTGGGTTGAATCACATACTGGCATTTCGTTATTCCGACTTTTTTCAGTATTAAGACTATTTCCAAATAAATATTGATGTTTTCGTTGAAGTTTTCTCATTTTCACATTTGTTTCAATTCGGGGTATATAATAAGATGTGATTGAATCACATACTGGTATTTTGCTATTTCGATTTTTTTTCCGTATTGGCTATTTTCTATTTTGATTTTTTTTTCTGTATTGACTATTACCTAATCATATTTATGTTTTTGTTGAAGTTTTGTCATTT
The DNA here is from genome assembly GCA_917208275.1 of Patella pellucida. NCBI lineage: Eukaryota > Metazoa > Mollusca > Gastropoda > Patellidae > Patella > Patella pellucida. The sequence continues at coordinate 33,203,330 of OU795044.1, forward strand.
ATCACATTTGTTTTAATTCGAGGAAATGTAATTAGATGGTATTAATTCACACTTTGGTGTTTTGTTATGCTGATGTTTTGTTGGGGCTTGTCTTCGAGATATATTATTTAATATTTAAAAATAATTATGACGTGCAGCTTTTGTTTCTTTAACGTCCTACTTTTCTGCCCCGAACCGAGCTAATGAAGACGGTCATATGCCATACAGTGTGCTATGGGGGAAATTTTGCCTGGACAGCACCACTACGGCCTACTCTTATACACAGGACCTCGGCTTTACGTCCCATCATGCTGATTAGACAACTGTCCTTGTCAGGTCCTCCGCCCTGCATCACTGACAAGGGGGATTTCTTTTACAGCCAAGTAAAAATAAAATAATAACACTCACAATAATATATTGCAAAGTTTCAACACAAGAGATGGTTGTATAACGAAGTGCTTAACTAATACTTTGTCAATTTTATGCTATTTCGCCCGACCATTTTTTGTCGTGCGTTTTTTGAAAACAATAGCCTACACTGATTCGCTTTGAAAGCAGGTCGGGTGTTTTGTTGAAAAATCAAACAGCCAAATCATTGAAATAATCTTTAGGCATATATATTTTTACTGACACCTTTCAATTTGTATTTTAAATTGCTGGGCCATCTTTGATTTGTTTATTCATTATTTTTTGCCTGTCTTAATTAGCCCGTTTAATTTTCTGTTTTGTGAATTCGCAATCTTGCTCGAGGTATAACGGGTCGTGTTGACACAGTGACCCAGTATTTAAACTAAAATACTACTTAATCCTCCCAAACAAATTATATACCATCACTTATTGAAATTCAACACAACTACGTAATTCATTATTATATTTTAGCCTAAATTTAACTTTGTTTTTTTATAACAAAAAAATAATAATGCAACTAGCTAATAGACGATTTGGTGATTAAACTATTATAAATTGTACATAGAGTTTAAATATTCAAGCATGCTAGATTTGTTGAGTGAAATAAAATGGGATTAAGTCCCCTACTGGAAACGGACATGGCATTTCTGCCTGGAGTTCGGCGAATTATATCTGCCTACATGTTTGTTTTTCGTGCACGCCAACGATTACATGGGTGAAACCGAGATCTCCTTTCACGACTATACACTTTCTCCCCGTATGCTTTCCGTGCTTCACCACTGGTAAGGGGAAGCTACCCTTGAAAATTTAATAAACGAATCGGGACCTTGCCCTATTTCCCTAGCGCCATACTGGCTGAGCCAGCATGGGGTTTGATCTACAATGTATAGAATGTGGTAACCGTGTGAGATAAAAAAAAAGGCGGTTTAAAAAAAAAGGCGGTTTAGAATCAAAATAATCCATTTTAAACTCCAGATTAATTTTGGCGTTCAAATCTTTTTTATATATATTGTATTTTTAAAAAAAGGTATTTTGTCTATATTTAACCCTTATTCCGCACATGTGGGCTTTAATTGGCCTGGTTAGTGTGGCCGACGAAATGAAACAAATCTACTAGCGTTTAGTGAACACACTTGGTCAACAAAGGCCAAGACCACACGAAAGTTTATTAACTATCCCGTTTTAACAAACGTATTTGACCCAGGATATGTTAGTCCAGTACTCCAACCTCACGTAATTAAAAAAAAGATCCGTTGGTCAACACAATATTGTTTTCATTTATCGCGGTCACGTGTGCAATTCGAAAGAACACATGAACATTTATCCATACTTTTCGCACGTATTAGCTTAAAGGCACAATATTCCAGATTTAACTCCACCAATCCCAATGAAGATTTTTGCCACATTACTTTCTAATGAATTTATATCGCCATCTATTTTTGTCTCTAAATCCATGAAGCATAATTCATATCTAGCACAAGATAGTGTCTATCTTATCTAGTGTTGGTGTTGTTTAATCGTCATTATTTTAACTAGAAAACACGTTTGTACACGTAATAAAATTAAAACAACGGACAATAATTATCGTCCTCGTAACGCACAGTGACTTTAAAATACAATTAAATTAATGAGATCATTATGTATTTACAAGGTGTGTAGTGTTTGGTATTTTTCAGATAAAAGAGTATATATATATAATTATATAACTAATTCCATATAAACTAGCGCTTTCACCAAATACGGATATCATCATTCATCAAAGAGAGAGATGGGGATTAACGTTCACTCGACACAAACTAGGTCTTTTCGGAACTGACATATTTAAAACCTATTTTAATAATTCGCTTGTGCGTAGTGGGAGTAAATCGGAGCACCCCGAGAAAACCCACGAGGTTGGACAGGCGACCCTACTCCTTGTCACGTTTAACTATGGATTCAACACCACGCCAGTTGACTTAATGACAGGCTTTATGATACAGCAAGCGCGTACTAACCATTCAGCTATCCAAACCCCCGGCGATAAACGAAGGTATGTGTCATTATAGTGCTTATTATAGTTGATTTATGGTTGGTATTGCGGTTCATTTAGTTATATCCCAAGGCTTAATTAATAAAGATGAATGAGGTGTTTTTTTTGGCTTTGACTCAGATATTATTACATGGGGCGTTTAGCTGTGAAAGAAACCCATAGGATCAGTTGGAAGCCCACGAGGTTATAGACAGACGATCATACGACGTGTCACGTACACGTGTGAAATGAAATGAAATGAAGTTTAACGTCCTACTCTTCTGCACCTAACCTGGGCTAATTGAAGACAGGCATACGTCACAAGGTGTGCTATGGGGGAAATTTTTACCCGGGCAGCGGCTCTACGGCCTACTTTTATATCGAATTCCAACTGTGAGGGGATCTTTTACGTGCACGCAAATGTGTACACGGTACCTCGGGTTTTGGTCCCATCCGAACGACCAGACTGCTGTCCTTGTCAGCCCCCCCCCCGTTCTGCGTCACTGACAAGGGAAAACCACGCCAGCAAAATAGAGATGAACTTTATCGGCCAATGCGTACACGTGTTGAATCGAAACAACGCCACTTCAATTCAAACCATTTCGATCGTAACTATCAGAGTTGTAGGTTCAAATGGGTGAAATCTTGCGTTCTCAATACAGAATAGTGTAATGAAAAATTACGAAAATGGGGAAATTAACGAAAATAAAAGACTACATTGATATTGCCCAATATTTAATAAGTTATATGTGTGTGTTAAAGATTTTTTAGTATACCGCATTGATGCTTTAAATAATAAAATATTTCTCTTTTTTTTCAGTCACATAATAAAATAAATCGAACAAAGAATGGCGGAAGTAGCAGGTTTCAGTTTATTTGCTCTTTTAGCTGTTTTACTGTCAGGATTGGGATGTCTTCTACATGTGATTGGTCTGTCAGTTGTGTATTGGATTGTAGGTGACTCCTTTATTTCTGGAGTTGGGGACCGCTCTTTTTCTGGAGCTGGATCTGGTCTGTGGCAACAATGTACTCTTTTCAGATGTTCTCCATATCCATCTGAATTGATTCCAGGTAATTAAATTCAAAACGGATGAATGAATGAAATCGGGTTTAACGTCCCACTCTTTATATATTCTACAACTCCAAATTAAAGCGCAGTACCAGATAAATAATTGATGCAATACACTGAAAAAAGTCATTATCCTTTTTTTTGAACTGCTATAGCATGAACAGTCCAGCATTTTATATAAATCATACATAATGCATATTTGTACATGGTAAGGAGTAGGGTCGCCTGTCCTCCCACTGATAAACACCCCTACGCGCAAGCGAATTTTTGACAAAAAATTAAACCATGTATTACTCCCGAAATGACCTAGTTTGTGTCGAGTGGACGTTAAACCCCATCTCCCTCTCTCTCTGCATATTTAATCAAATGAATTACCATATTAAGAGATATGGGTAGGGTGTAATACGCTCGATGTAAATTGTATGTTGCCAGACATCGGGTACGGTTGGCCTCTCTGTCTCCGTGGGTGGTCTCTGTTCAGTTGGGTATTCCCCAACTTTCAAACGCCATGCGCATTGCTTAAAATTATAGCATACCATGTTGACTAAATGACCTAGTCAGTGTTTAGTTAGACCCTATGAATCATTTGTAAAAGTTTCTTCTACACATACATTTTAGATTAACAATCTCTTGTAATAAGTACATATCTTTTATCTTTAAAAAGATTTATTGGGCGGCCCAGAAAAAAAAAACGAGTACACTATTTAAAGTGGAATAATTTTATCGGGCATCGCTTTCGATACAACTATAGTATAAACCCGAATTACAGTTTTCTAATCGTTAAGTGTTGAATGTTAATAACATAGTTAAGATGTTTTTGTTTTAAAAAAACATTTCACTTTTATAAGTGTACTCGTTTTTTCTGGGTCGCCCGGTATCAGAACACATGGGTTGAATATTTAGAAACGGATATTTATATTGCAATACAAAGGTTATGGCACTTTATTTCTTCAGATTTTTGGAGAGCTACACAAGCGTTTGTCATGATTGGTTTACTGGTTGGAATTATTGGTTTCGCCATGTCTATTTTAAGTTTGATTAAAAAGGCTAAATTGATTAAACTCATAGCAGCCATCTCTTGTTTAGTTGCAGGTAAGTAACAAACAATGCCAATAGAAACTATAAGTTGTTTTTAACCCTTTATATCATAAATAATTTTTAATTCCCGAAGTGCTTAGGAATCACTTCCAAACTACAGTATTCTGAAAGATGAATCTCTAATGAATATTTATCTAACTATGGTCCAATGTGTTTATTTTCCAGCTGGGTGTATCCTATTGGCTATTATTATTTTCGGATCAGAAACCAGACTTAGGAGAGGTGCCAGATGGGGATGGGGCTTTATACTGTGTATTGTAAGCTCGATTTTCTTCGCTCCAGCCGGGATTCTCAATGTCTTGGAGTTTAGACATTCATCATAATACGGATTTCGTTATTAAGATATTTAAGCATAATCCATGTACAAAAATCTATACATTTACTCCTGTTGCTTGGGCTTCTAGTATGCCACCACGTGGTTTCTATTTATCTTGGCAACAGTCTTAGTATAATTAGATAAATCATTATACCCATTGATGATTTAAATTGATTTGAAAAAATGATGTCAATGAAACCAAGACAATCGCGTAATTTAAAAATATAAATCTTTGTTTTTCCGGAATTTGAAATGGACGATAATTTGTCTAAAGGCACATATTAATGTAAGGCCCTGTATCCATAGGCTGTTCCCTTGTGGTGTGTCCCCTTGTTCCCTTGGCCACAAGGACAATGGACCTTTGTTTTTTAACGTGCCCCTTCCCACAGGATGTTCCCAGGGAACACGTGGCCTCGTGCACGGAACATGTGGCTTGTGACCGGGAACACAGACAATGAAGATGTCAATTTTTTTGCAGCTGCACTAGAGGGAACACGTCGTTACGAGTACAATATTGTATGGAAACTTGTGTAAAATTCATCCAGTTCATCGCGAGTTCCACAAAATGGCCGAACCCAGCACCGTGGTCGTTGTCTGAAGACATGTTATCTTCTAAGATGAGCACCAGCGAGGAAAATAAATGCAATCAATACTTGATCAGGGAGGGGAGGGGGCAAGGAGGGGAAAATGTCCCGGGCTACCCACATATATAAGTAATAGCGGCATCCTCCTTCCTCATCCTTCCGATTTTCAGTGGTTGAGTTCATCGTTGAGCTATCAATAAAAAATCGATTCGCATAATGATAGTTGTGTCTTGTGTTAGTTTGCTTTCTCATCAACGTTTTACCTATATTTCCATCGTGCACTGCACACGCCACACGGGAACAGCCTATGGATACGGTCGGGTACAGGGTCGGGTCACAAGGCCACAACGACACAAGGGAACACGCCACAAGGGAACAGCCTATGGATACAGGGCCTAATATGAATGTATGTAAAATAATTTACTTTTTAAATACCAGTGCAAATTGAATAGCCATGTCCACACCTTGATGGTCCAGTCTACGACGGGGGAACTCCACAATGGAGTTTTGTCTGGTTATTTAAAATATGCATTTTAAATATTTGATACCCTGTGCCCATATTTTCTCGGGAAGATAACAACACCAATGTTGATTGAAATAGACAAATATTATTTTCTACTTCGTGGTTTTAATGTCGAAGATTATGGAAAATATGGAGTTAAGAGATTTAGCAATGTTGGCTTTGTTTAGGTCTTTTTGCTGTTTATTGTTATAAGTATATATGTATACATTCTGTATTTTTGTATATTTGGTTACTTACAATCTCATTAAAATATATCCTATTTCGTTTCGTTTTTTTATAGTTCAAAATTTGCTTTACGTGTCTTCACAACACCGGGATCCGAAAGTGTTGCTATATAACAGGCTAGTTGATGTCAGGAACTAGCCAATGCAATGGCCTGTTACAGCAGTTCTTGTGGGTAAACCTCCAGAAACGTCAACATAGTCGCTCGTATGACCCCTGACGCGACCCCCAGTAAAACCTAGTCAAATCTTAACGTAGTGTACGCCATCGAAAGTAAAAAAAAAAACGAAACAAAATATAGATTTTAATTTTAATCAGATTGTGTTATTTATGTTATGTTGCACATGATCTTTCATAAAATAGTCATCTCTTTTAAAGCGCCCGTTTTTGAGCGGTTGACTCTGATTTGAATGTACCCCAGCCCATAAGCAACAAAGTCTTTAGTATAACCCAGTAAGCGTGCACACAGGTTTGATGTTGACATAAGCATCTTTATAAATTATCCCACTCCGAATTATGTTCAGTTCTTCTAAATAACAGACTGTGAAAATATATGCTCTCAAAATTACATGGTATACTACCAAGTACTGAGACGTCTAAAATGCGGGCGGGGGTGGGTGTGTATAGGGATGTAAAATGATTTCGCTTTATTCGTGATTATGGTGCCCCAACCCTCATCTATGATTAAGATAATAAAATGTCCCATGTTGTTTTCATCTTAAAATTCGGGTTCCATCTGGCACTTATTAGTTATATTCATGTTAATCACATCAATGATAATGTTTTGTCAGTATCTTTGTCGTTTGGAATATTTGGGTTGTTCTATAGTTATGATTGGTATTTGGTGCTGCGGTGTTTATAATAACCATTATTTTGGGGAGGGGTAGGTGCATATTTAACCCCAAAATAAAATGCCACGGGGGGCTCTGACTCCCACCACATCTTTAAGTTACATTTAGGCAAGTATTGTTCAATTTTATTAATGTTCCAGAAGTTTTCACAGGTATATATTGTGTATACATAAATAAATATCCTCAAGTAACACAAAAGTTGACAGGAACACTGTCAAAAATGTTTTATTTTTATATATCATCAAGGGAGAGAGAGAGAGAGAGGGGTTTAACGTCAAGTCGACACAAACTAGGTAAATTCGGGACTAACATATGTTTTTTGATTTTATTTCAATAATTCGCTTTCGCGTAGGGGTATTTAGGAGTGGAAGGAAGCCGGAGGACTCAGATAAAACCAACGAGGCTGGAAAGGCGATCCTACTCCTTGCCATGTACAACCACGCCAGTTCGCCCCATGGCAGGCTTTATAATACAGCGCACGCACGCTTCCCATTCAGACATCCAACCCCCAATATCTTCAAGGAAAACATATAAAAAAGTTGTGAGCCTGCGAAGGTCAAGGTCTATCATGCTATGTGTAACCTAGATTTTTAATAATATTATAGTCTATCTGCTAGAATTTAGGTGTGGATCATACTAGAGCGCATCGCTAAATCGGATATACATTTAAGGTAAAGTTATCTATTATTTTTTCCAAATAAATTGTATATTTTGTTATTTTAACATTTTTTGGGCGTTTGTATGAATTCAGGGAAATATAATTAGATAGGGTTGAATCACATACTGGCATTTCGTTATTCCGATTTTTTTCTGTATTAAGACTATTTCCAAATAAATATTGATGTTTTCGTTGAAGTTTTCTCATTTTCACACTTGTTTTAATTCGGGGAAATATAATAAGATGTGATTCAATCACATACTGGTATTTTGCTATTTCGATTTTTTTTTCTGTATTGGCTATTTTCTATTTTGATTTTTTTTTCTGTATTGACTATTACCTAATAATATTTATGTTTTTGTTGAAGTTTTGTCATTTATCACATTTGTTTTAATTCGAGGAAATGTAATTAGATGGTATTAATTCACACATTGGTGTTTTGTTATGCTGATGTTTTGTTGGGGCTTGTCTTCGAGATATATTATTTGATATTTAAAAATATTATGACGTGCAGCTTTTGTTTCTTTAACGTCCTACTTTTCTGCCCCGAACCGAGCTAAATAAGACCGTCATATGCCATACAGTGTGCTATGAGGGAAATTTTGCCTGGACAGCGCCACTACGGCCTACTCTTATACACAGGACCTCGGCTTTACGTCCCATCATGTTGATTAGACAACTGTCCTTGTCAGGTCCTCCGCCCTGCATCACTGACAAGGGGGATTTTTTTTACAACCCAGTAAAAATAAAATAATAACACTCACACTAATATATTGCAAAGTTTCAACACAAGAGATGGCTGTATAACGAAGTGCTTAACTAATACTTTGTCAATTTCATGCTATTTCGCCCGAACATTTTTGTCGTGCGTTCTTGAAAAACAATTTAGCGTATAAATAATAGCCTACACTAATTCGCTTTGAAAGCAGGTCGGGTGTTTTGTTGAAAAATCAAAGAGCCAAATCATTGAAATAATCTTTGGCATATATATTTTTACTGACACCTTTCAATTTGTATTTTAAATTGCTAGGCCATCTTTGATTTGTTTTGGGGAGGAGTCAATTTATAATTTTTTTCTTTTGCCCGTCTTTATTAGCCCGTTTAATTTTCTGTTTTGCTCGAGGTATAACGGGTCGTGTTGACACAGTGACCCAGTATTTAAACTAAAATACTACTTAATCCTCCCAAACCAATTATATACCATCACTTATTGAAATTCAACATAACTACGTAATTCATTATTATATTTTAGCCTAAATTTAACTTTGTTTTTTACAACAAAAAAACCTACAATAATGCAACTAGCTAAAAGACGACTTGGTCAATAAACTATTATAAATTGTACATAGAGTTTAAATATTCAAGCAGGCTAGTTTTGTTAAATTAAATAAAATGGGAACGGACATGGACATTTCTGCCTGGAGTTCTATCTGCCTACATGTTTGTTTTTAGTGCACGCCAACGATTACAAGGGTGAAACTGAGATCTCCTTTCACGACTATACACTTTCTCCCCGTATGCTTTCCGTGCTTCACCACTGGTAAGGGGAAGCTACCCTTGAAAATTTAATAAATGAACCGGGACCTTGTCTTATTTCCCTAGCGCCATTATGGCTGAGCCACCATGGGGTTTGATCTACAATGTAAAGAATGTGGTAACTGTGTGAGATAAAAAAAGGCGGTTTAAAATCAAAATAATCCAATTTAAACTCCAGATTAATTTTTGGGTTCAAATCTTTTTTTTATATATTGTATTTTTAAAAGAAAAGTTGTTTGTCTATATTTAACCCGTAGCTGTGGGCTTTAATTGACCTGGTTTAGTGTGACCGACGAAATGAAAGAAATCTACTATATTATAGCGTTTAGTGAACACACTTGGTCAACAAAGGCCAAAGCCACACGAAAGTTAATTAACTATCCCGATGTGACAAATGTATTTGACCCAGGATATGTTAGTCCAGTACTCCAACCTCACGTAATTAAAAAAAAAAGATCCGTTGGTCAACACAATATTGTTTTCATTTATCGCGGTCACGTGTGCAATTCGAAAGAACACATGAACATTTATCCATACTTTTCGCACGTATTAGCTTAAAGGCACAATATTCCAGATTTAACTCCACCAATCCCAATGAAGATTATTGCCACATTACTTTCTAATGAATTTATATCGCCATCTATTTTTGTCTCTAAATCCATGAAGGATAATTCATATCTAGCACAAGATAGTGTCTATCTTATCTAGTGTTGGTGTTGTTTAATCGTCATTATTTTAAACTAGCAAACACGTTTGTACACGTAATAAAATTAAAACAACGGACAATAATTATCGTCCTCGTAACGCACAGTGACTTTAAAATACAATTAAATTAATGAGATCATTATGTATTTACAAGGTGTGTAGTGTTTGGTATTTTTCAGATAAAAGAGTATATATATATATATAACTAATTCCATATGAACTAGCGCTTTCACCAAATACGGATATTATCATTTATCAAAGAGAGAGATGGGGTTTAACGTTCACTCGACACAAACTAGGTCTTTTCGGAACTGACATATTTAAAACCTATTTCAATAATTCGTTTGTGCGTAGTGAGAGTAAATCGGAGCACCCCGAGAAAACCCACGAGGTTGGACAGGCGACCCTAGTCCTTGTCACGTTTAACTATGGATTCGAAACCACGCCAGTTGACTTAATGAGAGGCTTTATCATACAGCAAGCGCGTACTAACCATTCAGCTATTCAAACCCCCGGCGATAAACGAAGGTATGCGTCATTATAGTGCTTATTATAGTTGATTTATGGTTGGTATTGCGGTTCATTTAGTTATATCCCAAGGCTTAATTAATAAAGATGAATGAGGTGTTTTTTTTTGGCTTTGACTCAGATATTATTACATGGGGCGTTTAGCTGTAAAAGAAACCCATAGGATCAGTTGGAAGCCCACGAGGTTATAGACAGACGATCATACGACGTGTCACGTACACGTGTGAAATGAAATTAAATGAAGTTTAACGTCCTACTCTTCTGCACATAACCTGGGCTAATGGAAGACGGGCATACGCCACACAGTGTGCTATGAGGGAAATTTTTACCCGGGCAGCGGCTCTACGGTCTACTCTTTTATCGAATTCAAACTGTGAAGGGATCTTTTACGTGCACGCCAATGTGTACACGGTACCTCGGTTTTTCGTCCCATCCGAACGACTAGACTGCTGTCCTTGTCAGAACCCCCCGTTCTGCATCACTGACAAGGGAAAACCACACCAGAAAATAGAGATGAACTTTATCGGCCAATGCGTACACGTGTTGAATCGAAACAACGCCACTTCAATTCAAACCATTTCGATCGTAACTATCAGAGTTGTAGGTTCAAATGGGTGAAATCTTGCGTTGCCAATACAGACAGAATAGTGTAATGAAAAATTACGAAAATTGGGAAATTAACGAAAAAAACGAGACTACATTGATATTGCCCAATATTTAATCAGTTCTATGTTTGTGTTAAAGATTTCTTAGTATACCGCATTGATGCTTTAAATAATTCTCTTTTTTTTCAGTCACATAATAAAATAAATCGAACAAAGAATGGCGGAAGTAGCAGGCTTTAGTTTATTTGCTCTTTTAGCTGTTTTACTGTCAGGATTGGGATGTCTTCTACATTTGATTGGTCTGTCCGTTGTGTATTGGATTGTTGGGGACCGCTCTTTTTCTGGAGCTGGATCTGGTCTGTGGCAACAATGTACTCTTTTCAGATGTTCTCCATATCCATCTGAATTGATTCCAGGTAATTAAATTCAAAACGGATGAATGAATAAAATCGGGTTTAACGTCCCACTCTTTATATATCCCACAACTCCAAATTAAAGCGCAGTACCAGATAAATAATTGATGCAATACACTGAAAAAAGTCATTATCCTTTTCTGAACTGCTATAGCATGAATAATCCAGCATTTTATATAAATCATACATAATGCATATTTGTAGTGGTAAGGAGTAGGGTCGCCTGTCCTCCCACTGATAAACACCTCTACGCGCAAGCGAATTTTTGACATAAAATTAAACCATGTATTACTCCCGAAATGACCTAGTTTGTGTCGAGTGGACGTTAAACCCCATCTCCCTCTCTCTCTCTGCATATTTAATCAAATGAATTACCATATTAAGAGATATGGGTAGGGTGTAATACGCTCGATGTAAATTGTAAGGCAAGTATGTTGCCAGACATCGGGTACGGTTGGCCTCTCTGTCTCCGTGGGTGGTCTCTGTTCAGTTGGGTATTCCCCAACTTTCAAACCCCATGCGCATTGCTTAAAATTATAGCATACCATGTTGACTAAATGACCTAGTCAGTGTTCAGTTAGACCCTATGAATCATTTGTAAAAGTTTCTTCTACACATACATTTTAGATTAACAATCTCTTGTAATAAGTACATATCTTAAAGATTTATTGGGCGGCCCAGAAAAAAAAAACGAGTACACTTTTTAAAGTGGAATAATTTTATCGGGCATCGCTCTCGATACAACTATAGTATAAACCCGAATTGCAGTTTTCTAATCGTTAAGTGTTGAATGTTAATAACATAGCTAAGATGTTTTTGTTTTAAAAAAACATTTCACTTTTATAAGTGTACTCGTTTTTTCTGGGTCGCCCGGTATCAGAACACATGGGTTGAATATTTAGAAACGGATATTTATACTGCAATACAAAGGTTATGGCACTTTATTTCTTCAGATTTTTGGAGAACTACACAAGCGTTTGTCATCATTGGTTTACTGGTTGGAATTATTGGTTTCGCCATGTCTATTTTAAGTTTGATTAAAAAGGCTAAATTGATTAAACTCATAGCAGCCATCTCTTGCTTAGTTGCAGGTAAGAAACAAACAATACCAAATAGAAAAACTACACTGGCGAATCCGAATCTAGAAGTTGTTTTTAACCCTTTATATCAAAAATAATTCCCGAAGTGCTTAGGAATCACTTCCAAACTACGATATTCTGAAAGATGAATCTCTAATGACTATTGATCTAACTTTGGTCCAATTTCGTCCAGTATTTACAAGGATATGTGGAATGAAATTTCATCGATCTATGCAGCTTTCAAAAGACGATTGTCATTTTGTTGTCCGTGATCTTGTCATGTAGTGGGCATCGTAAGGTTAATAAATTAAAATGTGACGTTATAATTATTATCTTCCACCCTCCTCTGTTTTCGACTATTGTTTCGAGTCGGGCAATTTCGACAAAATCATGAACATCAAAATTACAGCCGGGTTTTAGAAGGTGCACCATCGATAAAATTTGTGTCCAGTTCGTCCTCTATTAGAATCATATGAGAAACCTAGGGGCCTTTTTTATGCAATCACACCTTTGCTCCTGGACTAGAGTCATCAATGTTTAATGCAATAATTATGTGTTTATTTTCCAGCTGGGTGTATCCTATTGGCTATTATTATTTTTGGATCAGAAACCAGACTTAGGAGAGGTACCCGATGGGGATGGGGCTTTATACTGTGTATTATAAGCTCGATTTTCTTCGCTCCAGCCGGGATTCTCAATGTCTTGGAGTTTAGACATTCATCATAATACGGTTTTCGTTATTAAGATATTTAAGCATAATCCATGTACAAAAATCTATACATTTACTCCTGTTGCTTGGGCTTCTAGTATGCCACCACGTGGTTTCTGTTTATCTTGGCAACAGTCTTAGCATAATTAGATAAATCATTATACCCATTGATGATTAAAATTGATCTGAAAGAATGCTATCAATGAAACCAAGACCAATGAAACCAAGACAATCGCGTAATTTAAAAATATAAATCTTTGTTTTTCCGGAATTTGAAATGGACGATAATTTGTCTAAAGGCACATATGTAAGGCCCTGTATCCTTAGGCTGTTCCCTTGTGGCGTGTTCCCTTGTTCCCTTGCGGCGCGCCACAAGAACAATGAACCTTTGTTTTTTTAACGTTCCCGTTCCCATAGGATGTTCCCAGGGAACATGCGGCCTCGTGCACGGAACATGTGGCTTGTGACCGGGAACACAGACAATGAACATGTCAATTCTTTTGCAGCTGCACTAGAGGGAACACGTCGTTACGAGTACAATATTGTATATAAACTTGTGTAAAATTCATCCAGTACATCGCGAGTTCCAAAAAATGGCCGAATCCAGCACCGTGGTCGTTGTCTGAAGACATGTTATCTTCTAAGATGAGCACCAGCGAGGAAAATAAATGCAATCAGTACTTGAACTGGGACGGAAGGGGGCATAGAGGGGAAAATGTCCCGGGCTACCCACATAATAAGCAATAGCGGCATCCTCCTTCCTCATCCTTCCGATTTTCAGTGGTTAAGTTCATCGTCGAGCTATCAATAAAAATCGATTCGCATAATGATAGTCGTGTCTTGTGTTAATTTGCTTTCTCATCAACGTTTGTATATAGACTTTTCTTTTACCTATATTTCCATCGTACATTGCACACGCCACACGGGAACAGCCTATGGATACGGTCGGGTACAGGGTCGGGTCACAAGGCCACAACGCCACAAGGGAAGACGCCACAAGGGAACAGCCTATGGATACAGGGCCTAATATGAATGTATGAAAAATAATTTATTTTTTTAAATACCATTGCAAATTGAATAGCCATGTCCACAACTTGATGGTCCAGTCTACGACGGGTGAACTCCGCAATGGAGTTTTGTCTGGTTATTTAAAATATGTATCTTAAATATTTGATACCCTGTGCCCATATTTTCTCGGGAAGATAACAACACCAATATTGATTGAAATAGACAAATAATATTTTCTACTTCGTGGTTTTAATGTCGAAGATTATGGAAAACATGGAGTTAAGAGATTTAGCAATGTTGGCTTTGTTGATGTCTTTTTGTTGTTTATTGTTATAAGTATATACATGTATGTATACATTCTGTATTTTTGTATATTTGGTTACTTACAATCTCATTAAAATATATCCTATTTCGTTTCGTTTTTTTATAGTTCAAAATTTTGCTTTACATGTCTTCACAACACTGGGATCCGAAAGTGTTGCTATATAACAGGCTAGTTGATGTAAGAAACTAGACAATGAAATGGCCTGTTACAGCAGTTCTTGTGAGTAAACCTCTAGAAACGTCAACATAGTCCCTCGTAAGACCCCTGACGAGACCCCCAGTAAAACCTATTCAAATCTTAACGTAGTGTACGCCATCGAAAATAAAAAAAAAAACGAAACGAAATATAGATTTTTATTTTAATCAGATTGTGTTATTTATGTTATGTTGCACATTATCTTTCATAAAATAGTCATCTCTTTTAAAAATAAGAATTTTTGTTTTTTTTTGGTTTTAGTGCGTTTAGTTATTTCGTCAGCATACATATAATATATTCATATCTACATTTCACGAATGTCCAATGGAATTTACACAGACTAAATCGTATATGAATATGATATACTAATCTCCAGTACGTTCCGTGGAGAACCGCGCATCCGATCACAAACTGTTACTTGAACGTGCCAAATAGGTTATCTTGGTCAACAATATTTTAGGAATTAGACCGCGCTTATTCCCATTTGTATTTAGAAGCCGACCAATGTATAGAAACATTTGGAAGTTTTAATGGAGAGTTATTGAAATTAAGGAGACAACATACATTACATATCTACTGAAGGAGAAGGTGATATATATAGGCCAAAAACATATTTACAAAACTGGGGTCCCAAAACTAGGCCCGAATCCACGTAAGTGGGCACTTATACCTATGCTCGAACATAGGTATTTGCCGATGGTTGGTATGTGCAGTAAGAATTACCCTAGATTGCCATGAAACCCGTCTGTTGTGATCTACATTATATTCCCATTCGGGGATTTGAATATGAAAAGCATGACGGTCTCCTTAACAAATACACCGCCATATACAGACCCGGCGGAGTGGAGGGCTTCCTCAATAAATTTAGCCGCAAGTACTCTTTTCCTCAGGTTATTGTGTCCCTGGAACCTCACCGATAAGGGCCTACAGAATACAAATGAGAATAATCGTTGTCTGATTCTGCAAAATTATACACCAGTTACGCGTTTCCCTGCAATGATCATGAACGACAGATTTTGTCATAAAAAACTTTATGATTTTTAACCAAAATAACATATTTGGCATGAAAAACTCTTAAATATCAAAATATAGAACTAATGTTGATAATCGATGGTCTTTACACATTTTCAGAATATTGTAGCAGACTAGTACTGGGTTTAGTGCCCTTCATAACCACACCAGGCAGTTCTAGGTCACACCCGGCAAAAAACAGCTACATACATTTTAGGATGACACACTATTCAATATACCTAAAATGACCACTTTAAGATAACTCACAGTAAATTTCACACGATCTATACATTCCCAAACAACTACAGGACTTTAAGTCGATCACTTGACTATCAAAAGAAGAAATTGCAGAATTATCTAGCTTTATCTCCATTCTGACGTAATAACATTTACCATTCGGCAAACCTCAGCAGATTCCAGTAGCCTACCCTACATTTAGCCTCGGCTGTGTGACGAAGTTTACCATTGGAACTACTTTCAAGTTCCCGGATTGTCAACGGCGTTTTATTATACAATTATTTAAAAGTCTGAAGCTTTTTTTCTTTTAAGTTTATCATCCGATTTTCTTCAGACAAGGACACGTTTGCACTGAAAATTCTACACACTCTTCGAAGGAAGCAATTTTGAGAACTCCTTTGTAAAAGCAGCATTTTTTCGTAATAAGTAAACCGGTGCCTTTTCGCAATTATATAGGCGCAGGTACATATCACTAACCGTCATACAGCCGAGACTGAATTAGGGTACCGGAATCCACCGAGGTTTGCCGAGTGGGCATTTACATTACTAGAATTGGCTGGTTTGAAGGCAATATACAATAGTATGCCATCTTGATATATACGTGTGATATTCAAGGTCGTGGTTTCTAACTATTTTACTTAATAGACCAAACACTGATCCCTGTCGTTTTGGAATCAGCCATTACTAATTACTTAGGCATTGTCTTGTGCAATATGTTTTACAAATAGCGTCCGAAACCATAAAGTACCCGACTTAGGTATTGACATAAATATTGGCTATTATGATCCCTTATCTCCACGTTACTATAACGACATCAGCATTGATTGAAATGGACCAAAAATAATTTGAATTAAGAGTTTTCTTTTTCTTATTTTAAAAAAATATTGATTTAAAGGTTTAGCTGCTTTAAATGTTAAATAATCAATCTAATTACATATTAGCGTGGATTAAGCTGTGAATAATCTGATTTTTTGCGACAAATACCAATAGCGCATCGTTACTTTAAGTGTTAAATAGTAAGAAATGGCCCAAATAATTTGTCGTTAAATTGTCGCTCCCAATATTTAATCAGTCGTTAGGAAGATGTCGGTAGACTTTCTTAACAAGACAGTTTCAATATAATAAGGAATTCTACTTTTCAACTGCATAAGCGGCTGTGTAAATATTCAAGGAATTATCTTGTTGAACAGAATAAGTGACTTAAGTAATCGCAACAAACCTATTGAAATTTAAGACATGACTATGGATAAGACGCACCTCGGAATATCAGGAAAATTGAGGAAATGTTAACAAAGACATAGCAGAACTAACATGTTAAATACATGTACACGGTTTCCAAGAGTTTGATTCACTCCAATTAATTTGGGCTACTCATTATTAAAGTAAGCTAAAAACTGCAGAAGTTTGTTTCAACCATCCAATAAATTATCAGAGATATTCTAGGTGTGACCATAAGTAAGCTTCTAAATCTCAAAATATTGAAAGCAATCGTCTCGGATTAAGTGGAAAATAATATAAAGGGACACAACTCTGCCATACGTTGTGTGGAGGTGGACCATTCATTTCCCCATTGACGTCAATATTAATTCTGACCTCTTTGCCCACCTCAAACTTTTCCAAAAAAATTTGTTGGACTGAATGCTTTTTACTGCAGACAGGGAACAAATCAAATGTTATCCTTCCACCTCAAAATCATGAATATTTACCCAACCAGGCACAAAGTGTTAGTTCAAACCCTATTCGTCGATTAAAGACCAAACTATCAAAAAACATGGACACGCAAAAAGTTCGAAAAGAGAGAGAATCGATTGATATAAAAAGAACATCAATTTGTGGGTACCGAGATGATGTAGATATTTTGTAGAATCAAGTTTTAGTCATCTTCACATAATTTTCCTGACAAAATGAGGTGAAAAAATAAGAGTTACGACGTAATTCACAGCTTAAAAGAGTATCAATAGGCTATTAATTAATATTTTATTGATCTTTAGTGCAACATAATACAATTTCTCCACAAATAATAGATTTACATCCAAAATGTCAATCGGAGTAAACTGGCGAAAATATCATGGCCACAGTGCAGACTTTATAATGTTTTCGTAGAATTTTGACATGGTTATATATTCCTAGCTCTTTTGTATTTGACTTTTTTCTTTTATACAGTTTTACTTCAACATTTTAGAGTGGACAGACGGCTCATTAAAACCTTTATAACTAAACGGTAGGCCTATGGAAAGAAGCATGTACAGGCTGAATTGACTGCGTTGTGTTTTAGGCGTAAGAGCGCTGGGATTTTTTGGGCAGATTGGTAAAGTGTAAAATAACACCTCAAATATATAATCTTTTTTTTTGGATACAATACAATAAAGTTCCGAAGTCGAGTGACATTTTAGTGATAATAAAAAAACATTTTCTCTCTTTTAATTGTAAACAGTCAATTTGAACTAAACTGGCTATATGGATTAACAGATTTTGTCGCGAGCCCTCCTCGATCCACAGCTGAAATGTAACGGGGTTTGGTGTTCCACTCCGACTGGGCTAACAGAGACGGCGATCCACTTTACGAGCATCAGCCATAAGGTCTATATTCTTAGTGAATGTATATTCTTTTCATTGACTATAATAATAATATACTTAACAGAAACAAAAAAAGTCAGTTCGATTTCAAAATCAGAGAGGCACTTTAATCAAATCATTCTAACCAACGGCATACTAAATTTTAATGGATCAGACGTTTGATGAACGCCTTTTACACCTGGAAAAGAGCTGGCCAGTGCATAACGTTGACACCGTTCTGCTGTAGGAAGTCCCGATACTCTGGCGCTGTGGGCAAGGACCCACGTAATATGGGTAGGAGAGCTTGATGGATATAGAACACTGCTGTGATGTCGCATCCTCTCCCTGGACCAATATTTTGGAACACGACAGGACCTAATCTCTGATTCAGACCGACTCCGCCCTAAACCATTATGCTTGGACCTGCCCATGAACCTCGTTCCACGACACATTGGTCAGAATAACTCTGGCCACGTCGACGCCATGTTCTGGCCCTGTCATCTGCAGTTGATACGCAATACCGACTCTCATCTATATAACAGTTCTCAATTGCATGTATCGCCAGGTCTGGTGTTGTTGGGCAAACCGTAGACGTTCAAGTCGGTGGCCAGGGTCGGTCCACGGTAAGATCTACGGCAATCGATTTGCTCTCTGGGGAGACGTCGACGGTCTGTATCGGTACTGGTGTGTTTTCCACTCTGGCGTGTTGTCTCAGATGCCTGTGTGAAGGGATTCGGCATGTGCTGTCGCGCTATATGGCGATATTGTAGCCTTGTATCCCTTGGTCTACCAGTTTGAGGGCTATCATCCGTGGTGTTGATGGCCTAAAAGCGTTGCTGAAGCCTCTAGATGGTTCGAAAATTGACCTGGAAGGAATTTGCAACAGCTAAGATAGTGTGGCCAGCGTCGAGTCTTCAAAGCGCCTGGTTCCTCTGAGCTGTCGTGAGTCTAGGCATGCTGCTAACGCTGTAGTGTGCATGATCCAACCAGGTATGGCGGTGCATTTTATAGTACTAGTCCCAATGAATAGCACTTTCAGCCTGAGTTACATGAAAACCACGGAGAACACATTACCATCTCAGAAGTCAGGTTGCGTTTTTAGGAACATTTCTTGCGTTCAATTCCGTGTTTGGTAAGGATCATTATTACTCAGGTTCAGTTGGAGATGTAGTTACAAATATCCAATAAAAACATTTGGTAAGTTTTATGCAATGCGTCTATTCAGAGTAACATACCAACCTGACGTTGTTGCTGCTTAGTTAAAACATTTAAAATCAGTGTAATAAACAGCTTCTACTGTCAACCTGTCATTTGCAAAATTAAATACCACTTTCTGGTTGCTGTACTCATGGCATTGAAGAGCAGTAAAACGTATTTTAGCCGTCTAATCTTCTATTGTTTTTCTCGAGGGCACCCCTATACCACGGCATTTCTTTCCTTCTCCCACAATATGGAATTTAACTGGGCATGGACTGGGATTTCGGTTGCAAAACAACATAAATAATGCCAAATTGGCCACGGAATAAACCATTAACGCATATATATTAATATCTTTTGTACCGAACCTTTCGAAGAACGCAGGGGAATATTAAAATGGGTCCGTCCGTCAGTCTTTCTGTCTGTCCATCACACTTTTTGGGACACAATAAAGCCCCTCTTATTGAGCTAGAATGGCGTTTGTGTTTATTAGGTCGATACCTTGATGGATTTCGATGGATATTTTCTGTTTAGGATAAGCAGGGATAAGCAATTTTGTCAGTTGATGCTTTGGGACATGAAAACTGAAGTTCTAATTAGGTGAGAGTGATGGAATTTGTTGTATAGTTTCATCAAATCAATACCTTGACTAAGTTCGTTAATAAACATTTCCTGTTCAGCGTAAGAATGGCGATAAGCACAATAACTTTCTTACTAATTGATGTAAAGTGTTCAAACTTGATGTAGGCGTTCATTCGGTGAATGCCTTGGCGGATTTTGATGATGAACATTGTCTGCTGGCGATAAACAATTTTTTTAATGTTTTTGGGCACGATAAATTTGGTTATAATAGAGAGAGAGTTATGAAAATCAGAGTATAGATTTAATATAACAATACCATGACTAAGTTCAATGATCAGATTTGTCTGCTTGGGCCAAGGAGCGATATGCAATTCGATTCGTCAAGACTTTTGAACACAACAGCTCTGCTTTGATTTAAGTTGGAATGTTCAATGATCAACATTTCCCGCCAAATGTAAGCAGATCCAAGCAATTTCTTTGACTTTGATTCTATCTGATAGGGAGTGTAAAGTTGATAATCAGTTTGATTGCTAGATACTTTTGAAAAAGAAAAATGTGCAATTTGATATGTGCCATTTATTTATTTCGAGATTTCAGCGGGGGCGTCCGACTCACCGTTGGCTTGTTTTATTATTTCACTATACGTACAGATAAGTAGTAGTTATTAGCACCCTTTCCTCGGTGTATCGGTGAATATCAGGACAGTTTTGGTCGGGTGTTCAGCCGAGGCGGTCCCCGACCAAAACTGTCCTGATATTCACCGATACACCGAGGAAAGGTGCTAATAACTGACTTACATCACATTTCTATCGAGTATTGTGAAGGCAAATGTGAAAATAGTATTTATTATCGAGTCGTTTCAACCGAAAAGTGAGAAATGCTCTTTCATTTATCCCTTTTTGAGCCTCACATTACATTTCATGGTAGGATGATTGCGCAGTGGAGAGACGACCTGAATAGTATTTACACGTGCGTATTGCTATACCCTGGGAGTAAAACTATCACGTGTTTGTTTAGACCACGTCGTCAAAACAACTTGTCTATGGCGAAGAGGACTGCGATATTAATAATATTATTATTAAATGTAGTGTGAAGGAAATGCGAAACGTGGGTCATTCCTGGTGAAAGTATGCATCAACGAATTATTTGTAATAAAATGTATGTCTTTCTAGGCGTTTCTTTTTCATCCTGCTTATTTTTAATGCCTGTGAAGTGTCCAGCAGAGGAGAACTGCGCCTTTTATCATCAGAATTGAAATAATTATTCAGTATTCTAATTTATATGTTTTGCATAATAATATAAATCAAACCAAATTGTGGAATAGATGCCAATTGATATGTATAATAATTGATTTTTGTAATATGTTGTTATGTTAATTTACTGTCATTGTATGTATTTTTGAACTGCCAGTTTCTTTCACCCGGTTTGTTTTGTTACTGTGATTTTGACTACTTGTTTGGTGTGATTTATCTGGCTGCTTTGAATAGAGCCATCGTTATCATTGCGATCTGGGCCGGACTAAACGTCCGCTACTTTTTGCTTAAATGGTATCTTAAACGGTGTAGAAGTGTTCGTTTGTCGGGAATGAACAGTACTCTTTTTAAAAAGTGTACTGTTCATTTCTGATACACGGATACTTTTAAGCCTGTATTGGAAATAAACAGGCCAGTTTTATCAAAAGTTGCCAATGGCAACGAGGTAGAAGTGGGATGTAATTGTATGTACACGTGAGGTAGACTAGGCCTAGAAATACATGATTTCTTGACTTCATCTTTAATTGTTTTAATGGCATTAAGTAATTGTACTGGGAATTCACAGGTGACAATTCAATGTAATTACTATTTATTAGGCAACGTTGCTCGGTAAAAAGTCGTATCAAGGAAAACATATAAAATGTTGTGAGCTAAATTGTGTGTAGGAAAGCTCAGAAACATAATATGCTATAATGACAAATTGCGAATAACAAGTCCCCGAATGATTAAGCCTGCAAAGGTCAAGGTCATGCTATTTGTAACCGAGAGAGAGAAATTGGTTTTAACTTTCACTCGACACAAACTAGATCTTTTCATGACTAACATATTTAATTTTATTTGTATAATTCGCTTGCGCGTAGGTGTCTTTAGCAGTCGGGAAAACCGGGGGATCTGGAGGAAACCCACTAGGCTGGACAGACGTGCAACCGGGGAATGGAAACAACGCCTGTTGACTCAATGACATGATTTTATGATAAAGGGCGCATGCGCTGACCATTCGGCAATCCAACCCCCTTTATAATAATATAGGCTGTCAGCTAGAATCTAAGTGTGGATTGTACTAGAGCTTATCGCGAAATCGGATATTCTCTTCAGGTATAGTTACCTATTAAATTTGTATATTTTTGTTATTTTAACATTTTTTGACGTTTGTATGAATTTAGGAAAATATAATTAGATGTTATTTGAATCACATACTGGCATTTGGCAATTCCGAGTTTTTGTTTTCTTGAATTGACTATTTCCAAATAATATTTATGTTTTTGTTCGAGTTTGTTCACTTTTTTAACATTTGTTTGAATTGAGGAAAATATAATTAGATAAGATTAGATCAAATATTGGCGTTTTGTTACTATGATGTTTTGTCATAATGTTATTGATATTTAGACATTTCATGACGTGCTGCTCTTTTTTTTCATATACAACCCAGTGAACTTAAATTAATATCATTAATATAGTGCAATGTTTCAACACAATAGATGGTTGTATAACGACCGAAAAGAAATAACGTTTAAAGAATACCTATGTATACAGACCATGTGTTTTGTTGAAAAACCAAACAGCACAATCATTGAAATATGTAAGATTAAGATAAAAAAAAAAATGAAAATGACCATTCTTGGTATAATGGCTAAAAATAGATAATGTTATATCAAAATATTGAAAATTTCATTCAAATTAATTCATTCTGAGCCACGTTATCACTGTTTGTAGTTTTGACAAGATGTGTGCATAGTGGTAACAATGACACTGGTATAATGGAGTCTTAGCCTCGCTTTCCCATTTGCAAATGGCGAACCGTTCTAATCTAGTTAAAATCTCGAGTATCCGATACCATCGAGAGTAATGCTTATGGTCTTGTGTTGCAATTTATTGATGTAATGAAACTATACACCAAGTTTCATCACTCTCACTTATTTAGAACTAAAGTTATTGTGTCCCAAAGCATCAACCAATCAAATTGCTTATCTCTGCTTACCTAAGCAGAAACTGCTCCTCTTCGAACTCCATCAACGCATTGACCTAATAAACACCTACACTTAGTTTGAACATTCTAGCTTAATTAGGAAGGGGGTTTTTGTGTACCAAAGAGTATGACGGACAGACAGACAGACAAACCCATTTTCGGTAATGAAACATTCATAAAACAACAAAATATGATTAAGGGTAACAACTCATTTAGTAATTATCAGAAAACCATTAGAATTTGTTTGGCTTTTATAAAGTTATCCTCCGTGCTATTTTATGGTGATAAACATATATTTCAAGTTTCATTGAAATCGGATAAAAATTGTGACCTGTAGTTTGTTCACAAACAATTATGGAAGGACGACGGCAATATACGTCCAAATGAAAATGTGAGCGTATAAAAACAAAGTTTAAAAGAATCAACTTAATTAACAAAAACAATAATTAAACAATCAAAAACTAAACAGATAAATCAAATTCAAACGAAACAAATAAAGCAAAGAAAAAGAAAAAAAACAGTTCATTACCATTCTACATTAAAAAAAAGGAAATTAACTCGTGAAAAAACTTCCATAAAATAAGAGTAAAGTAACACTAATGTTAATACTTTTTTAACGACACTACTTGCGCTCCGGGCACCCCTACACCCAAGCCTATCTACCCCATAACAAAGGTCCATTGCATTGATTTTTTTCAATTGATTGGTCAAAGCCATAAAAAAAAAAACATTTAAATTCAAATTCTACCTTTATAAACAAGAAATATAAACTCTAAATTATGTAATATGTAATTCAGATCTAATTTTCCATCAAAATCAAACCTCGGAAACTTGAACTCTTGTTATAATTAGGCCTATTTCAACCTCGGTATCTTCGTCCACTTCCTCTACTGTTATAACCTCGGAAACTTGAACGCTTGTTATAATATTAGCTATGGTCAGTCAGGTTACGATACCAGTAGGTATGATAACACAGGTAGCTATAGTGCCAGTAGATTTGGTACCAGTTACAATATCTATTTAAGAATAACAGAAACTATAAATCAACCGAGGGATAACACCTTTAAATACAATACAATATGCTATTCCCATGTCTAATTTATAGTTTATGTAACATTTCAGGACCAAAGAAAGACCTACAATAGGCAGATTTAGTTCTTGCATAATGCATATTTTACCAAATATTTTTATTGACACCTTTAAATTTGTATTGAAATTTACTACGTCTATTTTGGCTTTTTTGGGGAGGAGCCAAAATTTTTCAAGACCGATCAAAACTCGATTGCAAATATTCATGAATTTTGACGTACAATTGATTTGATGCCGATTAAATTAATTTTAAAAAATCCTTTAGTATAACACAATATTACTTTCATTTATCACCGTCACATGTACAATTCGAAAGAGCACATGGAAAGTTATACATATTTTTCAGCAACTTTTAGCTTATAGGCATAATATTCCAGATTAAGGTCTAAAATTATTAATCCGAATCAAGTTCATGGCTTTCTACAGTTCACGTTACTTTCTAACAAATTCATGTCGCTGTCTTTTTTTGTTTCTGAATCCATATCTGTATTGTGAAGAGACGGAATACGGAAAACACTTTATTGACCGATTCTTACCAGACTTAAATGCTTAATTTGACCCACTCCCAACTTGTTAAGAATATTTAAATAAATCTTAACATATGTTACACTGTTTATTTCGACACTGTATAAGGAGATTTTAAAACCTGTAACTATGTATGTCTCTATTATCGGTTTATTACAGCATATCGTTGCTATAAATGCAAATGAAAGGTTAAGTTAATAGCCTAATTAGATAATTGGTCTATTGACATTTAATCCATCTCTTTACTTCTGTGTTGTACTATTGGCAAATTACATGCGTCATAAATTTGCTTATTAGTCCCTATAACACTCTTGTTGTAACTGAATAATATGTCCCAATCATTATTCTGGTCAACAAATTGTACTATTTTACAATATTCCAATTAATTGATGATACAAATTTCATTTTAACAAAACGAAGTTTTAAAAAAATGGAAAAATTCAGCTACATGGTTTGAAAAGCTTTACGTAAATTTACAAATATTTTTGAACCCTCTGGACATGTAAAATAGGATGTAATGGATAATTTACATAACAGTTAGGACACTTAAACATCTAGGAGTTAGAATAATGCTATTTGTTTGCCCTGTCAAGCCAACAAGAGTGTTATTGTCCCTTTAAGGTAGCATAAATACCCTATCTTCTGTACACGCTATTCCAGCACTTTACAATATTTTGTGTGTAACAATTTAAATTAGGTAACTGTGGTTGGTTATGCTGACGATCACAGCCACTGCGGTTGTCTTAAAGCACGTGATCATGCGTCCGAGTGAAAAAACATTTTGGATTTGTCAGCAACAATGGACGACATAAAGCAGTGGATGCTGATGAACAGGCTCAAGATGGACGACAAGTCAGCGTTCATTGTGTTTGGCAGTTCACGAGCTCTAACCAAAAGTATCATACATAAGATACAAATCGGAGATGTATCTATACCAATATAAACACCAGTTAAACTTTTTAAAGTAACCATAGATCTAACCAATCAAATATTGCATCCAAGACACGTGCTGCTTCGCTATCTTTATTCAACATAAAGGTGTATCATAAGGCCTGTTATCTAATGGCGTGGGTTTCTGTTTACCAACGCTCTCATATTCTCACATCTAGATTACTGTAACGGTATTTTTGTGAATTTACCACAAACTACACTCGTTCCTCTTCATCGAATGTAAAACCTTAATTCTCCAGTTCATCTGACGCCTTAAATCGTCTCCATTTTCTTCCAATAATATGTGCTTGCTGAATATTTAAAAAAAATCGTCTGATGTTGTTTAAGTGTTTGAACAATAATGTACCTTCGACATTTCACATGATCATCGACCGCCCAGGATTTGCATGTTCCAAAACCAAAAAAAGAAAACTTGCTGACAGATCCTTCAGTGTAGTGGGGCCAAAACTATAGAATAAACTATCGCGAAATCTGAAAGAGTTTCCTTCTTTGAAAAGTTTTAGGAATACTTTAAAAACGTATCTATTTCAAAGAAAAGTCTGAAAATAACAACTTGTACTATGTGTTTACTTAATTTGATTTATGGATGAGTACGTGTTTGTATTGTTCATTTAAAGCCCAGCGCCATAGGATGTAATAATGAGCGCTATATCAGTCAATAAAAACAAGCCAACAGTGAGGCTGATGTCCCCCGCCGAAATCCCAAAATGATAAGATGACACATATTAATTAATCGAACATTTATTTTTTTCTAAAGCATCGAGCTACATGTATCAAACTATACACAAAGTTTGATCACTCTCTGTCAGATAGAATAAAGATTACCTTGTCCCAAAGCATCGAACAATAAAATTGATTAGCTCTGCTTAGCTTTAGCTCAAAATATTAATTATCAGTCAAGACATTTGGCTCATGATCATCTACATCAAGTTCAAAATTCTACCTCAATTAAAAGCAGAGTTATGTTCAGAAGCTTGACCAATAAAATTGCTTATCGCTCCTTAACCTAAGCAGAAAATTTGCACCATCGAACTTAATCAAGGTAATGATATAATGAATCTATATTCTGAGTAATATTGTTATCACGTCATTACAACTAAAGTTATCGTGCCCGCATCAACCAATTAGATTGCTTATCTCAGCTTACCCTAAGCAGACAATGTTCATCATCGAACTCCATCAAGTCATTCAGATAATGAATGCCTTCTCCAAGTGTGAACATTCTACCTCAATTAGAAGGAGAGTTATTGTGTTCCAAAGTCTCGACCAATCAAATTGCTTATCGGACTGCTTATCCTCAGCAGAAAATGTTGATTTTCGAACTTGGTCAATGTATCGGTGTAATAAAGCTTAAGCTATACACCAAGTGTCCTCACTCTCACTTAATCAGAACTTAATAAGCATGAACCAATCAAATTGCTTATCTCTGCTTACCCTAAGCAGAAAATGCTCACCCCATCAAGGTATTCACCTAATAGACACCTATGCCAAGTGTGAACAATCTAACTCAATTAGAATGAATGTTATTGTGTTCCAAAGTATCGACCAATCAAATTGCTTATCGCCCTGCTTACCCTGAGCAGAAAATGCTCATTATCGAACTTAGTCAAGGTATTGATGTAATAAAACTATACACCAAGTTTCATCACTCTCACTTAATTAAAACTAAAGTTATCGTGTCCAAAAGCATCAACCAATCAAATTGCTTATCTCTGCTTACCCAAAGCAGAAAATGCTCATCTTCGAACTCCATCAAGGTTTTGGCATAATAAACACCTTCACTAAGTTTGAACATTCTAGATCAATTAGAACGAGGGTTATTGTGTCCCAAAAAGTGTGAACGACAGACAGACGGACGGACGAACCCATTTTAATAGTCCCCTGCTTTCTTCGAAAGGCGGAGGACAATAAACGTAGCTATTTGCGGTCACATCAATCGTCTTTTATGCACAAAGCCATTCTTGTATAAAAAATATGTTTTTAGGTAGAGAAATTTGTTGTCTGAGTAACCCACCAGTCATGGATTCGGGCCCTCGCCCAATATGTTGCAAAGTGTAATGACCTTCAAAAATATCTCAGGTTTACTCTCAATTGTTAATATTTGGCTGGCTAAGGATTGATTTTGATACGCCAATATTGAAATGTTGTCGAAGAGTGTCGTTATCCATCTGTCCGGCGTTACTTATTGATCTGAAATTTTTGCAGTGTTTATGTCGTAATTTATCTGAATTTTTTTGCACCGTGGTTATGTTCATGAAATGGAAACAATCAAATCTTATTATAGCTCGTGGTCACGTAGTTATAATCTTATAGAAATTGTACAGTCTAATGTTTATCCTATTTGAAATTCACACACAGTATTTCTTGTAATTACTGAAAGGACGTATGGCTCTATTTTTTGCAACCTTGATATAAACAATAATCGTTATAAAGTCGCATATTGATGTAGTATCAGCATATGTAAAGAGATTTATATAGGCGAATAGTTCAAACTAAACATCCGTCGTTTACGCCTGTTTAGTGCAATCCATATTGTATCTTAGGATATGTTTATATTTGTTTATTACCAAATGACACCCGAAAGCACAGGGTACACGACTCGTATACTGATTTAAGCATGTTAACTTTTTCTTAAGTACCGTATTTCCTCTAATAAGCGCCGGGTCTCCAATAAGCGCCGGGCCTCTAATAAGCGCCGGGGGGTCAAGGGGTGCTGAAAAAAATAAGCGCCGGGCCTGCAATAAGCGCCGGGTCTCTTGATCAAATGCCGTAATTCAAAAGATTTTCCGACCCAATGTCCATGGTAAATGTCGGCTTTACCCCAAATTCAATTTGCTATTAAAGAAATAAGCGCCGGGCCTCTAATAAGCGCCGGGGGGTCAAGGGGTGCTGAAAAAATAAGCGCCCGGGCGCTTATAAGAGGAAATACGGTATTGGTTATTACTATCCTATATTTTAACGTTAAGATAACCGCGTCCACTTTGATTGAAATTGATCAATATTGAATTCTAATTCGTGTTTTTAATTTCGAATAATACGGGAAATGTTGAGTACGCTCCTTTAAGTTTGTATTGTCTTATAAATGCCCCAATTACCAAAAACAGAATAAATATGCGACAAACTGGTGAACTGTATTGATAGTTTAGGTCCTGTGGACGTATGTTTCGTTGCCTGATTCTCTATGTTTGTAATTAGAGTATTAACATTATACCGTATATCATAAATAATTATTGTAATTTAGCGAATACCTCGAATAATTATTTGACTATGTTATAAAATTTTGTTAGTTTGCTTGGTATTTTCGAAATCCAGACGAAAACAAAATGGTTCTCGAAACTATGTACCGGATGCGAATAACGAATCCATTCGCAGTGACAGGGTGGGCAGTGGTTGTAATTGTTACTGGCTTCAAAACATATCTTATAATTTTGTGCTCCATAAATACATCGGTATTTGTGTTTTGCGAATGGATGCCAACCAATAAATTCTGGTATTTAATTATAAGGTTGACCTGGGGCTTTAATAGTTGTCATTCAACACTGCTATTATTTTAACGAATCTGAATCACTACTGGGGGGAGTAGAGCAGTGTGAATGTGGGGAGGGGGCGGGGCGGGGCGGCGCCTCCGGAACTCGAGAATATTTACAGGAATAAACTATAACACATACTTATGGAAGGCATTTAACGATCAATATTTACAGGATACGCAGGATATACCCACATTTTCGACAGATGGATAGAGAACAAGCAATACCGAAAGTGATTTTTCCTACAATCAAATGCCATAATTCATAAAAATACAATTTGATATGCGCAAATATCGCAAAGAATCCAGATCTTTAGGTTGTAAACATGCATTTCAAGTTTCATCAAAATCGAATTAAAAATGTATCCACTAAAGGCGACTCAGCTTTAATATAACATATTTTTACACTTTTCGCGTACAAACGGCGGCGAGAATTATAGTCAGATTTTCTAGATTTTCCAACTAAATCTTTCGTAGGGTGTAACGGTAAGCGTATTTTCTAAATCGGATAATAATTTGACCTCCAGAGGGACCATGGGGAATTTTTCGGACAATCAGGGGACATAATACAGGAAGTTATGATCCGCTATGTGCGGATTAATGTGCCACCACGTACACGTTATACAGATTAAGACAGTAACCTGACTGTTTTGAATGGTGTTATTGATTTTCAATGTTTAATTATCAAATAAATAACTTAATGGTGAGGAAGGCATATGAAAAAGGGATGATAAGTGATGCCGACGTGTAAACTCTCGATAACTCCTGTGGAAACACGATTTAAAAAAAAAGTGTGTGTTTTCATTGTTTCTTGCGTACTCTTGTTATATCGTGTTAGATGTCTTCTATCGTGTGTTTTTTTTATTTTGTGTGTGATATATACCTTTATTAATGTGCCACCAAGTACACGTTATAGACAGGTCAATAGACAGAGGTCAATTTTTTGGCATAACCTATGGAAGGAAAACAACTGTCCCCGCTCTGGTACAATTGCAGAGACCCGTATTCGCACAAGAGCACAATACCACTACTCTTTGAGGTTTGTGAAAACAAGGAAAGAGTCTATTATTGCTAATAAATTATCGACAAATTTACTGTCCAATAATACCCGAAATTTCTGGAAAGAGGTCTGTAAAATAAATGGTTCTAAAAAGCAGATAGCTAATAACATTGATGGCCATATAGGCGTAGAGAACATAGCTAAATGTTTTAGTGATAAATATGAAGAATTGTATAATTCTGTATCTTTTGATGCTGACGAAATGCTTGGTATAGCATACATTCTAAGATCCAATCACAATGTCTTAACGGTTCATGTTATTCTAAACACTTGATATCAACTAATGATGTTACTAAAGCTGTATCCCATTTAAAACATGGTAAAAATGATGGCAATGATGGTCAATCAACGGATCATATAATTCATGCACCCAAGTTATTTTATGTTCACTTGTCTTTGATATTATCAGCAATGCTGTCACATGGTCACTGTCCAAATAATTTTTTACTGTCAACAATTATTTCAATTCCAAAAAATCGGAAGCAATCTTTAAATTGCTCAAGCAACTATAGGGGTATTGCTTTAAGTAGCATTGTTGGTAAAGTGTTAGACTGGGTTTTACTAGAGAACAACAAAGAAGTGTTTAGTTCGTCAAATATGCAATATGGTTTCAAGAGTGAACACTCTACTACACAATGTACGTTTGTCTTAGAAGAAACAATTAAATACTACAACAATAATAGGTCAAATGTATATGTGGGGCTGCTTGACGCTAGTAAAGCTTTTGATAGAATCAATTTTGTAAAGTTATTTAAACTTCTTAGTTCTAAGGGAATATGCCCTTTAATTTCACGTCTCCTGTTAAACATGTATGTAGAACAGAAAATTAGGATTAAGTGGGTCAATCACACTGCTCCACCTTTTAAAGTCACGAATGGTGTAAAGCAGGGTGGTGTTTTGTCACCGATATTATTTAGTATTTATATTGACGAACTGCTGACTAGATTCAAAGCTAGTAATATCGGCTGTCGTATTGGAAATATCTACGTAGGTGCCCTGTCTTATGCCGATGATATAACGTTATTATCACCCTCAAGACAAGGTCTTGTTTCTTTACTAAAGATAGCTTCAGAGTTTTCCCTGGAATATGATGTAAAGTTTAATCCTGATAAAAGCAAACTTTTAGTTTTTAATCACACCTCTTGTAACGATGAAGTTAAGCCTATACCATTTAATGATAAATTTGTAAATGTTTCATCCTCAGAACTTCACTTAGGTAATCTTATTAGCGCTAACGCAAAGGGGGATAATCTTAATCACCATATCAACTCTTTCACTGCGAGGGTAAATGTCACTTTAAGTCAATTTAAATATGCCCATTGTTTAACCAAATATAAATTATTTAAGAGCTTTTGTATGCCTCTTTATGGATGTCAACTATGGGACATGTCAAAAAAGAGCATCGATAAATTTTACTGCTGTTGGAGAAAGTGCATAAGGAGACTGTGGGGAATTCCACTACGCACCCATAACTCACTTCTACATCTCATCTGTGACGATTTTCCTATCGACATGCAATTACATAGGCGGTTTGTAAAATTTATCGTAGGAATACTCGGAGGTCCGAATGAATGTTCCAAAATATGTGCCTATCATGCCCTAAATGGGAGCCAATCAAATGTCTGTAATAACATTAATATTATAGCTAATAAGTATAATTTTTCAAAATACGACCTAATGTCTAATCCCACCAATATTTTAAAGAGAATGACATGCCAACAGAATGATGATGATACGCTTAAACAAAATGCCGGTTTAATCAAAGACATGATTACTTTGAGAGAAAATGTAAATGATATACAATCAAAAAATGAATTGAATGAAATTATTGAATATATTTGCACTGTATGATATTAATTTGATGTATTTTCTCTCAAACAACACTTTTCATTGAGTTTTGTTAATAATTTTCCTTTCACATTTTGTATTTTGTGTGTGTACCTTGAGTACGAAATAAAGATATTATTATTATTATTATTATACAGATTAAGCCAGTAACCTGACTGTTTTGAATGGTGTTATTGATTTTCAATGTTTAATTATCAAATAAATAACTTAATGGTGAGGAAGGCATATGACAAAGTGATGATAAGTGATGCTGACGTGTAACCTCTCGATAACTCCTGTGGAAACACGATTTTTAAAAAAAACCCTTCTAATTATTCAATTATTATTAATAAGCTACATATGAACACTAGATATAACTTAAAAGGAGAACGTGTTGACCCAACATTGACTTTCAGTGAGATATGCACTAATTACAAACACCATAATTTAATGATAAACAATATCATATATGATCATCATCTCAGCTAATTGTTGAAGGCTTTATAAGCTGGAGTTCACTGAGCACTGAGACTAAAGCCGACGCATGTCTATTTCATGTCCCCAATAAAGGTATTCTATACACTATGCTGAAATTATGTTATTTGTAACCACGAGCTAAAATAGGTGATTTTTTGGACAATCAGGGGTCATGATTGAGGAAATTATGTTCCGATAGGCGCAAATATCGAAATGAACCAAGATCTTTGGGTAGTAAACATGCATG
Organism: Patella pellucida; assembly: GCA_917208275.1. Taxonomy (NCBI): domain Eukaryota; kingdom Metazoa; phylum Mollusca; class Gastropoda; family Patellidae; genus Patella; species Patella pellucida. Next base: position 33,236,653 of record OU795044.1, read on the forward strand.
TCAAGTTTTATCAAAATCGGCTCAAAAACGTGATTTTTCGTACAACCAGGGGCCATACATAATCCATGAAGTTTCGATCCGATATATGCCAATATCGAAAGCAGCCGAGATATTTTGGGGATAAACCTTTATTTCAAGTTTCGTCAATATCTGACAAGAATTCCTATAGAGAGTCCACAAACAATTGTGGTCGGACGTCCGGACGGACAGGGGCGAAAATGTGGGCGTATAAAAACGTATTTCCTCTAACGACGACTAAGCCAATTTAATTTTCTTGACGTTCATCTGAGTGAAACACGATTTTACGTCCACTTAACAAAAACTAGGTGTTTTTGGACTAACGCATTTCAGTTATTCGCCTGGGCGTTAGAGTCTTTAGCAATGGAAGGAAACCCCACGAGGTAGACAGACGACCATACGTCGTGTCATGTATAGGTGTGTAATCGGAAAAACGCCACTTAAATTTATTCCTTTGCGACCATAACTATCAGAGTTGTCTCCCTGTCTTAGGTTTAAACGCATGAAAATAAAAATTATTCCACAATATCAATTGGTTATATGTTTGTAGAAAGTGTTAAAGATTTCGTGGTATATCGCATTCAATAATTGATGCTTTAAATAATAAAATATTTCTCTCATTTTTTCAGTGACATACTAAAAGGAAGTAAACAACATAATGGCAGAAATAGCAGGTTTCAGTTTATTTGCTCTTTTAGCTGTTTTCCTGGCAGGATTGGGATGTCTTCTACATCTGATTGGTCTGTCAGTTGTGTATTGGATTGTAGATGACCCCTTTATTTCTGGAGTTGGATCTGGTCTGTGGCAAGATTGTACTCCTTTGAGTTGTGATTCATATCCGGCTCATTTCATTCCAGGTAATTAATTCACGAAAGAATTAATGAACAAAATGAGGATTAACGTCCTAATCTTCATGATAGCATACAACCACAAATTGAAGGGAGGTACCAGATGGATAATTGATGCATTGCCCCCCCCCCCGCACCCTTAGAAGAGTTTCGAAATGACAGTCAAACATTTGACAGTGTTTCTACACATAAAGTTTCGAGTTCACTATTTAAATTGGAATAATTTAAAGGGTATTGTTTTCGATAAAAAACTCGAATGTCTTATTTCTGCTTAACTTATATCTTCCCATCTGCCCGAATTAGAAGAAATAAGTCTATTACTGGGTGAAAGGGTTGTAGGGCGAGGGGCATATTGACCATGTGTTTATATAATTGCGATTTTTCAATCCGTCAAAATATGATATGACTTCTGTTTTTAAAACGTGTACCATTTTAACACTGCTTGAGCGATGGACCTGCAATTTAAAGTGCAGTCTTCCAACATCCATATTGTATAAAATGTTTATAATATATATACGATACTTTTTTTTTGAATTATTTCACTTTAAATTGTATACTCGTTTTTTTTTTCTGGACCACCTCACATAATAACATCAGGGTGGACTATTTAGGAACATATATTTATATTGTAAAATGACCAATAAAATTCCCTGTTTCGGCGATATAAAGCTTGTTTTACTATATTTCTTTAGGTTCGGTTCACGCTACACGGGCATTGGTCATCATCGGTTTACTGGTTGGAGTAACTGGGTTGGCCTTATCTGTTTTAAGTTTGATTAAAAAGACTAAATTATTTAAACTCATAGTAGCCATCACTTGTTTTGTCGCAGGTAAGTAGAAAACAATACAAAAAGAAATGCTAGATTGTCTAAACCGAGCCTTTTGTTTCTTTAGTATTGACTAAATCTAGGCGTTAGTTTTAATCGTTTATAACAAAAATGTTCCGATGCGCCATTTGGGCGCTATAGGGATCACTTCCAAACTACAGTATTGTGGAAGCTCTTTTAGGAATATCGATCAAACTATGGCCTAATTCTGTCGAGTAGTATTTACAAGGATATATGGTATACAATTTCATTTACTTACAGTTATCATGTTGCGAGTTTTACAACATCTGACCGTTGCTGGTTTACTTCACAATTCCCGAAATTTTTGTTTCGTTACCTGCCGACACGCGAACAGTAGCATCCAATCAGAGATTGTGACATTGGACGAACCTTTAACTTTGTAACTCGATTATCACAGGTAGACATTTTAGCGCGAGACTTGGTACTCGCGACGACCAAGGAATCTGATAGGCTAATAATCTGGGCTTTATACCCAATCAAACTTAGTGCCGAAATATTCAGGGTATTACGTGAAATGCTCGATTATATGTACGCGGGTATAGCGAGATAAAGTCTTATATTAAAGATGCAGTTCAGGATCAATAGACGGCTTGATCTCGCCTTAACTATGTACATCTTATCAAGCGCTTCACGCAATATCCCGGATATGTTGGCCCTACTTTGGGTACAAGTCCAGCTTGTGATCCTATCGGATTCCTTCGTTAAAAAATATCGTTACGATTATCAAGTCTCGCACTTATAAAATGTGTACACGTGACAATCGAGTTGCAAAGTTCGAGGTTCGATCAATGTGAAGGTTGCTGCAAATCATGGCTAATCAACAATGAGTTTCTATGGAGGCCGCCATATTTGTTTACAGTGTATTATGTGCCACGACCTATGATTCAACACTGATAATAAGAAACGTGTAAACAGGACGAGCAGCGGTTAGATGTTGTATGCCTGTTCCCCAATCGGACACAAATCTAATTAAAATTTTGCTTTTAAAAACAACAATTCTCCAAGGACCCAGTCTCACTGGGCTAGTCTGCCGATAGAACCTGTTGCATATTTTCCCTTCTAGATGGAACCACTCTGGAATTTAATGGGTGTCTGCTTGAAAGTTTCTAATATATATCTTATATATGACTCACGTATATCACGCATACATGGCCATGAACTTGTGCAATTAGCGATATGATTGTTTAACTTAGACCCAATCACGCCATAAGTAACTTTCCAATCACATGTATTTTGCTCGTTATGGCTCTATAACTCTTCTTTGAGTAACCATCTGTCACTCATATGCTAGTTTGATACATAATTGAATATGTTTGAAACTTGCCAAATAATTAATTAATACACTATATTGCCACCCTATTCCTCCATTCCTTGCCTATAAATTTTAAAATAATGTCGCCACGACTATATTGCTACAAAGGAGGCGCCTTGCCCAATAATCGCAATCCCCGGGGTATCGCTGCATATATCTTGTAGGCGGCACCAAAGGTTTATTTCAGATGATATATAATATAAGTCGTTACATTGCGACGTTATATTATTTTATCTTTCATATACCTCTGTTTTCGGCTGTCGTTTCGAGCGGCGTAATTTCGACAAAACCAAGACAACCAAAATTACTGCCGGTTTTCAGAAGGTACACCTTTAATAAAATGGTGTCCCTGGTGGTTCGCCATCAGAATCCGGTGAGGAACTTACGGGTCATTTGAGGCATGCAAAGACCGCTTTGCTCCTGGATTATATTCATCAATGTTTAATACAATACTTATGCGATTTCTTTTTTTTTCAGCTGGGTGTATCATATCGGCTATTAGTATTTTCGGAGGAAACTATTCTACACTTATAGTACTCAGAGGTAGACAGTGGGGATGGGGCTTCATACTGTGTATTGTAAGCACGTTTTTATTCGTTCCAGCCGGGATTCTCAATGTCTTGGAGTTTCGACATTCATCGTAATACGGATTTCGTTATCAAGATATTTAAGCATAATCCATTTACAAAAATCTATACTTTACTTCTGCTGCTTTGGTTTCTAGTATGCCACCACGTGGTCTCTGTTTATTCTGGCAACATATACTGTCTTAGCATAATTAGATAAATTATTACACCCAATGATGATTCAAATTGAGCTGAAAGAATTATATTTCTAAAACCAAGATAACCTGGTAATTGAAAGAAGGTAAATCTCTATTTGTTTGAATCTGTAATTGTCGAACATTGGTCTAAAAGCACATATTTATGTAATAAGAATGTATGTATACTAATTTACATTTTTTAAAATCAGTTTACATGGCCATCGTTCACACCTTGGTGATCCAGTCTACGACGTTTGACATTTCACTTCTGCAATGACGTTTTGTGTGGATACTGGGGGCCCATATTTTTTCTGGGAGATAACATAAATACTGATTGAAATAGACAATTTTTTTTTCTACTTCCTGATTTAATGTTGAAGATTATGGAAAATACTGAGTCAAGAGATTAAGCTACTTGTTTTGTTGCGGTGTTTTTGTTGTTTATTGTTTTAACTACATCTATACATTTTCCTTTTGTATATTTGGATATTTATATTACAGTTATCTATCATAAATAAAATAGTCATCTCTTTTAAAAAAAAATCCTTGGGTTTGTTTTGTTTTTGAACGCTTAGTTTTTTTGTCAGCATAAATATCAATAATAGTGTTACCCATCTGTTTTACCCATCCTTCTGATCGATATAAGTGCCATTTGTATAATTAATAGCTTGATGATACCTCTCTCACCAATGGCATGACATATTAAACGTATATACCCTTGCCAAAATTCGGGTTTACGGCACTAGTTCTGTTATTATCACGTTCGGTATAATTATTTATAAAGCGTCCACCCTTAGTTCAAGTGGTCAGATGCGAAGCATGAAACGAACCAGTTACAACTGTTAATCACATCAATATAATCTTCCCATTCGGCCATTTACTTCAATGTTAATTGTGTCTCTTTGACCGGCTCCATCTCTCACCAAATGTTCGTTGGACAGAGAAACAAACGGTGATGTGATATTTTAGTGATGTCTTTTCACCAAAATTTGTATCGGGTTGACAACCAAAAGTTTTGGATACACAAACTTAGAGAAACATATTAAAAACATGTAACTATTCGCCGTGCATATCACTGTAAACAAGCTGATCGCTGTTATCCTGCCGCCTCAAAATCATGAATATTTAGCAAAACCTTACATAAAATATTCTTTAAAAATCTCTTCGTCCATTCTAGACCAGAACATCAACTAAAAAAGACATGCAAAAGAAGAGAAAAGGAACACAGAGAGAATTGCAATAAACAGACGACGTACCATTTATTGTGGATACGGAGATGGTGAAATATAATTTCCGCGTCTTTTCTCGTTGTTCAGTCTAACTCCTCATAAACTTTATCAACATGTACATCAAGCGCCCAATCTCCTCGCGTAACCTTTGACCTCACGCGTGCAGATGTCCCTAATCGTCGGGCTGTCGAATAGGGGAACCTTTAATTTTTTTTAATAAGATTGAATATATCTACTTTCCATGAACATGTATACCAAAATTGCCATGCTTTTATTGGAAAAAAACCACCCTTTAAAGTAATGTATGTGTATTCCGGGTTGCAGCTCAGGTCCACGGGGTTTTTATTCTAGATTCTTTCTGAACTTTGTCAAGACGTGAGTTCTGCAAAAATTGAATTATTTTAACTTATGTTTACCCTTTGTATCTCTCAAAAGCTAAACATTGTTCTATTTGTTGCCAAGTCTGAGATGAAATGGGTTAATTTCTAGAAACCATGGCCAGTATACAAGTTGTACTTGAAAGTAGTTGTAAAGAACTATAATTATACTTGTAAGACCACCCTAAAATGTCTCTGTGATAACAAATCCAACTTTCCCTGCAAACCTAATACTGTTGAAAAATTAAACTAACGACAATGTTCTACTCTCCCTAGCTTATATATATATATATATAAATGGGTAGGTAGCTGGTTGACCACGAAATAAACCGTACTTGCTGTAGTCAAATAATGCACTTTGAGAGCGGCGTTTAGGTAGCGGACAGATATAATCACGGGAGGTACCCAATCTGCCTAGCCTTTGCGGCATTATTAATTATATCTGCGCCCCACTGTGTGATAGAAACGGCTTCATCGCCATTAGCCAACGTTGCACTACATATAGGACACACATTCATCGTAAAACGACGCCGACAATTTACCGGGTTTTCATTATATTCTTTTCCAAAGAATTACTTGATGGTTTGCAATCTAGATCACTTGCTTCAGTCTCATCTATACAAACGTTTGACTTTTGTACCTTGTACACTAAAATTCCCCATAGTAAATTAAAAACTCGGTTGAAAGACATTATTCACAGTGTCTTTTCATCTAAATCGGGACATGCTAGATATAAATATTTAGTTGTTAATTATAATTCCACTTATTTTGTCAAGAACCATAGTGATTCAAAAAACAAATACACAGCCATCAAGATAATTCAGATGTTGGATTTTTTAATTGATAATATCTTTGTTTAATTTGGAGGGGAAATTTATCAGCAAGTGGTAGGTATCCCCATGGGTACCAACTGTGCACCTTTGCTTGCTGATTGGTTTCTCTATTCCTACGAAGCCGAGTACATGCAGGCACTCGTAAAATCTAATAAACGTTTAGTTAGACATGTTAATTTCACTTATCGATATATCGATGATGTTCTATCACTGAATAATCCAAAATTCAGTGATTATATAGAATTCATATATCCTGATGAGCTCGAAATTAAAAATACTACTGACACTTACAATTGCGCTTCCTATTTGGATCTGCGCCTCGATTTTGACAATTACCATAAACTAAGTGTTAAATTGTACGATAAACGTGATGACTTTGACTTTCCGATTGTTAACTTTCCATTTATTAGTAGTAACATTCCAATATCACCAGCTTATGGAGTGTTTGTGTCTCAGCTAAATCGTTACGCGAGAGCTTGCTCATTCTATTCTGATTTTTTGAGTAGATCGAGGCATTTGTCATCTAAGCTTCAACTACAGGGATACTTGCGAACTAGACTTATTAAAGCCTTTAAAAAGTTTTATGGTCGTCATATTGACTTGATCGGTAAATATAACATGTCTCTCTCGACTATTATTCTAGACATATTTAATTGACGGGTATACTATCTCCCTGATTATATATGTGTACTACATCGTTAACACTGTTCATCACGTGCATTTTGCATACCGATAGTTTATTGGTCTATCACGCTATTTTACCGAGTTTTCGCCTAATAGATTGGACGCAGCTATGGCGGGTGTGGCGCGCCAGACAGGGTAAGCTTACTCTTCCTAGGACACCTGTTACCACTGTTCGTCGTGTATTTTGTACACGGTAAACAGTCCATATGCTGATTACACTATTTTGCCTATACCGTTTTTAGGACTTCGAATTTTGTCTAATGGTTTGGATTGTTCGTATTTGGTTTTATTTTATTTCCGTAGCAGAAAAAGTTTTGTAATTTTACAATATGGCGCTGACGACTGACGTCAGAATGAGAATGACGTCAAAAAGACGTTATGACGTCACAGTTAGGTTGTAAGGAAGAAAACATGTCTGCATTTTTAAACTCACGAGTATCGATTACATTTATTTTCTCTAGAAGCAACTATTTCGAAGATTTTCTGATCCAATGGCGACCATCTTGGATAAATGTTAATAATGCAAATTTCTCCAAGACTGATAATTGCCACTTTTGTTATGGGAGTACTAGAGACCATACCGAAACGGTTCCCAAAGTACTGATTTCTGTTGCTGTTTGTTATAGCTGCATTTTTATCTATACCCGCCAAATACATACATCTAAACACACGCGTGGATCACGGTAGGAATGACTCCGACTCGCTAGCCTGAAGGTCGAGTCTTCGATTCCTGCATTGGCCGAGAACGTTCATCCATATTTCCGGTGTAGTGTCCTCTCGTCAGTGATGCATGGCAGATGTGACGAAAACCCGAGATCTTGTGTACACATTGGCGTGCACGTAAATGAGAAGCAGCCCCTATCTCCAAGCCACATACGCTCTCACCAGGTATCGAAAACAGGTCCGCAATCCAGAGTTGACCTGCATGCTACAGGTCGGAGCGCGACACTCTAGACCACTAGACCATCCCACCTACCCTCGACACGATTATGCATTTATATTGCTGACAGAAGGCAAGTCCTCATTCTTCTGTTGTAAGTCGTTGCTATAGAAAATCCTTTCATTGGTTTTAAAGGATAGGTTACGCCATTAGTTGACGAGCCGGGGGTCTCTGTATACATATTTTAATGCCAACGCGTAACTTGGCGACTCACGGCTATGGATTTGCATAACGTATTTTAGCATGCCCCTATATAATGCATAAGTATTATCCGTTTGATTTCAAGTTGACATAAAACCATACCTTGGTAAAGACTTAACAATCGGCTCTGGACGAAATCATTCAGTCTATTTGTTACATTAATATTAAGCAGGCTACCTGGCGTTGCTATTTGTAAGTTGTTGTTAAGGACAATAGTGTGCATGTGATTAGGTCGTAACAAGACGGGCTTCAAGTAATTGACACGCTGCTCGATCGAAATGGGGGCGGGCTCACAGTGTAAGTCGCCCATTGAATACTCCGTCAATGATTTGATTTGATATCTACTGCTTCAATCCAAAGAAAAACAAGTGGTTGCCATGTAACTGTAAAACTCTAGTTCCAAAGTTCAAGGTTCGTCCAATGTCAAGGTTTCCGTGAGATTAGCTATGTCACAATCTCTGATTAGGTACCACTGTTGACGGTCAGATGTTGTAAAACTCGTAGTTGTTTCTTCAGGAACATAGTGGTATTACATACCTTTAAATTATCAGGTGTAACGATGATATTTTTAAACATTTTTTAACACTGGATAAAAATTGTGACACCTAGAGCGGCCACAAGTTAAAATCGCGTTTTTATACGCCCACATTTTCATGTGGACGTATTATGTCGTCGCCCCTGACCGTCCTGACGTCCGTCCGTCCGGACGTCCACAATTGTTTGTGGACTCTCTACAGGTCACAATTCCTGTCGGATTTTGACGAAACTTGAAATATAGGTTTATCCCCAAAAGATCTCAGCTGCTGTCGTTATTGGCATGTATCGGATCAAAACTTCATGGATTATGGCCCCTGATTGTACGAAAAATCACGTTTTTAGCTTGTGGACCCTATAGAGGTCACAATTTTGAACTGATTTTGATGAAACTTGACATGCATGTTTATAACCCAATGATCCTGGTTCCTTTCGATATTTGCGCCTATCGGAACGTAATTTCCTGAATTATGGCCCCTGATTGTCCAAAAAATCACCTATTTTAGCTCGTGGTACCTCTGGAGGTCACAATTATTATCCGATTTAAAAAACAGTTCGATTATATCACCGTTACACTCTAAGGAAGGTTGAGTTCAAATATCGGAAAAATCGGACCAAAATTACCATACAAAATGGCCGCCGTTCGTACACGAATACTGTTAAAAAATGGTATATCAAGGTTGTGGACGCTGTAGAGATCACAATTTTAATTCGATTTAAGATGAAACTTGAAATACATGGTTATAACCCAATGATCTTGGTTCCTTTCGATATTTGCGCCTATCGGAACGTAATTTCCTGAATTATGGCCCCTGATTGTCCCAAAAATCACCTATTTTAGCTCGTGGTACCTCTGGAGGTCACAATGATTATCCGATTTGAAAAACAGTTCGATTATATCACCGTTACACTCTAAGGAAGGTTGAGTTTAAATTTCGGAAAAATCGGACCAAAATTACCATACAAAATGGCCGCCGTTCGTACACGAATACTGTTAAAAAATGGTATATCAAGGTTGTGGACCCTGTAGAGATCACAATTTTAATTCGATTTAAGATGAAACTTGAAATACATGGTTATAACCAAAAGATCTTGGTTCCTTTCGATATTTGCGCATATCGGATCGTAACTTCCTGAATTATGGCCCCTGATTGTCCGAAAAATCACCTATTTTAGCTCGTGGTACCTCTGGAGGTCACAATTATTATCCGATTTAAAAAATCGTTTGATTATATCACCGTTACACCCTAAGGAATGTTGAGTTCGAATTTCGGTAAAATTCGGAACAAAATTGCCATTCAAAATGGCCGCCGCGTGTACGCGAATACTGTTATAAAATGGTATATCAAGGTTGTGGACCCAGTATAGGTCACAATTTTGATGAAACTTGAAATGCATGGTTATAACCCAAAGATCTTGGTTCCTTTCGTTTTTTTCACATCATAACTTCCTGAATTATAGCCCGTGATTGTCCGAAAAATCGCCTAGGTCTCTCTTGAGGTCACGATTATCATCCGATTTAAAAAAAACCGCTTGACTCTATCACCGTTACACCATACGAAAGGTTGAGTTTGAATTTCAAGGAAATCGGACCATAATTGCCAGACAAAATGGCCGCCGTTTGTACGCTAATAGTGTTAAAATATGGTATAACAAGGTTGTGGACCAAGTATAGGTCACAATTTTAATTCGATTTTGTTGAAAGTTGAAATGCATGTTTATAACCTAAAGATCTTGATTCTTTTCGATATTTGCGCATATCAAATTGTAATTTAATGAATTATAGCCTTTGATTGTAGGAAATATCACTTTCGGTTTTGCTTGTTCTCTATCCATGTCTCGAAAATGTCCATAATCGAGTCCAGTGTGCACGAAATTCGAACTCCACCGTCATTATGGTGTGAACGGTGATATATTTTTAACCGGTTTTTAAAATTGGTTAAAAATTACGGTCCGATATGCGCGAATATCAAATTATTGTGGATGGACCGACATGGGGCGATGACATTTCCGTAGGAGTGCTATTATTTTGATATTAGCTTACAATGTCACTCAATATCGTACTTCGTAGGGCGACAGTTACAGGACAAATACATTTTAGATATCATTTTTGTTACCTTTATCGATATATAATTCGATCAGACTATATGACGAAGTGTCCGACTTCAGCCGCGGAAAAAAGTATCGACTTGTACCCTGAAAGATACGTTACTGTCCAAATTAATCCGGACTTTGAAAATACAACTGTCCCCCGGTTATGAGGAGTCCTTTCATCAATCATTGTACTCAGTGCCGGACTGGTGGGCCGAAGGCCCACTTGCCATACCTGTGACAAGGCCCACGAGCAAATGGGCGAAGGCCGCTTACGAGCGCTCGGGGGGGGGGGGGGGTCTCCCCCCAGAAAATTTTGAAAAATAGACAGCCGCAAACCCATTGTCCAAGCATCTAAGGCCAGAGCAGCGGATGGAGATATATGGTGACCTGCGAGCACTTTAATCACACATCCTCGAATACGAATAGAATTTGTTTCTTCCAACAAAATCTATCTTTCTGCTTTTCTTTCCTTTCCTTTCCCTGTTTCCTCTCCTCCCCTCCTTTACTACCTTTTCTTTTTCTTTTTTTTAACTTTTTTCTTTGAGGCTTAGGCCCATTTTTTTTTCGGCTTAGGCAAGTGGGCCCAGTCCGGCACTGATTATACTCCGAGTCTACTGTGTCAGCGGGAACATAAATGATCGTGACCAGTCCGCTTTCTCATACACGGGAAAAAGCGAAAAGAAGAAAGCAGTTGTTACAGTTGCCCCGTAAACCACAAGACAGTGCTAAATTGCAACAGACTCGAGGTCAGCGAGAAACAATAGTTATTCATCAGGTGGACGGCACAAGAAACTGGAAAGAGCGATTTCTTTTGGCTTTAGAGTTTGTGAGGAAGAGAAAATTAAATTGGAGACAAAGTGGGCTGGCTTACCCACGAAGTCTCGATCCTCTTGGTGATATGAATACCACTTGACAGAAAACTACAATAATGTTCTGTCTATTGTTATACAAGCTTTTCCCGTCGGTGGAAAAGGCATACCTTAAAGAAATCTTAAACAGCAGAAACCAAAATGTCAGGGATTGGATTGAGAAGCCATTCACGTTGTTTGGGAAATAAATTAACAAAAAAAAAAGTTCCGGGAACTCCTAAATGTTTTTTACAATGCAATCCTTTCAGAAGAAGCTTTGCCAGTGTTTGACTTGACATCATCACCCAGTCATGAGGAAACGGCAGCAGACCAAACAGCTCCAACTGGTGAGATGGTCCTATGTGATCCGCCTAGTACGCATAGTGACCCAGAACAGTCACATAGCTACCAGGCACTCCAAGTGGGGAGGTTTGGCTTCGTATCCGAAAACAACTACCAGATCACTTGATGGAAGTTTAAAATCTTAAACTTCTAAATATTTACATCGGTTCACAAAGGTTAAGTTTGCCCTAAGTAGGGATTTGTTCAGGGGAAATAAATTGAAATTATCATGTAAACCTTTTCTGCAACAGACTACCAGTTTACTGGGTGAACTATGGTAGCTGATTCCGTTTTCTCTTTCCTCTGAAAAATGTATGAATTGGTTTACTAAGGATCTTACCATAACAGATCACAAGGTTAGATATGTGCGAATTCTGGTTATAGTGTGCAAATCACCAGGGACAGTAGTACTATACCCAACAACCAAAAATTAAAGACCACGAATAATTTGTGTCGGTGTCTTTTCTCCGTTTCCGATAATGTGCACACTAACTGGCTTCTGAATGTCTCTTGTGCTAGCTGAATTCATGAGCATACATTTAGTTATGTTTCCTCTCTCTACAATTGTTTAACTGTTTCAAATATGGCGCCTCAATCAACAAGTAATCTTTAACTTTTTTTGGTTGAGTATATATATATGTGTGCCATACTTAGATAGAGCAATTCCATGTGGATTTTGATGAAACTTAAAACAGAGAGCAATTCCATGTGGATTTTGATGAAACTTAAAACATGCTTTATATTCCGAAGATCACAGTCCCCTTTGATATGTTCACATTGCAGGCCATAACTTTCTGGATTATTGCCCATGATTGTATAAAAAATTCCGTTTGTGTGTAGCTTGTTCTCTATCCATCCCTTGCAAAATGTAGGCTGGTTAAATAGAAAAGAAATAAGACAGGTAATTCTGTGAATGCCAATACATATCTTTTCAACTGGTAAAATCTTACCATATGATAACGAAACAATTGTTTCCAATTTACAGGAAGATGTGTAGTGATACCATTGAAGTTTTTGGTTTCTATCAAAAGCTTTTCCTACAGGAACGCGAATTAGAGACTGCTAGTCTTACAGACGGCGACACCAACCCAATCTTTGTTTCCAGGTTCAGTCTATGGTAACTGGATTTCAAGAACTGAAAGATGTCAATAATTACAGACTGCCCTTGGAAGTGAATATTTATGGGGAAGTTGCACAAGACCTAGATGGGCCTAGACCTAAAATTCTGACTTTGATGATGAAAGAGGCAACGAGTGAAGATAATGAAATACCTTCAAAATGCAACGATGGTACAGGTTACAGAATATACGAGACAACTTCAAATTTAAGAAAAAAATTCTTTGAAACAGGGCTTCTAGCAGATTTGTTAAACTTTAAATTATTTTAGCCCACCATCATCTGTGTAACAATATTGTAGTGATAACAGATATCAGTTTTGTACATAGGATTTATTTACATCGGGTATCTAAAACAGCTTCAGTACTTACATACAACACGAACTTCTACAGGAACACATCTAACAATATAAAATCTACTATTCTGCCCCTCTGCCATGGCAGCGGCTGGACTCACATACAACACGAACTTCTACAGGAACACATCTAACAATATAAAATCTACTATTCTGCCCCTCTGCCATGGCAGCGGCTGGACTCAGTGCACTCGTCCAAGCCTTTCTTCTTACCCCGCGTCTTTCTCTCACTAACTGTCAATGAACTCCTGTGGAATAAGATCGTGTCTTAGCAGAAGTTTATAGAGTTTGAATTTAAAATCATGTATTGTCAAAACTAGCAGGGTTCATTAAGCTCTATGCACCTAAATGATATTGTTCAATTTGGCGAGGGATATAAATCACTTTGTCACGGCAAGAGTAGGGCGTACCGCCGCTGTCCGGGCATAATTTGCCTAGGTGCACAGTTTACGTCCGTCTTCATATGACCAATCGGCTCAGAAAACTCAGACGTTATACCCTTATTTCATTTCTAGCAAGGACATATTATTGCCGTGTGCCTGTGACGAAAAATTGTGTCCCGTGTAAACATTGGCTTGTGTATAAAACGACTCTTGGCAGTTGGAATTCGATATTCGAGTGTAGGCCGTAGAGCCGCTGTCTGATCAAAATTTGCCTTGTCGCACTGTACGACTTTGTTACATCTGGTCATGTTATCAAAATGCTTTTCGTCTGTGGTCTGTTTATTTTTTGTTAGTGTAGCAGGAGTTTTGACGGACAGACAGACTATCCAGCAATCCAGGTCGTAGGTAAAGTTGTAGAGGTATAAGTTGACTCCAATTAACGAAACAGTTTATTACGGGACAAAATACACATAACACAAAAAACACTGAAAAGATACAAAATGATTATTTACAAAAGTGAACTAATAAACACGGCATACATGATATAATATAATTACTACATTATTATGCATTACGATGAAAACGCTATCTATTTACAGTGAACCATTATGACAGAGATTCAAGATATAAATACTAAAAACATATTTCAAACATACCCTAAGACAGGTGCTTTTTTTCCAGAAAAAGAATGGTGGATTATAAAGTTATACATTTTATAATAGTTAACACAATAGGAAACACTATAAAACAAATACATATCAAAATTAAAAGACTTTACACATGAGGGAGTAATATATTTAATTTACATTTACTTATGAAATATAAAGTTATTTAATTTCTGTATATATTATTATTAACTTGCTAATATTTAATTTAATAGTTTAGAATTATCTACATAGTTTTAAATGTCTAGTCCAGTCAAACAAATACAAAACCTACCTTGAAATAAATGATTAATTTGTGCTGTAAAGAGATGCTTACAGGTGGATAGAAAATAGAAGAGTGAAGTTAGTAACCACAATCAACAAAGCAGGTTTCCAAGGGGATGAAATCTGTTCACTATCTTATAACAACAGCATCTTTAAAGTTTACACTAAAATAAATATGACCACTGGAAAGAAAAAGCTATCTGGATACTCAAGACAAATAGAGATTAACTGAAATAATTAAAGTGGAAATAACATCCTACTAAAATATTTGAAGGGGCTATAACACCCTACTACACTATCCCCCCAGCACAAGAAGTGGCGTCCCGACACGAACAGACTTAACCAGCCTATAATCCACTTACACACAAGCAACACACACATATATATATATATACATAATGAACCAACTCACAAAACCAAAATCATAATCCATAAACAAATCCAAGTCGTCATCAACTAAAAATCATTAGCAACTACATTATTTTCTACTTTCACCGAACCAAAAATGGAAATATGGGACAAATATAAAAATAGATATATTCAATTTAAATCAAACCCAAACAGTATTCCCTAAAACCCAAGCATCGGATTTCATCCATACCGGTGGCTTTCGTTGACGTTTTCCCGGAACCGGATCCTCTGGCGAATTAGAATCACGCTGTGACACACTGGGACCAGAAGAAATATCTAGTGGTAAAATATCTGGAACGTTATGCAAAGAACTATCAGTCGAACAGTGATCATCAGAAATCAAATTACTATCATTCATATTAACCACAGACCCATTTACATCAGAAGACAGAAAATCAACACTACCTGTATCAGAAAGAGGAATGACTTCACTAATTACATCACTCGCACTAACCTGGCTTAAAGATTCATCAGAAATACTACACTCAGTTGACAAAGTAGTATCTTGTGACACTTTGGATCGGGGAGCTGGAATAGGATGCCCTGAAGAACAAATAGGTAAGAGAAGATTTCTGTGAAGGGTGCGTCTTTCGGAAGTGCCATCTTTTTGAACAATATACACTGGAATGTTGAAATCAGGCTGTGAAACTACAGTGTAACAAATATTCTCCCACTTATCAGCCAATTTATTTTTTCCTCGAATTTGCACATTTCTTACCAAAACAATATCTCCAACATGAAGGTTAGCGCCTTTAACTTTTGTATCATAGTGAAACTTCTGTCTATGTTGAGCCTTTTCTATATTTTGTCTTGCAATTTCATTTACCAAATTGAATTTATCTTGCAGCTGAGAAGCAAATTGTGTATATGAAGAATTACTATCAGAAGAATAATTGTCACCAAGAATTATATCCACAGGAAGTTTCGGATCTCTACCAAACATAATATAAAAAGGAGAATAAGAAGTGGACTCATGTTTTGTAGAGTTATATACATATACTAAAAATGAAACATAATCTTTCCAGCGAGTCTTCTGATCTTCTGTGAGTGAACCAAGCATATTTAATAAAGTTCTATTAAAACGCTCACATAATCCATTACCCATGGGGTGGTAAGGTGTAGTTCTGGATTTATTTATTCCCAAGATACTGCATACTTCCTTAATAATATTAGATTCAAAATTACGACCCTGGTCGGAATGAAGTCGTGCAGGAATGCCATATGGTAAGAAAAAATGTTGAATTAAGATTTTAGCAGTGGTTTTCGCGGTCTGGTTTCTTGTTGGTACTGCTACAGCAAATTTTGTAAAATGATCAGTTATGATTAAAATATTCTCAATAAAATAAAAACCAAGTACGAACAATCCAAATCATAATTCAGAATTCGGAGTCCTAAAAACATTATAGGCAAAATAGTGTATTCAAGTAAAATAGTGTAATCAGCAAATGGACTGCTCATCGTGTACAAAAATACACGACAAGCAGTGGTAACAGGTGTCCGGAAGAGTAAGCTTACCCTGCCTGGCGCTACACCCGCCATAGCTGCATCCAATCTATTAGGCGAAATGTCAGTCAAATAGCGTGATTGGCCAATGAACTTTAGTATGCAAAATGCACGTGATGAACTGTCTTAACGATGTAGTAGACATTATCAGGGTGATAGTAACAGTATACGTGTCAATACCACCTTTAGATGGTTCCAAAGAAAGAAAATCAGTGCAAACTAGTTGTAAAGGTTCCGAAGTTGAAATACTTACTAATGGGGCTCTGATATTATGTTGAGGAGACTTCCTACGAATACATCTGGGACAAGATCTGACATAACCTTCTACAAAGGTTGACATCGAAGGCCAGAAGAAGCGTGACTTGACCAAATCCAAAGTCCGATCACGACCCACGTGACCCATGTTGTCATGAAGTAATGATAAAATAAGTCGTCGCAATGAAACAGGTAAAACAATTTGAAAGACGGTATCGGATGAAGGTGAAGGTAAGTATTTCCTATATAAAATGTCATCTTTTAAAATTAAATTATCCCAGGAACGAAGTATAGCAGCTGTATCCTTATCGACAATATGCAAATCTGTAGGTTTACATCCATTTCTAACTGCTTGAATTATGTACTGAATTCTAATACAATCTTGTTGAGCCTTGAAAACTTTTGACTTATCCATTAAATTTGAATATTCCACAGGAAAACCAACAATGGAAGAAACAACACACTCTAGAACATTCTGACTAAAAGAAAAAGTTTCAATTTTACCAAGATCAACATCAGTGAAATTAATTACAGCAGATACAACAGAATTATCAAGATTTGAAACAGGAAGTCTTGACAAAGCATCAGCTGCAACATTATGAATACCCGGTAAATATTCTAAAGAAAAATCATAAGCTGAAAGATCGGCTAACCATCTGTGCCCAGTAGCATCCAATTTAGCTAAAGAGAGTACATATGTCAATGGGTTGTTGTCTGTCTTTACTATGAATTTGTTGCCGTAAAAATAATCGTGAAATTTCTTGGTCACTGCCCATTTTAACGCAAGGAATTCAAGTTTATGAGCTGGATAATGTCTTTCAGATTTAGATAATGTACGGCTAGCATAAGCAATAACACGTCTTCTTCCATCTTGAACTTGATACAAAATTGCACCTAAACAATGAGAACTGGCATCAGTGAACAGTTCGAAAGGTAATGAAAAATCGGCATACCCTAGAACTGGTTCTGAGGTTAAAAATGAAATTAAAGTATCGAAAGCTTCCTGATGTTCCGGTAACCAATGAAAAGAATGAACTGATGATTTTGAATATTTATGCTTCCTGGAAGTAGACTCACCAACACGTAAATCAGTTAATGGTTTAGCTATTCTTGAGTAGTCTTTAACATATCTTCTAAAATACCCACAAAAACCTAAAAAGCTACGGATTTCTGAAACATTAGAAGGAATTGGCCAGTTTTTAAGCGTTGAAATTTTGTCAGGATCGGCTTTTACACCCTCTTCTGAAATAATTTGTCCCAAATATTTTAATGAAGATTGGAGAAATTCACACTTTGATGGTTTTAATTTCAGATTATGCTTTCTGAGACGAGAAAATACAGATTCCAAGCGAACAAGATGTTCTTCGAAAGTTTTGGAAAAAACAATAATATCATCTATATATATAAGGCAATGAAATAAATGAATATCAGCCATACACCGCTCTAGACAACGCTGAAAAGAACTAGGCGCGTTCGTTAACCCAAAAGGCATAGCATTAAACTCCCAAAAGCCTAAATTACCAGTTGTAAACGCTGTTTTTGGTTTATCTTCTTCAGCCATTTCTATTTGCCAGTACCCACTTTGAAGAAAAATATTTCGAACCATGAAGTGAATCAAGAGTTTTTTTCTATTCTGGGAAGTGCGTAAGAATCGTGAACTGTTCTTGAATTTAATTTTCTGTAGTTCACACAGAAACGAAGGGAACCATCTTTTTTTCGAACAAGAACTATTGGAGAAGCAAAAGGGCTATTTGAAGGACGAATTACATCTGCTTTTATCATATCATTAATGTGATCTTTTACTTCCTGAAACATTGAAGGTGGTATTCTGCGATGCCGTTGTTTAAAGGGAGTATCATCAGTTAGTCGAATTCTGTGTTTAATAATATCTGTTCTACCAAAATCTGTATCGGATAGACTGAAAACATCTTTATAACTATGTAATAGAGCTTTAAGTTGATTAGCTTCTTCTTCTGTACACTTTGAATGAATAGATTGAAAATTAAACAAATCATCGAACGGCTTTTCTGAGGAAGTATTTGACGATACAAATGGAGAATTATTTACAACATCTACTTGCTGAAGTTGACAAAGAACTGCTTTACCAGGAATAGTGATGGGTATGTCTGAAGAATTTGTAATGTTAATTCTCACTTTATTCGAAGGCTGTGTAAAATTACATGTAACTATACCAGGAACAACATGAAGAGAACCAGGAAGGGATATATCATCTAACGCCATGTAACATTTACCAGGTAATGGTTTAACTAATTTTGACGTACCAGCTACCAGCATTGACGAATTTGCAGGAATCTTAACTGAATTTGAGCTTGACTTTAAAAAACAAGGAACTTTACTGGATTGAACTTGTGCCGTTAAAAGTGAAAATGTGGAATTCCAAACATCTGAATCTGTTGATGTGTTACATAACCTTGAAAGAATATTTGTACCCACTAACATTGGAGTCTTTGCATTAAAAGAATTTGTAGGTACAACTAAAATTAAAGCTTGCAAATCTTCACTGCTACCAGGAATTCTAACAGGAACTGAAATATATCCTAAGTATCAAACTTTTATCCCTCCTGCGGCACGAACATCTAATAAATCATTAAGCGAATAAATCTGAAAATTGGACAAAAAACGACGATGAAAATCAACAGAAATGGTAGAAACCATTGAACCGGAATCCAATAATGCAGAACATAAAATATCATTAATTTAAATCTGTGCAACGTTGGATGAACCAACCAAATCTGAAATAAAAGATGAGGCATTCTGTTGACATGAAACATCCGGACTTACCGACCGCCTCGTGGAATAAGTCCTTGCGAGTTTAAAGAGCACTCTCGATCCCCTCTTCTGTGACCAGGTTGTTGACATGCGTAACAAATAGGAGTTACCCCAGGGCGATAATTACTTGTATTTGAAAATTGATTCGGTGGGCGAAATGCAGGATTGAATAACGGAAGAGGAGGAAAAGGAGGGACGTGAAAGGGTGGATCTCTTATATTTGACGAATTAAACTGTGTAGGTGGCTGTCTATAATACCTCTGTCGTGGTTGCTGCCTTTGGTGTTCCATATCAGATATACGACAATTAACTGTCTTCAACTGCTCTGACAAACCGGAAATCTGTTGAAGAATTTTGTTTTGAAAAGTGTCTGAAGAATTTGAAGTTGTAGATGTTAAGTGAAATGGTGAACTAGCGAAATTAGAAGTGATTGGAAATATATCCATCTCTTCTTCAGCCTTCCTAACAGCAGTCATTAAAATTGAAAATGATACATCAGCATCAAGAATGTGCCTAGTATTAGATTGAACTTGTGAATTGGTCAGGCCATGCCAAAATCTGTCTTTCAATATTTTATTTGAAGCAGGTTCAACTAAAATACCAGCATTTATTAACTTAGAAACAATATGTTTGATTTTGCATGCCCATGAAGAAATGGATTCATTTTCCTGCTGCTTAGCTGTATATAATTTATTCATTAAAACCTCTACGGATAAAATATCACCAAATAATGGATCAAAGTGCATAAATACCTCATTAATTGTTTGCGGATTAATACCTATTAAAAATTCAGCAGCTGTACCCCGTGCGGCTCTACGAATGGTGTTAATTATAACAGGCACGGAATGTGTACCTTCTTGCTGTAGACCAATAATTTCTAATCGCCATTGATTATATAAAACATCCCCCTTATTACAATCCCCAGAAAAAGTAGATAATCTGGGTGAAGATGTAGGAGGTAAATATGAAACAGTCGGCGCTTCAAATCTAGAAACTGAAGATCTTTGAAATGTAGAAGCGGGGTTAATTTGAGCAGATGAAGTATGGGGTATGAAAACAGGAGAAGATGTCTGTACTGGAGGGTTTAATTGAATTGCTGCTGCCGGATAACTTGTTGCATTCTGAAAATTTGACGATGTGTTATCAACATAAAAAGACTCATTACGTGATCTTGAGGTTTCGTGAAGTAGCATCTGTAACAGTAGAAGTCGAAAAAGCACATTGAGAACTGGCAATTGATCGAGGACAATACACAGGAATACTTGGAGTTGAAACTGGGCATGACAAAGATGAAGATTGATGGGGAACATAATCATTAACTAAAGGGCCATATCCTAAGACATCCTTACAAACTTCATTTCTAAATTTAATTGGGACATAACTACTTTTAATTCCTTAATAATCTCACGAGTTGCGGCTGCATTTGACGGTGGTGCTTCTGCCATTGTAATAAATAAACGCAGATGTAACCAAATATTAACGAATAAATAATAAATAAATGACATATAAAAATATTTGGAAATTCAAATTACACACCCTATTATAGATGAAAATATCTAAGTTAAAAAAATCAAACAAAATCCTGAGACTGGAATGTAAAAGTCAACACTGAAACCAATCTACTAAGTTGAAGTCACAACAAGAAAACCAGCATATATATAAGAAAATTTACAATGAAAATCGAAGTCACAGAAAAATATACAACTGAAACTCTTCAAGTATGAAAATACAAAAATCCAAGAAAAACAATCACCAAATTATCAAATACTAGAACGCTAAAATTAAATATAAATCAAACTCAAGTCTAATTACAAGAAATGAAAAACTGAGAACCAGAAATGGAAAGTTAAGTGCAAGTGGTTTGCTGATGTTAATTAGTTATGGAACTATATGTAGAATGTAAACAAATAAAAAGATAGTAAGCTGGCACTGCCAGGCAGGATACGCCCACATTTTCGAGAGATGGTTAGAGAACAAGCAAAACCGAAAGTGATTTTTCCTACAATCAAAGGCTATAATTCATTAAATTACAATTTGATATGCGCAAATATCGAAAAGAATCAAGATCTTTAGGTTATAAACATGCATTTCAAGTTTCATTAAAATCGAATCAAAATTGTGACCTATACTGGGTCCACAACCTTGATATACCATATTTTAACACTATTAGAGTACAAACGACGGCCATTTTGTTTGGCAATTATGGTCTGATTTCCCTGAAATTCAAACTCAACCTTCGGTATGGTGTAATGGTGATAGAGTCAAGCTTTTTTTCAATCGGATAATAATCATAACCTCCAGAGGGACCATAGGCGATTTTTCGGGCAATCAGGGGCCATAATTCAGAAAGCTACGATATGATATGCGCAAATATCGAAAGGAACCAAGATCTTTGGGTTATTACCATGCATTTCAAGTTTCATCAAAATCGAAATTAAAATTGTGACCTCTACAGGGTCCACAACCTTGATATACCATTTTTTAACCATATTCGCGTACGATGTAACGGTGATGTAATCGAACGGTTTTTCAAATCGGATAATAATTGTGACCTTCAGAGGTACCACGAGCTAAAATAGGTGACTTTTCGGACAATCAGGGGCCATAATTCAGGAAATTAAGTTCCGATAGGCGCAAATATCGAAAGGAACCAAGATCTTTGGGTTATAAACATGCATGTCAAGTTTCATCAAAATCGGTTCAAAATTATGACCTCTATAGGGTCCACAAGCTAAAAACGTGATTTTTCGTACAATCAAGGGCCATAATCCATGAAGTTTTGATCCGATACATGCCAATATCGAAAGAAGCCGAGATCTTTTGGGGATCAACCTATATTTCAAGTTTCGTTAAAATCCGACAAGAATTGTGACCTGTAGAGAGTCCACAAACAATTGTGGACGGACGTCCGGACGGAAGGACGGACAGGGGCAACGACATAATACGTCCACATGAAAATGTGGGCGTATAAAAAATGGCTGTCAATGTCACTAGGTCAATGTCAGTCGATAGGTCAATGTTACAGGAAGTTTGTCAATGTAACCTATCACCTATAAAAGAAATTTAAAGCTAACTTCATTATAAAATAAATATGTGGGGATTTGATATTATAATGTTATGTAATTAATAGCACCTTACTTTTTCCTTTTATATATTTATTGAATGTTATTATCTGTAATGTTAAAGATGTATTCTACCAAATAAATATTTAATGATTGTACTAGCTAATATGTACTAATATGTACGATGAATATAATTACTACATAAATGTATAATGTAATATAGTTAACAAACTATGTACTTATTTACAAGTAGAGTATGAAATATGTAAAATAACCGGTATTTAATTATGAAGTAAAAGATTTAATGCTTTAGTCACCTTGATTATTTATAATAATCTAGCTGTCTAAATAACGATATGTATATTTATTACCTTTGTAATTTATATACATGTACCTTAATAATAAGAACAAATATTATACACTAGAAATATGAAACAAAGACTGACAATCTAGGCGTCCCCAGATATACATACACATTCACACTCTCAACAATCAATTACACAATATTGCAATTACTACAATTATAATAATATATTTATTGAAACAAATGTTTACTTGGCCAAGTATAAGAAAAAAAACAACTTACAGAGCTCTGTCGTAGAAATCCAGAAAAATCCGAGAATTCAAACACAAAAACACAAATCAAGCAAGAGTTCGCAAAACACAGATCACAAAACACACCAGGAATCAACTGTCTCGATACCACGTTGGGCGCCATTTTGTAGCAGGAGTTTTGACGGACAGACAGACTATCCAGCAATCCAGGTCGTAGGTAAAGTTGTAGAGGTATAAGTTGACTCCAATTAACGAAACAGTTTATTACGGGACAAAATACACATAACACAAAAACACTGAAAAGATACAAAATGATTATTTACAAAAGTGAACTAATAAACACGGCATACATGATATAATATAATTACTACATTATTATGCATTACGATGAAAACGCTATCTATTTACAGTGAACCATTATGACAGAGATTCAAGATATAAATACTAAAAACATATTTCAAACATACCCTAAGACAGGTGCTTTTTATCCAGGAAAAGAATGGTGGATTATAAAGTTATACACTTTATAATAGTTAACACAATAGGAAACACTATAAAACAAATACATATCACAATTAAAAGACTTTACACATGAGGGAGTAATATATTTAATTTAAATTTACTTATGAAATATAAAGTTATTTAATTTCTGTATATATTATTATTAACTTGCTAATATTTAATTTAATAGTTTAGAATTATCTACGTAGTTTTAAATGTCTAGTCCAGTCAAACAGATACAAAACCTACCTTGAAATAAATGATTAATTTGTGCTGTAAAGAGATGCTTACAGGTGGATAGAAAATAGAAGAGTGAAGTTAGTAACCACAATCAACAAAGCAGGTTTCCAAGGGGATGAAATCTGTTCACTATCTTATAACAACAGCATCTTTAAAGTTTACACTAAAATAAATATGACCACTGGAAAGAAAAAGCTATCTGGATACTCAAGACAAATAGAGATTAACTGAAATAATTAAAGTGGCAATAACATCCTACTAAAATATTTGAAGGGGCTATAACACCCTACTACATTAGCAAAGGGAAATTTCACATGCAGTTGGATGACTATCTAATTTTTTGGCTTGATTTGCATATTCACCATGGTGGTAAGTGGCTATTTTGTTCTATAAACAGAAAAGCTTGTTATAGCATCTAGGAAACTCCTAAAAAGATGTTCATTGGATTTTGCAAGAAGGTTCCTGCTTCGGTCTACTTGTCCACTATGTCAGTTTTTCAAGCGTTTGTATAAAATAGCTGCTAATTGGCCATTTTGTTTTTGCCCCTGAAAAAAGTGTCTTGCGTATTCATGAAAACTTGCGAATGGATCTTCAGAAAATTTGATTTACATATTTCTCCTTAATTTGTCAAATTCTAGAGTACGTAATATTTTGCTTAATTTAATATTCTAAATGGGTACCTTCCAAAATTTTTCAACTGAAAATATGGTTATGGCCAATCCAAGGAAACTGTCTGTAAAAGGCAAAACTGTAAAATATGGTATGCTTTATTTGAAAGAAATGAAATGAAATGGGGTTTAACGTCCTACTGATTGGCTAAGTCATACAGTGTGCTATGCGGGAACGGGAATTTTTGTCCGGATGGGCGCTTTTGACTACTCACAGGATTAAGGAAATGCATCCAGAAATCGCTACATGGCAACAACCTCACTGAAAGTGAGAGACAATTCCGAGAAGGGTTGAACTACTTCGGCCTTGCTGATAAGTCAAAGAAATTTACATATGCAGTGTACTCTGCAACTTCCAGCTTTTGATCAATCCGCCACTCGCCTAGATCCGCCCAAAACCTCTGGTCCCGATTTATTTCCTTCTTGATTGCTTTTAAAATGTTTTGTTCTAACCGCCATTTTGTCACTTCCGCCTTTCGCCATCGACTCGAGGTCCGATGAGTGATTATCCATTGTTATTTAATCCTATAATCCGCCACTGTTAACTCCCCAATCACAAAACACCACAGTTAATAATTAAAGTATAAACAAACAGTACTCGACAAATCTTTTAAGAGTTCATTGATTGTCAACCATTTTCAATAACTAACGTTAACACTATAGCACCTATGTTGAGCAATATTTCGCGCTAAAAATAGACCATGAGTGTCGTACAATAACAATACATTGATTCAGTGAACTCTATTGAGCATTGATAATCGCCGATAGCCTGATGTCCGAGAAAAGATTATACATCTGTGTATTTTGATGGCACATTGTCGGATTTATTATCATATTTTGAATGGGTTTTATGTTTTTAAATAAATGAACACGCTAAGAAATGTTGACGTATTATTTCGATTGGAATGACGTAAGTTAATTGTTTTAGATGATAGCACGTGCTATAGTCGAGTGCAATTATTTAGCAGTTGGTGTCACTCGTTCGTTGTATTAGAGCGACGTTAACTAGTAAACCACGGCTTACATGTCATTTTTTTTACTTTCTGTATATAAATCGAAACGCAGTATCAGACGAATGTCGGACATTGCTGAAAAATGTACCGACGTAGCTATATACAAAAAATACGGTCATTTTTGGGGAGTTTGATGTCATGTAATTTTGTACATGTACTGTAGGAATATTATTGACATAAATTTAAATACCGAACGCGTTTTAAACATGAAATATATAACGAGGTGCGATCCGACAAATATTCCATTCACATTCACTTCCTGTTATTGGATAAACCGCCACTCGCCGACATCCGTCATTTCTATTTGGTCCTGCTTGGTGCTGGAAGTTACAGAGTACACTGTGTAATGAATATAATACATCTAACGCTATAAACAGTAGTTCTACAATACGTATAAAACCAAAGACATGAATAATTGACAGTGAACAGGCTTACACCAACCAAGCTCTTCTCTGGAATCGCCATGTTTGCAGGCATGAAAACGAGGTCAGTTAGTAACACGTTTGTTATCACCTGGGTAAAAAGGTTTCCACCGAGGTGATCAAGTTATCATCTAGGTGAAAACGTTTCGACGAGAAATAAAAAAACAAACCTAAAACTAAAAAACAAAACCCAAAACTAAAAAAAAAATATTTGAAAGCCGTATGTGGGCCACCGTATAAGCTAATATTAATTTTAATATTAATATATTGCTTAAAACCATAAAACCCCATTGAATAGCAATACAATAAAACCCACGAAGCATATCCAGTGAGACCCTTCTTGTTAAATTACTTATTCCTAGAAATCATGCATAATGAGTATTGCTCTGCGCACGTTTCTTAATAAACTAAACAGATAAATTTTCCAGGAACATTATTCGGGTCAGTTTAGACTGACATATTATTTGTTAAACACAACAATGTTAGAAACATAACACTACTGAAAGGAAGTAGTTATTCCAGGAAAAATGAGTTAACGAGTCTATGTAGCTATTATTTGGATTCAAATGAGTATAAAACCACAATCATATTATTGTAATGTGGATAGGTATAAAGTGATTTATATATAATTTTAATTTCTTATTGTCCCCAGCCTTTCGAATAAAACGGGGGACAATAAAAATGGGTTCGTTCGTCACACTTTTGGTGACACGCAATATATCACCTGATATGTATTGACATTTGATCATCCCATACATGTGGAAAAAATCAAAATAACATTAGTGAATAAATAAACTTTATTTTTAGTCGCCTTTTGTGAACGTTAATATGATTCAAACAATAACATGCAAAAAATGTCTTAAGGCATTGTCCAAGAAATGGGTTAATTCTTTTATTGGTACAAAGTCCTTGCGTTGCAAGATTTTGACAAGATGTCTTGTTTGGGCATGTACATATATATAAAAAGACAATATTTTAACTATTAATGATTCTTAAAAAAACTAGTAAATTTATTACAATCCGCCGAATACTTTCGACCGTTGCGGTTTCTTCAGAGGGAATGCTAATGGAAGTGACAATACGTCGCATGTCAAAATTGCTCACTTATCAATGGGGAAAACTTAAAATTTCCATTTCCCACATACATCAAAATATCTACTGACAGGAACTGTACTGTTTTCGGGAATCTTAAGGCGGCTACAGATCGACCTTGCGACGCGACTCAACTGTCGGCGACTATCGTAATTGCACTCAGATCGAATTCAGCAATGATCGCCGACCAGTTGCTTTCGGTCGTACGATTGAACGCGAGCGCGCTCACATCGACACCGATACACTATTCGTGAGGACGCCACAAGTCGGTGTGTCGGTGTCGATGTGAGCGCGCTCGCGTTCAATCGTACGACCGAAAGCAAGTGGTCGGCGATCATTGCTGAAATCGATCTGAGTGCAATCTACGATAGTCACCGACAGTTGAGTCGCGTCGCAAGGTCGATCTGTAGCCGCCTTAAGGTCGATCTGTAGCCGCCTTTACGACGCGACTCAACTGGTCGCCGACTGGTTTTCCGGCGACTGCCGCCGATCGTCGCACGATTTCCGTCGCCGATTCTAGTCGATCTGAGTCTAGCTACGACCGTCGTGCAACAGTTTTTCACGATCGGCGACTGAGTCGCAGGAGTTGAACATGTTCTACTTCTACGACACAACGGAACCAGTCGCCGACTCGTCATCGTCGATGCGTGCGTTTCTACGATCGGTTGCCGACTGCGCTATAAATTTTCGCCAATCAGAGCGGCGAATGAAAAATCAAAATGGCGACTTCGTTCACGACCGAAGAAGAAGAAAGCCTGATTGTTATGTGGGAAAAGAGGCCATGCCTGATGCCTCTATAAAATATCATCAAAAGAGTACTCCGGTAGGGATAAAAAAGAAAGGTAATAGATGTAATGGCTAAAGAGCTCAATAAATCTGGTAAGCAGCAGTTAAAAACGCAAGTTAAACGATTAAAACACGAAAGCTCGTCGCGTTACTGCGGGGTTTGGTTCGAATCCCGCTTATAGTATAACATTTTATTATTGTGATATTCTTGGATGAAACCTCATTATTAGGGGTAGGCCTATTCGGATAATTCTTTATTAAAAATATAGGAAAAATTGATTGTAGTAGAGTCTAAATTCAGTACATTTTTCTGTCAAAATCATATTTATTCGTTTGTAATCAAATGTTTCATTAGGAAAGAGAAACGCTTATTTATTACACATAAGCTCCTCTCCCCTTAAGATCGATCGCCGGCGATCGATAAATTCATCACGTCATATGCGAAAAAGTATTTATAGTAAACGCCTATAATTTATATCATTCGAAAGTCACGAAAATTTCCTTTGAAATGGGGGTGGGGGTGGGATGGCCTAGTGGTCTAGAGTGCCGCGCTAGCTAGCCGGTCACCTCTGGCTTGCGGCTGTGGCTTCGAGCCCTAGTGTGAGCGTATTTGACATGGAGATAATTTAAATTACTTTCTCAAAATAGTTTCGCTAATTAGATGGAGAGATTATGGAATAATTAGGCATATTTTGTATTTTTATGGGGAAAATTTGTGTGCGCGTACCTGCATTCTGTGTGGCGCCATTTTGAACGAGTCACATGATCTATTCGTGAGGACGCCACAAGTCAGTGTATCGGTGTCGATGTGAGCGCGCTCGCGTTCAATCGTACGACCGAAAGCAACTGGTCGGCGATCATTGCTGAATTCGATCTGAGTGCAATCTACGATAGTCGCCGACAGTTGAGTCGCGTCGCAAGGTCGATGATGCAGTCAGTTGCAAGAGTGCTTAAGTCGATTATATCAGCAACTGAATTCAAAGCGCTTAAGGCGGCCACAGATCGACCTTACGACGCGACTTAACTGGTCGCCGATCGTCGCACGATTTCCGTCGCCGATTCTAGTCGATCTGAGTCTAGTTACGACCGTCGTGCGACAGTTTTTCACGATCGGCGATGAGTCGCAGGAGTTGAACATGTTCTACTTCTACGACGCGGCAGAACCAGTCGCCGACTCGTCATCGTCGATGCGTGCGTTTCTACGATCGGTTGCCGACTGCGCTCTAAATGTTAGCCAATCAGAGCAGCGAATGAAAAATCAAAATGGCGACCTCATCACGTGATGAACAAAATGGCGAATAACTCAGAAGTAGCAACCCAAAGGCCTGGTGGGTCTTGCTACAATATTATTTTGATATAGTATTGTCGACATCATCAACATTTGAAAAGTTAGTGTCTTCGTTCGCATCCATTTGCTTTTTTATAAAGTGACATGACACATTTCTCTAATCACGTGATGTTATGGAAACGAGTTGACTCCAGTTGCAAGAACGCTCATGTCGACTGCAACTAGTTGCGGCTAGTTGCAGCCAGTTGCAGAAAGTTGAACATGTGCAACTGACTGCAACTAGTTGTAAGAGGCGCTGAGGTCGATTTTTTTCAGTAGCATTCAGTTGCTCCCAGTTGCAGAAAGGTCAGTTGCATTCAGTTGCAAGGTCGACATAAGTCCCCCTTAACTGTGCGGTTCATTCTAAGGCATAATTTTTTGTCTTTTTTCCTGTATACCGCTCATTGCAACCCCCACAAGCCATCATATACACAACATGTTCAGACGTAGAATTCATATTCTGACGAATACCTCGAAAGTTTTTTTTTTCTGCTGGGAATCCAAATTTCCACCATTCTATGATGTCCTCACACAAACTACACATTTTATCTCCACATTTGGCGACTTTCGGAATATTTGTAGTCTGCCGCTCACTAAAGCGTGATGATGTTAAAACCCTTCGTAGATTTGGCCGTTGTTTATAATTATTATTGTTGTCTTTTAAAGATAGGTTCGCATTTTAGAACATGTCTTTTAGAGTTCTCAATGTTTTTGATGTAAAGCTATGATGCTTTGGATTGGTTATTGCATCCTGTATTAATTCTGATGGGTACTCCTGCTATGTATACGCCCACATTTTCATGTGAACGTATAATGTCACCCCTGTCCGTCGGGACGATCGTCCACAATTGTTTGTGGACTCTCTACAGGTCACAATTCTGACGAAACTTGAAATATAGGTTTATATCCCAAAAAGATCTCGGCTGCTTTCGATATTGGCATATTATCGGGTCAAAAGTTCATGGATTATGGCCCCTGAAATCATGTTTTTAGCTTGTGGACCCTATAGAGGTCACAATTTTGAACCGATTTTGATAAAACTTGACATGCATGTGTATAACCAAAAGATCTCGGTTCCTTTCGATATTCGCGCCTATCGGAACGTAATTTTCTGAATTATGGCCCCTGATCGACCGAAAAACTACTATTTTAGCTTGTGGTCCCTCTGGAGGTCACAATTATTATCCGATTTGAAAAACCGTTTGAAGATATCACCGTTACACCCTAAGGAAGGTTAAGATTAAATTTCGAAAAAATCGGGACAAAAATTGTCATACAAAATGCCCGCCGTTTGTACGCGAATACTGTTAAAAACGGTATATTAAGGTTGTGGACCCAGTAAAGGTCCCAATTTTAATTTGATTTTGATGGTTATAACCCAATGAACTTGGTTCCTTTCGATATTTGCCCATATCAGATCGAAATTTCCTGAATTATGGCCCCTGATTATACGCAAAATCGTCTTTTTTAGCTTGTGGTCCCTCTGGAGGTCACAATTATTATCCGATAAAAAAAAAACAACGTTTGATTATATTACCGTTACATACACCATAAGGAAGGTTGATTTTGAATTTCGGGAAAATCGGACAAAAATTGCCATACAAAATGGCCACCGCCTGTATGCGAATACTGTTAAAAAATGGTATATCATGGTTGTGGGCCCTGTAGAGGTCACAATTTTAAATTGATTTTGACGAAACTTGAAGTGCATGGTTTTAACCCATAAGGTCTTGGTTCCTTTCGATATTTGCGCATATCGAATCGTAACTTAATAAATTATGGCCCCTGATTATATGCAAAATTGCCTTTGTTTAGCTTGTGGTCCCTCTGGAGGTCACAATTATTATCCGATTTAAAACATCGTTTTATTACTTCACTGTTAAACCGTAAGGAAGGTTGTGTTTAAATTTCGGGAGAATAGGACCAAAATTGCCATACAAAATGGCCGCCGTTTGAACGCAAATACTATTAAAAAATGGTATATCAAGGTTGTGGACCCTGTAGAGGTCAAAATTTTAATTTGATTTTGAAATGCATGGTTATAACCCAAATATCTTGGTTCCTTTCGATATTTGCGCATATCGGTAAGTAACTTCCTGGATTATGGCCCCTGATTATACGCAAAATCGCCTTTGTTTAGCTTTAAAAAATAGTTTGATTATATCACCGTTACACCCTAAGAAAGATTGAGTTCAAATTTCAGGAAAATCAGACCATAATTTCCAGATAAAATGGACTCCGTTCGTACGCAAATAGTGTAAAAATATGGTATATTAAAGTTGTTGGCCCTGTAGAGGTCATAATTTTAATTCGATTTTAATGAAACTTTAAATGCTTGTTTATAGCCTAAAGATCTTGATTCTTTTCGATATTTGCGCATATCAAATTGTGACTTAATGAAATATCACTTTCGGTTTTGCTTCTTCTCCATCCATCTCTCGAAAATGGGGGTGTATCCTGCCTGGCAGTGCCAGCTTACTATCTTTAAGATATAAGTTCTTCTAGGGAATTCTTCTCCATTATATATGGTGAAACAGTCATCTAAAAACATTTCCAGAATTCTTCAAAGTATTCTTTAGTAGATGGTCCAAATCGATCACCAATTGATTTGTAGACTAGTGTCTCTACATACCCAAGACTTAATGTGGCATAGGTTGAAGCCACCCGAGATCAGCGTTATTTAGTTTAAATATTTAATATAATTTATTTAGTTTACATATTTAATATAATTTATTTAGGTTACATATTTAATATAATTTATTTAGTTTACATATTTAATATAATTTATTAGTTTTTATGAATTGGCAATAGTTAAAAAAAAATTTTTTTTTTTAAATATTATATACTGAGAGCAGCTTTATTCAGTTTACATTTATATAGGAACATAGGCCTTTGTTTGACCAGGGCCACAGCAAACCACGACGAACCCCAAACAAGCGACAGAGGGGTTATCAACCGAGCAGAAGACAGAAACCCAACGGACTCCCATCAAGGGGAATTACAAGAGAGGAAAAACCATCCGAGAAATATCAACAGGGGGGGGGGGACAATTAAACATATATCACGACAGGGAATACCACGAAAGATACTACAAAATAGTATACGTCAACCCCCAAGCCTAAAAAAAAAATTCTCAGTAGAGCTGAGGTTCAAGATTCTAGTAATGGAACCTTGCGTTACATAAAATTATTTATGATCCATTGCCATGGAAATCTATTATTATATATTATATATTAACGTCTTTGCAATATTTTATATACATTATTAATATAAGTCAACCTGAATATAAAATATGGTTTTTATATATTCAAAATATAATCTGTTATCCGTCAGCTAGTACGTATTTGAAACAAAATGAAATGAAATGGAGTTTTACGTCCTACTGTTCTGCTCCGACTTAGCTAATAAAGACAGGCATACGCCATGCAATGTGCCTACTCTTGTATCGAATTCTAACTTCCAAGGGATATTTTACGTGCACGCCAATGTATACACGGGACCACGGGTTTTCGTCCCGTCCAAAAAAGTAGACAGCTGTCATTGTCAGTCCCTCCGTCCTACATCACTGACAAAGGATAACCCCGCTGGAAAACCTGGATGGACTTTCCCGGCCAATGCAAGCATCGAACACCCGACCTCCAGGCTAGCGAGCCAACGTCTCACCCACTTAGCATGTCTTGGTATTTAACCCCACACCCACATTTATATAAAATATTCACAAGTTCCTTCGAACGTGTTATAACCTGAACTGTTATTGTTAACTGTACTTTTAAGTCAGTAATGTAAGAACAGGGGTTTTGGTCGATAACATGTACATACTGTCGTAAGCTCTTTATTATTCAATAAAGGTTCTTCTTTTCCGTCTATAGCATTCAGTGTTTACTCAGTCATTGTTCATTCGATTATTTGTCGTTTTGGTCTTTATAAATTGTGTTACAAAACATTCTATCCATTTAAATAAAATTAGGTGCATAATTGAAATAGCCCAAACCAACACACTATATATACAATTTTTAGTGTTTTTTCTCTAATATTTTAACTGTATTTATAGTAAAGTAGATAAAGTACAAGTACTTCTTTGTTTACGGTAGATAAATGCGTAAAAAATTTAAAAAATACGTCCAGGTTAAACATTCTCCACTTTACTTCATTCCGACATACATTTAGTCATATAAGCTAGCTGTCTGCCCTCTATAGGCGTCTTCAGATATTAATAATGTATATAAAATATCCAAATACGATACATATGTATATACATTCTAAGAATAATAGATTTCCATGACAATGGATTATAAATAATATTAAGTAACATACAACAAAAGTTAAAAAGTATATAATACATAACATGACATTAATCTACATAGTCTTCCTGGTATAGTCAATACAAGCATAATTAGATCAATCAATGTTCACAGACCAATTAAGTAATCTGGCTATAATAATTTACATATTCTTCCTTATGTAATTTGACAAATATATATACAGAGAGAGGGAGCGAGAGAGAGAGAGGAAAATGGGGTTTAACTTCCACTCGACACAAACTAGGTCACTTCGGGACTATATAAATATATAACCTGGCGTTATATTTATGCTTTCTAAAGAACGATATATTTTATTAACATGTCATGGAGGCCATATTCTCTACTTAGTCACTTATATTATCCAAATCTAAAGCCTGCCTCCCATGTATGCGCTTAATTTAGAAATGGGGTTTAACGTCCACTCGACACAAACTAGGTCATTTCGGGACTAACATGTGGTTTTTAATTTTATTTTTCGCTTGCGCGTAGGGCTCTTTAGCAGTGGGAGGACCCGGAGAAAACCCACGAGGTTGGACAGTGGACCCTACTTGGGATTCGAAACCACCCCAGTTGACTCAATGGCAGCCTTTATGATACCGCGCGCGCAAGCTAACCATTCAACCACCCAACCCCGACATTGTGCACGTTAAGTTTGCCCCTTTTTAATAACACCATGTCCACAATAATAGAATTAAATAGGCTATACTTAACTCCCAGTGAATATATCTCAAATACGATGAGACAAAAAAAGGCTGGTTTTCGATTTGTAAAGGTTGAACTTCCAATGTCTTCACCAACTGGGCTAGTGTCGCAATATTAACCTTTTTTGCAGCTTTAAGCTTTAAATAAAACAGGT
Organism: Patella pellucida; assembly: GCA_917208275.1. Lineage (NCBI taxonomy): Eukaryota > Metazoa > Mollusca > Gastropoda > Patellidae > Patella > Patella pellucida. Next base: position 33,271,089 of record OU795044.1, read on the forward strand.
TTCCGGTGTAACTATTGAGTTCTTTCAATGGGGTCGATTTTATGCTCATATTGAAACTACATTGACACTTCTGTATTTATATAGCGCGATAATAGTAAATCAGAAGTTTATATTGCAACTTTTTAAGTTTTCTCTCATGAATTATGGATTACGTTAACGACCCTGTAATCAAGATTATATGCACATGGGCTTCGAATGCATTTAAGGAGCAGAGAACGTCAAACATCTATTTGTAATTTATGGATTCACTAATGGTCGATGCAGAAGTTATGATTGGGCGAGAAGATCCTTTTAAGGATATTAAAATACATTTTGAAGGTTAAAATTAATATTTTGAACTTCTATGTGCGTGTTAAATGTCGGACAGTTCCATTTTGGATTCACTTACAGTGTTAATGGATAATTTGGAAAATGTATAAAATAAGGCACCATGATGATAGTCTGTTTGTAATGCACACATGGATGAATGGGGGTATATTTTCTATCAGCAGTTAGAGACTTCTTTATGTTAATGTTAATTCTATGAAGCTAAACATAAGAAGAGTAACAAACACATTTGGTTTGGAAGCTGAATCTAGCACTGCACAAATGCTTTTGGCGTCTGGAGTTGGTGCATATTTGTCGTTTTAACATTTAAGAGATGTTATTAATAAGTTACTGTTTTGTTCTAATTACATGTACTAAATTACTCGGTTTTATCAGGGTTTAGTTTCAGAAAGTGTGGGGTCTTTTCCAAACAGTTTCCAATACCAAAAAGTGAATTGTTTATTGAATGTGGCATATATATGTTTATCATATGTATACAAGTGAATATGAAGGCCGTGTGTTTCAGCGATTACTGCAAAAGATGTAAGTAGTACGGATAATCCTATATTTCTTGGTGGGTTGTACATACATGTATAAACATATAAGTGTTCTAAGAAAAATGCACTGAGGTTTAAGACCGCCCCTTTTAGTCAGGTGCAATTTTAATGTGTAACCATTGGTATGTACTGAATGGATCAAATGGAACATTCTAGTCAAGTAGAAATTAGATTGACTAGAAACCCGTTGCGTGAAGTTGTGAAAAATAACGACTGATCGTAGTAAAGGTATAGTTGTTTTCGAAATTTTTAAAAAATATTTTATGATATTTGCGGAATATACTTAATTAAAGAACCCCATGTATTCTTTAAAACTGGAGAATGTATACTGCTGGTTATAACTTTTAAATTATTATTATTTTTTTAAATTGTCTTGAGAAAAACCAAAAGTAAGTAAATTGATCTTCCTTTGTTGTTTGCACTTGGCTGCATATTGAAGCTGGTCCTTAAAAGACTCTAATGGTGCATAATTTCTGTGTTGAAATTTAAGAGGGTGTACAAACATGTATAAACACATTATTAGTGTTCTTAGAAAAATTCTAAGGTGAAAACACCGCCCCCTTTAGTAACGTATGAATTTGATGTGCAACCATTGGTCTGTACTAAATCGATCAACTGCGACATTCAAGTGAAGTAGAAATTGACTAGGACCAGGTTAGGTAAAGGTGTGGTTGATTTCAAAACTTCTTATAGTTATTTTTTTTAAAATATTTTATAACATATTCGGCGATTATTATAATATGTACTTAATAAAGGAATCCCATTTATCATTTAAAAATGGAAAACGTATCGTGCTTGTAATAACACTTACATATTTTTTTTTTAAAAAAACATTTTCGAACCCTCTGAACAAATAAAATAGGATGTAATGGATAAATTACACAGCAGGTAGGACACGTAAACATCTAGTACGCAGTGGACGCTTACGGCTGGCCCCCGGATCCATTCACTTGATTTGATAATTGTTTAGTTCTTGCAATGTCTATTTTCTTTCTTGTCCGCAGGTTTATCTTGTAGATTTTTTTTTGTGTTGTTTGTTTTGCGTGTAGTGCAGTCCTCTTGCATTTACTATTAGAATAGGGCTATTGTAGGTATTTTCTGAAGCTGTCCAGCCAGCAAGGATGTTATTGTCCCTTTAGTTCCGTTTGCCTTATTTTTTGCATTTGGCTACATGTTGAAGCTTGTAATTAAAAACTGTAAATTGCAAAGATGGCCAAATTCCGCCCAGTACTTAACACGACGGTCGTCATTTATTTGCCATCATTAATCGAATTGAATTCCAACCGGCACATTATCTAGCGTTGGTTTCTTGATTTTGTTTTCTCAGTAAAATTATCCCCCTTTTCTGAAAAGCCAGTTATTGCGATACAGGCTAAAGCTTGCAAGGGGTGTTTATCAAATTTGGTAGGGAAGTATTAAGCTCCTGAGAGAACAACTAACCCTTTGTACTTTTATTCTGATACAACGTGCACCGACGCGACGGACAGTAGGAACTTTACTCTCAAAATATCAAAGATAACAACCCAGTGGAAACATACACACACCTATTCCTTCCGCGCGATGTCCATATATTCTTTTTGGTGTTTAACGTCTGCTTCCACTTAAGTGATATCGCAGACAAGACATAGGAGAGCCGAGGCTGCTTCCTGTTTTTTAGAATATGATTTTGCAATCTTTCCATTTTTGGCCTTAGGCCATGGATTTGGTTTAGTGGGAAGTTCTTCCCTTTATTTAATAAAAACATATCGTATGGAAGATGGTCTCTTCTGCTTCTTGATTGGTAGATGTCATCTTTGTGGGATTAGTTTTTAGGTGCCAGGCCTGTTTTCTCGTGACCTCCCCTTACTCCACTATCCCACTTTATAGGTTTGGTATCTTTTGTTTTGGCAGAATACTGTTTAGATGCCGAGCTCGTCTGATCATGACTCCCTCTTACTCCACTATCCCGCCAGTTATGCAGATGTTATATTGTTATTTTTGTTAGTATAAATAAATTAAAAATAAATAAATTAAAGGAAGGAAATAAATTGAAATAAAAGGAATAAAATGAATTTAAAATAAATAAACTACAGTAAAGGAAATAAATTGAAATAAAAGGAATAAAATGAATTTAAAATAAATAAACTACAGTAAAAAAAATAAAATAGGTAAAGTAAAGTAAAGTAAAATAAATAAATTAGAGTAAATAGATGCAAATTTAATAAATTAAGAATATTCATAATAATAGATAGAAATGAGTTAATTGAATAAATAATAAGATAAAAATAAATTTGTAGGATGGTTGGGCTTCCTTCGTGGGGACGTTTTTACTCAACCACCCTACGTTGTAAGAATAATTAATTAAGAGAAAAAAAGTAAAAAATAAAGCGATAAAAATAGATTTGTAGGACGTCTTTACTCAACCACCCTACGTTGTAAGAATAAATTAAGAGAAAATAAGTAATAAATAAAGCGATAAAAATAGATTTGTAGGATGGTTGGGCTTCCTTCGAGAGGACGTTTTTACTCAGCAATCCTATTTCACTATTCTACCTAGTCCAACTGTGTACATTAGCTCGTGGATTTGTTCGAAGATTTTCAATTTGAGATCTGGCTTCGGTAAGAGCAGGTTCTTAGTGTTGAATGGTATGTCGTTTGTCTCCATCATTCTCACTAAGTCCCGTCTCTCTTCCTGGTATACCTCACAGTCTACCAGGACATGGTTGGCTGTACATTCCTCTCCGCATGGGTATTTGCTTTATATTTTCAGAGTACTATTGAACACAAAAGAAGAACATAATGCCTGAAATTGGAGGATACAGTTTATTTTCCTTGCTAGCCATTTGTCTAGCAGGTGTGGGATGTTTGTTTCATGTTATTGGTTTATCCGTTGTGTATTGGGTTGTAACGGATCCGTTTGTTTCTGGAGTAGGATTTGGTTTGTGGCAGCAATGTTTCATTTCTGCGTGTGTAAGCTATAATTCTGACTTCATTAAAGGTAAATAATTAAAGAGTAGCTAAATTGATTTTCTTAGTTTAACATATTATCCACACAAAAACTGTTTCTAGTTAGTATCATCACAACCTGTCGTGAAGGACTAACAACACCAGGCTTAACAAAACCACCACCTCTAAATATCAAAATAACAGTGAAATATGACTTTGTTTTGTTTGATCTACACAGATTATGGGATTTATAAACAGCATCAGTCCTTTCTAGTGCCATAATCCGAATGCATGACTGTTATTCTGGACCCTTAAAGCTAGATTTTGGAGTCATTCACCACAGAAATAATTTATATTGTATCGAAAGATGGTCCTATATATTTACACGTAGCAAAACCCAACGCGAATCGCAAAGAGCAAGTACAATTGACAACATTTTTCATCAAAACAACTTAGTCAAGGTATTGATGAAATAAAACTATATACCGAGTTTCATCACTCTCACTTAATTAATTACAACTTAAGTTATCGTGTCCCAAAGCATCAACCAATCAAATTGCTTATCTCTGCCTATCCTAAGCGGAAATGCTCATCTTCGAACCCCATGAAGGTAATGACCTAATAAACACCTACACCAAGTTTAAATATTCTAGCTTAATTAGAAAGAGAGTTATTGTGTCCCAAAAAGTGTGACATACGGACAGACGGACGGACAGACGGACGAACCTATTTTAATAGTCCCCTGCTTTCTTCGAAAGGCGGGGGACAATTAAGCATTTAACTTACCTGAAATGGGTATAAATCACCGTTATTACGTGTTTAAAATCGGGATGTTAAGCCGTTACTAAGAAAGCCAGGCCCCAAGTTCACAAAGCATTCTCAGACTTAAGTTGAGAATTTACTCAACTTTCAATCACTCTTTATGAGAAATATCTTTGATCCAGAATCACAAAACGTTGCACATAGCATCTTATTGCTGTATTGAATATATTAAAACAACAAACATTTAGTACAGGGCTATATTTTTGTTTTTGAGTAAATTCTCAACTTAAGTCTGAGAATGCTTTGTGAACTCGGGGCCAGGTTTAAACGGGAGACGTATGGCGGTGTATCTGTATTCGGATAAAAAAAATCGCTTCATTAATTTAAACGCGAAAATTTGGAGTTGTGTCACTACATTGGCCCCTGTAAGTTTAATTGGTCATAATAGTATAAAATTATCTTCTTATCTTCTGTTTAAGATGTTACGTACCTTAAAGGGACAATAACACTCTTGCTGGCTTGACAGGTTCCGAAAAAAAATAGCCTTAATCTAACTACTAGATGTTTAAGTGTCCTCGTCCTCCCTGATGTGTAAATTATCCATTACAACCTATCTTACTTGTACAGAGGGTTCGAAAATATGTTTAAATCCAAGTTGCATTTGAAAGTGCTTACGTAAGGCTTTTCAAACCATGTTACGGCATGTAGTTGATTTTTTTCAATTTTTAAAATCAGGTGTGTTAAGATGAAATTTGTATCATTTATTAATTGGAATAGTGTAAAATAGTGTAAATTTATGACCAGAATAAAGATTGGGATATATTATTCAGTTACAACAAGAGTGATATTATAAAGGAACTGATTTTGCCTCCAATCGTAGCTAAAAACAAACACATCGGTGCATGGCAATGTTTTTAGCTGCGTTCTCGTAGTAAGCTTCTGCCGTGTTGTGCATATTTAGAATACTACGTTTATAAGGTATGCTGGGCAGATACTATGCAAGAATCTTCTGCTGGATAGAACTATATTGTGTCTGGCAGCAAACCATCACAATAACCATTCAATGATCTGACTAGATTTATCGTAATTTTGGAAGTCCAATGCGTAACTGTAACCGATGGTTTTAAGCGTTTTTATTATGTGAAAAAGTTAATAAAAATGACGTAATATGTACTGGCTGCCATATTAAACATGTAACAATTAAAAATGATTAGCTTGATACGCGAACCGACAGAATTTATGTAGTCTATCCCATGTTAGAAAATGTATTGAACAATATGTGGTTATATTGTATTTTTTCAGATTATTGGAAAGCTACCCAGGCGTTTGTTATTATTGGGTTCCTGGTTGGGGTAGGCGGATTGGTGCTATCTGTACTAGGCCTATTTAAAAAACAGAAAATCATTTACATGATAGCCAGCGTAGCTTGTTTTGTGGCAGGTAATATAGCTTTTGCTCACATAATCTGGGATCTTGAAGGTCGCATATACCTACTAAAAAGTTTAACCCGTAATAGTTTAACCAATTGGTCTCGCAATGGCTGTTGAATAGGCAATGCAAATAGATTTTTCAGAAATATTTATTCTTAAATTTATTTCATTGGCGTCGACATCTTGATTTGGGGTTATTTATGGTTGTATTTTATTTCAATAGTTCGCTTGCGTGTGGGGGTCTTAACCAGGAGGGGGGGGGGGCTGGAGAACACTCTACTCCTTGTCATTTACAACCGGGGAATTGAAACCACGCGTAATGGTGCAACCTTAATGGGACTGTTAGCTTGAGTTCAATGAAAAACCACTGAGATTACGTAATTGTTGCCGAAAGATGCAACCTTAATGGGACTATTAGTTTAAGTTCAATGCAAAATTCCCGAGATTTGCCGAGTTAGAAAAAAAGTAACGCCCTAAATGACCGCCATACTTGTTTTCAATTTGTAGGAGAAAACATCGCTTAGAGGTAATAGGACACAGGCAGGCCTCACCCATGTCAAGTACATGCCGTGTCAAGCAAACTGTCCACATCCGGTTAGCTTGTCAACTAACAATTACCTCCTGGCTTATCGTAGTTTTTTCACTATCACTGCTATCAGCTAACTGGATATATTATTGCTAAACAATTATTATGTCTGGTTAGGTACATAATATTAGCTTACTAATTTGATGAAATAAGTCCATTTTATCAGAGGCGTTGTTCAAACGATATAAATGCAATGTATTTTTATTTTTCAGCTGGCTGTATTCTAATAGCTATTATTATTTTCGGAGCTGAAACTACGCTAACAGCAGTAACTCAGTTTGGATGGGGATTTATCCTGTGCATTATTAGTACCTTTCTTTTCGTTCCTGCCGGGGTGCTTAATTTTTTGGAGTCGAAAAATGCATCATAATACAATTATTGATGATTTGTAGAAATCCTTTTCATTTAAGTTAGAGCTTATTTTCGTTTTGGTTAAATGAGTTGTGGCTTGTATTGGTTAACCTTAAATGCAAACCACAAACACCTTCCATTAGTCACAAATAACACTGATAAAATTATAATGATAAAAAAAACCGCAATTGATCCTGGGCCGAAACATGTAACAATAGTGTGTGCATTACGAAGCTTGTAACTTACGAACTTGCAAACTTTGCTGCATAAGCGTGGGCATTTTATTAAAATGCTTACTCATATGATATTCTTATTCGACAACAATTATCTTATTATTTAGCAATTTAAACCTACATGGCTGTGGATCAAAAACTAAAGGAATATTGGACGTTTGTGGGTACGGCATTTTGTTCTATATTTCGGTTTGTCAAAATGCCAAACTCAATTACATTCCTTTATGTACATTATTGAAATAAAATTAAACCATAGTATGTTTGTCCCAAAATGACCTAGTTTGTGTCGAGTGGACGTTAAACCCCATTTCTCTCTCTCTCTCTATCTCTCTCTCTTGTTAATTTTTTTTAAAATTTATGAATTGGTATTCTAGATAAGTTATTATTTTTTATTTATTTTTTCTCTATTGCTGATTGTGTGGTATATGAGTTAAAGCCTCTGATCGTCATTTGAGGAATTTAGAATCCCCGCGAACTGGAATATTGAAACAAAAAAAAGTTAAATGTTATAAGCCATGCAGCGCTACCTATTGGTAAAATATTTTGATAGACCCTTTTAATCCGATTAAATTGAAGCTGAGATATTATCTATATTTTATATTTTAACTTTGTTGAATTTATTACGAATTTAATATCGATTTAATTATATTTCTGCAATGTTTTCGCCGTACACAATTAGATATTGCCCACAAAATGCAAACGGGTATCAGAGGCTTTCTTTTAATAGACGTTTCTCAATTGGTTTTGTTTAATGCTTAATTAAAAATGTCACGAATGCAAAGATAAGAAAATCGTGGTATATGTACTGTTATTATTTATGTTTGAATAAATATTCAAATTAAAATTGGTGAATCATGATCAGTGTTTAAGAAAACGCCAAACTTGGCCCACACAAGTCCCCAACCTGTTTGAAATCCTGGATACACAATTGATAAATTAAATGTTTGACATTAAGGGGGTCCGGTTTTTTAAGACTGTGGGATTAAATGTTGACGTCAAGTGCAATAATGTTGTGCTGTCGCTACAAACAGATAATTGCCAGTTAGTTTATCAAAGCGGCGTGGGTTGAGCTATCGTGGGAGCCACCCATTTTCTTCTAGGTATTATGTGTTCATTGCTAAATTCGTACAAAATGCATCAAGCAGAAAATTGTTATACGTTGATTTGCATTTGAATGAATGGAACCGAGATTAAGTTCCTGCCTTTCAGCACTAAACCGGTTTGCTGAAAACAGTATGAGCATAGTGGTTTTTTTTTTATCGATCTCGATCCGAGAGGAAACTTTACCCTTCGTTTGTCTCTGGTAAAACTCGCCGACCAAAAACAACGGTAGATCGGTACCTAAGCTTTGCCCCAATGGCTGCTGATTGGCAGAAATTGTTGGAATTAAATACTGCTGATTTCTCATCAATCAGACACTAATTCGTAACATGAGTTGCATATTAAACACCAGCTTTCATGATTTACCGCCAACCATTTTTTGCGCACAACGTGTGTGATTCGGCTAAATGTGTGAAATTTCTGTGTGTGTTGGTCGTGGGGGGGGGGGGAACTCGTGAAACCGTAAGCTCTGCCATTGAATCAAGCGGTATGGTTTCGATTCCCCTCTTGTACGTGACAAGGAGTACGGTCGCCTATCGAGCCTTTTCTGGGCACTCCCTTACGCACAATATATGTTGTCAAAACAGCGGGGCTACGACATACTCTAAGACCAAATTTCGACTGTCAAGGTTTCCATTGTGTGAGCCCAATAGACTAGACACCGTTCTGTCTGGCATATCTTTTCGTCGGCCCCGTCTGCCCATCAACGTTATCCGATAATTACGGTCAGAGGTTTGGCCTTTACATTTATACAGTGCGATTCGGAACCATATTGGCGTTCGATGATTCCCGATAATTACTGCCAGATGCATAACCTTATATCATCCGGTTAACTTGGTTTAATTTGATCTATGAAACAATCTATAGCACACCGAATCATTAACAAATTTTGTTAATGCCACTCCATTTGTACGGAAGTGTGGTTAAATCCAGCTTTAATTTTGATCAAAGGTAACGAGATGTAAACCGGGCTAGCGGTAGTCCCACAACCCTAGCCCTGTACCTAGTCCCAATGCTTGCCCTCGCCTACATTTACGTGCCCTAACTTTATTTACATCACAGCGACCTTAAAGAAATTTAGCCTTAACAAATAGATTTAGCCAAACTATGAGGGGTTCACTTGAAAAACTGCTTTAAAGACAATGGCGATGACCATTAGTGGGAGGGGACAGGTGCATAAAGATAAAAACCCTAGTCATTCTATTAATAACTAGACATAATATTTTAAAACATATTTTATAATATATTAAAGTTACATTAGTTAAGAGCTAAATCTGTCTAAAGCATATCTTTCTTTGGGCCTAAAATGTTTTCTAAACTCTTAATTAGACATTAACTGATACAGGCCTTAATCAACTCTGGATGGCATCAGATTTCTCCGATATTAAACAGATTAAAACGTTTCAGCGATCCTTTGATTAAATCAATATGGCGGCTTCCACACTGTTCAAGACTTAGCTTCGATCAACCCGGACCGTGGTTCTAATTATTGCACACGTCTGCCAAACCTTCAAATGCCAATATCTTCCCTTGCAATAGAGTAATTTGAATGAAATGTTCAAATTATTCATTTACATCATCTTCTTTCGAACTATTATAGCAAGAATGGCCAGTTCTCATCTATATCTTGTAACTTTAATTAATCAAAAATAAATAATATAATAGGGTGTGGCCACGACCGAAACAAATATAACATTAACAAATTATATTACATCCAAAATTTCAATAATTGATATGAATGGAATTTTGATAAACATCATTTTTTTCTGAACCGAATTTATAGATTGAGATCTAAACCATCACAATCGCCATATAATATCTTTTAACGAGTAAATATGAATAAGAATTTGAAGCATTTAAATCAAATAATTATGGTCTAAATAAGTGACAATATGTAGAATGCAACATTGTTTGAAGAACTAGGCAGGCCGTACGCCTTTATCATTCAATTTTTATTATTACTATTTGCCACAATAGAGCCTTAAAAAATTATAAAAACTTAAAATGTACCACGCATAATTTAACCTGCATAATGTGGTAGCAATAATACTACTTTCTCTTTCTTTGAAAGGCGTATATCTTCTATAACTTGTATATCGAGTCACACCTGCCTTGTTAAATTACTTATTCCAAGAACTCATACATAACAATTATTACACTTTGCATATGTCCTTATAAACTAAACACACCCTCGTTGGTAAAGTACTTATTCCAACAACTCACTTTTCCGGGAAAATTATTCAGGTCAGATTATGTTGACACATCTGTGTCCAAAGTGCAATTACAGATATATTATGGGAGATTAGACACAGGGCTGGTAGTTCTCGCTTTAATATTTCAAACCTAAATGATCTAAAGCGAATATGCTGAATATTGCAGTCAAATTACAGTCGAAGACAGAACATAATATATACAAGCTAAGATAAAATAATTATATAATGACCATTATGTTCTGTATCTTACTGTTATTTTAGTCTCATCACCTTGAACAATTTGAATAAAGTCAACAGACCGACGACAATATAGGACCACATTTAACAAAAACTCCAAATTAAACCAGACTCGAGCAAAATAAAAAATACATCAAATTAAATATTGACTTAAAACATAACATAATAATTTATTGTCCAAAAACATAAGTGTAGCCGGGTTTCTAATCAATGACGAACGAAACACCAGGTCATGGGTTCAGGATTTTATTTGGAGATTATATAAAAACTCCTATGAAATAGGAGTTTTTATTTAAAAAAAGGCTGATTATATAAATATGCTACCATATACACACACAGTACTATAAGACAAGTAGACAAGTGAAATTAGATGCTCCTTCATGAAACAAGGTAAAGATGCAAGTGAAGTTTTGGAAGAAGCAGAGATGTGATTAATTTAGTGAGTTAAAAGTGAGCAGAGTTTAGACTTGTTATTGAGAAGAGATACCTGCTTACAGATGTAGTATTAAAGAGACAATACCACAAACACCAAACATACCATAAATAATCAACACATTAAAGGGACAATAATTCGACTAATTTTACTAAAAATACAATAAATACAATAAATACAAATATACACAAATATACACTACCACATAAGCAAAAACAAAAAATGCATAGATGGCACTACTTAGCCAAGAACATTTGAAAATATAAAAAATGATATGGATTATGAAAATTATTAATATATAACAGGGGCCGTAAACAGAGTTGTGTTAAAAATGTATTTTTTAATCAAATGTTGTGTTTTTTCATGTTGTTATCAAATTGTATGATACTTTTATAATATTTTTATCGTTATCATATACTATGATTTTTTAAATACAACTGCATTGACAATAATAACTTAATTATCTCCGGTACATAAAGTAGTGTTCAGGCAGTTCATATACCCGCATAACATTGACTGAATGCATGAAAGATACGCCCACATTTTGCAAGAGATTGGATAGAGAAGAAGCCAAAGAATCACGAATTTTTGCACAATCGTTATTGTATATATGGCGTGTAATATGTCTTTTTGTGGGTTTTCGATGCAGCTAAATCTAAACTTAAAATCTACAGTTGACCATCCACTATGGGTAAAATTCAGGAAGGTGGACACAAACATGGCCGCCATTTTGTTGAAACTCATGCATAATGAAGCATATGATTTGTGATAAGCCTTCTTATATAATGACAACATCAACTAACTCGAATAGAGATGCAAATATGATATCATGTAATTGTACTGTTTGTGTGTCAAATCTGTACTTTGATTAACCTAAATGTACGCGCTACATTTGTAACAGTCCATGCACTTTTCAAATATTGGCATACACCTAAACGTAAAATTGGTGTACTTTTAAATGTAATCATAATGTAGTAGTGATTTAATATTATTTGCTTAACCCCAAAACCATGTGCAGATTATCAAAAAAAATAATCCGCACCAAAGCCAAGAAAAGCCCTAGCAGATCGACAGTATGAGGAAACTAAAGGCTTTTCAAATGGACCGTAGAGAATATCATGTTACTTCGAACACCGACTAGAGAACCCAAAACTATATTCTATAATTTGATATTCTCAAACATCTACAGGGTGACAACCAAGTTCATTAAAAAAATATGTCTTGATGATATTCTGGTGGATATTTACACTGGAATATTATTGTTTCGACATTCCTGCGTAGTCTGGATCAAGTTTGTAAACTCATTATACAGTTTCAGAATCCGGCGGATCTTCCCCCCGAATCTTGGTTCTGTGCACATTCCGACATGTATGTGCGGATTGTGATAGTTAGGTAAAATACCGAATCAGCGAATTAGATATCAAATATCTGAAACTATCAATCTTTTTTTGTAAAATATGGGCTGTTTTGGTCCATTTTTATTAGCAACTTCTATTTTCAGACGGCAAAAATTAAATGTGTACCTTAAGTTTTAATTCAGTTCCAACTATGTATCGATTAAATTTAGATATATCAATACACAGAGTCTGCATATTGAGAATAGCAAATAATTCCATGTAATAGGTATGCCGGGCAGGGAATGTGCATGCATCGCTTTTCTAAAAAAAAAACTGCAATAAGCTAAAAATGGATTGTGGCTGTCATATTAAACAAGAAACGTTTTCAAGGGTTTTAAGATTGATGTCAGATTCCACAGAATTGTGGATAGTTTACCCAAGTTCTGAATATTATGTGGTTGTTTTGTATTTCTTCCTGCGTATTCTCTTAAAGCTACCCGGGCTTTTGTTATAGTTGGATTGCTGGCTTGGGTAGGTGGATTGGTTTTATCTGTAATAAGCCTCCTTAAAAAAAACAAGAAAACCATTTACAGAATGCCTGGCATGGTTTGTTGTGTAGCAGGTAATATATGTTTTGTTCACATAACCTTCGATCTTAACAGTCGTAAAAACCAACAAAAAGATCAGAATGTCGGTAATAGGTTAACCGATTGACTTCACAATGTGCACACAAACAAAATTAAAAGTGTGGAATGTTGTAATAATGTTTATCCATTAAATCTGGCACAAAACGATTTGATGTTATGGTTTTATTGCCCGGGCCAGTTGTCCACATCTCAGGATAGGCCACTAGATAATCAGCAACATAAATAACCAACCTCCCGGCACGCATGAGCAATGGATCGTTTGGCGAAAGTCAAGAATGAGTTGCACTCAAGTTTGAGGTCAAGGAAGAACCCTTTGTATTGCTGACATTTTGCGGAATCTCGAATAGTTCAGAAATAAGATATATCTGGGACACCTTGAAGCTACTTTAAACTGATAGCAGTCGGGCTGATCACTTTCTTCCGCATATGAAGGAATATGTGACTATGCCTTCCTCAACAATTTGTATCAGGTTTAATATACACAAACGTTTGGCAACATCCAAGTAAATACGCGGCCATATACCTCTACTTTTACCCCCCCCCCCATATATTTCTGCCTCAAGATCAAGCATATTGACCAAACCCTCCAGAGCAAAATTTCAACAAAAATCGTAATGCAAAAGGGGGAGTGTGTGAAAGGTGGTGGTCTACCTTAATTCCACTGCATGATAATTTATAAGAGGCCTTGTTCAAAGTGTATAAGTGCAATGTATTTTATCTTTCAGTGTGCATTCTAATAGCTGTAATTATTTACGCAACTGGATATGGATATGCTCTGTCATTTAGATCTCAGTTTGGATGGAATTTATCCTATGTATTATTCCTTAAAAAATACATAGTTAACCAAAACCCCATATAAAACTACCAATTATTTGTAGAAATTACATCTTATGTACGTTTTGTTTAAATGAGTGATGGCTTGTATTGATTAATATACAATGCATAAGAAAAAATATCAATAACCGTAATGTATTCACTAGTATTCTTTATTTTTGAATACATATTAAAGTGAATATAAGAATTGTTGAAACAGTAATAAAGAAAACTTCAAAATATGTGGTCCACACAAGCCCCCAACCTGTTACAAATCTGATAAAACTGTTTGACATAGGAGTCTTAACACAGCAATAGCATTGTGCTTTCCATCCCAATTGATCATTTCCATGCGGCTGTTACAGCGGTCTGGATATAAATATTGTGGCATCCTAGTAATGAGATCAGTTCGAAATTTAGTCCCCCCCCTTTACTTTCAAGCTAACGTTATGATTTTCTGACAATTCCTAAAATTGTCTAAAGTACTGAGGAACTAAAGCACTGGCAGGCTATGTTGCCGAATGAATGAAACGTGAATATAAATTTAAATTGATCTATGATAGCTCGCAATATAGTTTGGTTAACAAAAATAATTACTAATGAAACACTGACTTGAAAAGCAACACATTATTGTATTCTTGACATGTATGGGTACGTTTTACTACCAGCGTGACCCTAAACTTAAAAACCCATCTCCCTTTTATCGAGAAATATTATTATTATTTCACAATGTCCACTCTATATGTACTAAATATATTGATATACCAAAGAATCCAATTTTCTTGAATAATAAATACATATAACTAGATAATCATATTTTTAGAAAGACAATTTTAAATGAAAGTGCAGTTTGTTTATATAGTTTGGTTGAAAATGTTTCAAATGAACAGGTAACTGACGCTATAACAGCCTACATTCTCTTTCGTTGAAAGGAGTTTGGCTTCTATATTCTGTATATTGAGTCACACCTGTCTGTTAAATAACTTATTCTAAGAACTCATACATAACAATTATTACACTTTGCATTTTTCTTAACAAACTAAACCCACCTTTCTTATTCCAAGAACTCACATTTTCAAGTTTAGTTTCCAGGAAAATTATTCAGGTCAGATTATGTTGACATATTATTTGTTAAACATCTGTTTCCTATGGTGGCTGATTAGTATCATGTCGTGCTGTCGCTTTTCATAAGGCGACATCACGACATTTTGACCCGACAATACGACATATTTTTTAATATCGGGTTGTAGTGGTGTCGGGTTATCGGCCATATACCTCTCAATACTCTTATGATTATATACACTGATCCTGGTGTTGGTCGGAGTGGTGCAGGACAAAGGGTCTGGCAAAGTACAATGTCTATAGACACTACATCTAGTTGTGTAGATGGGACAAAAAAAACAAAGCTTCTGTGTAAACATTGGCGTGTACATAAAAGAATCCTTCACAGTTGAATTTCGATGAAGTAATGCCACGGTCCATTGAAAAATTCCGTCACACTGGTAGTCGTCCAAGTGGGACAAAAAACCCAGGCCCTGTTTACGTATTGACGTGCACGTAAAAGACTACTGCCAGTAATTCAACATAACAGTAGCCGTTGCGCCGCTATCCAGGTAAAATTTCCCTCATACACTGTATCTTCATTAACCCAGCCGGAGCAGAACGAAATGGAGTTTATGGCCCTCTTGTTCTGCTCAGTGTGTTATGGGTGACATTTTGCCCGGACAGTGGCGCTACGGCCTACTCTTATCTCGGATTCCAATTGCCAAGTATGTATACGCCATATACACGGGACCTCTGTTTATCGTCCCACCGGAACGACTATACAGCTGCCCTTATCAGGCCATCCTACACACATGACAAGGGGAAACCACGCCTTATGAGGGGCAACACCACGACATGATACCAATCAGCCACCATAGTTTCCCAAGTGCAATGCAACTTTTTTTTTATCAAATATTACTAGATAACTATTTTAATCCTTAGCTTGTATACCATTATGTTATGTATTCTACTGGCGATCGTTGGACACTGGTTTATTAAACGTACAATTTTAACTCTTTCACATTCACCGTAAATTTTGTTTGAAAATATTTATGAAATATTAAAATGAAATGGGTTTTAACGTCCTAATGAAGATCTGCTTACGCTATACAGTTTTCTATGAGGGAAATTTTGTCCGGACAGCGGCGCTACGGCCTACTCATCAATAGAATTAATGCCAAGAAATCGTTTACGTGTGTACACTGGACCTCGGTTTTTGGTCCAATCTGAACGATATTTTAAACAAACTCTATAATATTTGTGCATGTAAAATATAACATAAATATTTATGTATATTTTAATAAGCCAAAAAAATAAACTACTAGATACAAATCCATTTAAGAAATGTTAAAGAACCTTTTAGCAAAAGTAAGTACACACACAGATGTAAATCAACCTCGTAGCACAACAAGGGAACAAAGAAGTACACCCACCCACACTGTTACAAATATCCTCGGAGCAGCACATCTGCATTTAATCTTTTCATTCAGATTTCCCATAATATAATAAAATATTAGAGGGCGTGTCCAAACTCGTCACACTAAACAACCTAAGTTGAAACGACATACATCACTTCTTCTACGCAATTTACACTCGCTCTTCGGTGACTGTTGTGCGTGTTGCTAATGACCGACAAGCCTAAAATGAAATGGGGTTCAATGTCCTACTCCGACTGGACTAATGATGACGGGTACTGAAAATAATAAGTAGGGTGTACATACATTTTCTGTGAAAAATGCACTTATCTGAAAGACCGTCCCCTTTAGTCAGCTGACATGGCAAAATGCAGCCATTGGTCTGTACTGGATCGATCAACTGAAGCATTACATCCTTATCCAGTACACAGTCGATGAACCAGGTTTCCCTTGCATAAAACATTGGTTTTAGAAACCCGAACAGGTAAGTTAATAAGTTAAGCGTTATGGTTTTTTTTATTTGGCTACATAATGAAGCTGGTACTAAAGGGTTCTAATGGTGCAAAAATGGTTCGATTCGGTCCAGTATTTACAAAGATATTACCTATGCAACTCACTATGTTACCAAATCCATTGTCATTTTGGCGTGTATCTGGGGTAACTGGAGGTCACTTTGCTAAATCACAAAGGTCAAAAAAAGGTTCGCAATAGGCAAAAATATCGAAAATCATCGCGAGTTTTAGCGCCTTACAAACTAAGACAATGGAAGGGAGTTTCACTTTCATTTTCGTTTTATCATTGGATACCAAGAAAAACGGTATTTTAAAATTAATTTATACAAAAATTGTTTTTAAAACATTGTTAGGTATAGGCTTCGACCCATCTCACGAACGCTTTCTGGGCCCTGTTTCACAAAAACTTAAAGTATAATTACTAAAGTAGATTTTAATTAGAATCAAAATGCAATTTAAATTTTATGCGTTTCAGTAAGATTGATTGTACCTTAAAATACATTTTAATTGATTTTAGTTCAAATCTCTCGCGTCAAGGCATTGCACAATTTCCACTGCGGGTACGTAAGGTGAAAGCAAATACGCTTCGAAACTGGAAACTGCTGACAGACTGAATTAACGGTTACAACATCAATGGGGCGAGTTTCATAAGATGTAGCAATGTTTGCACATGGTCAGACAGTCGCAGAGAGGTGAAATAAATGAGAGTATTTTATATTATTTGTTCGAAATGTATCGGTGGGTTGGCCTTGAACTTGTCATTTGATTTACTCGCAGGCTTCGATAAACACATTTGAGATTATCGATTTATCTTTTTACAAAACATCAAAACCCCCAAATGCATTAGTAAATACTACGTGAATGAATGAATGAAATGGGGTTTAACGTCCTACGCTTAAGCACCTAACCTGGGCCAATTGAAGACGGGCATACGCCATACAGTGTGCCATGAGGGAAATTTTGCCCGGGCAGCGGCGCTACGGCCTACTCTTATATCTAATTCCAACTGCCAAGGGATCTTTTACGTGCACTCCAATTTGTACACGGGACCTCGGTGTTTCGTCCCATCCGAACGACTATGCAGCTGTCCTTGTCAGGCCCTCCTTCTGCATCACTGACAAGGGGAAATCACGCCGGAAAATCGAGATGAACTTTCTCGGCCAATGCAGGGATCGAACACTCAACCTCCAGGCTTAAATACTACATAATATAGATTTAAGTTTTTGTAAAACAGGGTCCAAACTATTAATTAATCCGTTTTTTTCAAAAAACAACTCCGGTGATAGATCATTCGCAGTATGTGCTCTAAATTTATGGAATTCAATATCAAGCGAAACCACAAGCACAAATTCTATTAAAGTTTTCACTCCTCCTTTGCGACAAAACTTGCGATCTTCAACAAATAAAACATTGCTTCCGGTTCCCAGATATAATAAATTGTATGGAAAATATTCGTTACCATTTTATGTTGCCTATTTCTGGAATAATGCTTCTCAACAGACAGCACGATACCTCTATGTTCAAGGTTTAGGTCAACACTAAATACACATTTGTGTCCCAAATATTTTAGACTGGCCCAGTCTCTTCTATTTATTTTACATTTCGATTTATATAAAAGTATTAATTTATAGTAAACCAACACTTTCGTTTCCATTTGTATAAATTTTTTTTGAGTAAACCTGTAACCAGCACCAGAGACTGGACAATTTGCGAGCTTCACAATAAAAAGGGCGTTCCTGTCCTGTTTTACGTTGTTCCTTATTTGGAATGATTGACAGTTATCAAGCAAGCCCCGAGTCACGTGACATGAATCATGAGTCTCGACTGGAGTGCAAAGCAGTCATGCTTTGACCGTCTGAGGGTTGACGTCACGTTGTTGTTAGATATGTCGTGATCCCGTGCACGACGTCACATAACCTACATAATGCAGGTTGACCTACTAGATGAGAATGAAGCTCTATTTGCCCAGTCTCTAGAGATTACGTTTTTTTTCGGTTTTTTTTTTGGAAAGGACTGGCCAATTTTTGGTGTGTGGAGGAGACTGGCCACCAGTCTACAAATATTTGTGCAAGAAAAAATAGTTGAACTTACTGTGAAGCGTTTAAAATTGACCAGCGTATATAATAAAGCGTTATATAAGACAATTATTATTACTATAATTATTTTTATATAGCCAAAATGTATCTGTACAATATTAGAATAATATTTCTACATGCAAAAGCAACCTACAGACCACTGAATAATTAGAGTATGGGGCAATTACTGGGGAATGGACAGATTCTTACGACGTGATGCCCATGCATTGGTATAATTCGGAAGGTAGAAGTCCTATCAGTAGCCCAATATTTTGTATCGTTTGGTATTTGCTTTTATATTTACAGAGTACTATTGAACATAATGCCTGAAATTGGAGGATACAGTTTATTTTCCTTACTAGCCATCTGTCTAGCAGGTGTGGGATGTTTGTTTCATGTTATTGGTTTATCCGTTGTGTATTGGCTTGTATCGGATCCGTTTGTTTCTGGAGTAGGATATGGGCTGTGGCAAGTTTGTGAATTTAATATATGTGGAAGCTATCCGTCGAACATCATTACAGGTAGGTTGTTAAATAGATTTTTAGTTTAACATAAATTATTATTCACACAATAACTAGTAAATTGACATGAATACGGTTATCTACCCTTATAAAATCGAAGGCGAAACGATTGGTTTGTAAACTGTTTTTTGATTGGTTCGTAGACCTCGTCTACCTTGTAGGCCAGGGCAGATAATTTGAAATTTTGAAAACCCTAGGGATTAACCCAGGGTATAGTGGAGTAGAATCAGTACACCCGGGATACCGAGGATGAGAACACTGTGTATATATCGAAAGTTTTAAATCTGTTTCCAGTTATGTATCCATGGAATTTAGAAATATCGATACGTGATTCTGTTGTTTTGTGCATAATTGGAATGGTGTCCGACAGGACGTATGCATGAATCTCCTTTCGGAAAGACCTAGATCAAGGTTGTATGTTTTCCGCTCTACCCTGGCAGCCAACTATCACAAGATCCATTAATATAATCTGGTTAACAGTCTGACATTTCCGACTAGATGCACCGTAAATTTTAAAACGCGAAAATGACGTTTCGGGATTCCAATGCGTAACCATATGCGATGGTTTTAAGCTCTTTAAACATGTAACTTAACAAGGTAATTAGCATGATGCCATATTAAACATGTAACTTAACAAGGTAATTAGCATGATGCCATATTAAACATGTAACTTATAACAAGGTAATTAGCATGATGCCATATTAAACATGTAACTTAACAAGGTAATTAGCATGATGCCATATTAAACATGTAACTTATAACAAGGTAATTAGCATGATGCCATATTAAACATGTAACTTATAACAAGGTAATTAGCATGATGCCATATTATTGATACTGTCGATGAATTTAATTATTTAGGTCTGTTATTACACTTCAATGGCAAATTTCTGAAAACACAAAAGCATAGGGCAGATCAAGGCCGTAAAGCTTTATATGCTATTTTAAAAACATGTAACGAGAACTACTTTAACATTGAAACAAAAATTTCTTTATTTGACACATACGTGAACAGTGTTTTAAGCTACGGATCTGAAATCTGTGGCTTTCATAAAGCGTCAGACGTAGAAATAATTCACAGTTCCTTTTGCAAAAAACTCATAAGTGTTCGTCAATCCACAAATAATTGTATGGTGTATTATGAACTTGGTCGTTATCCACTATATATTATTAGAAAAGTTAGAATATTCAAATACTTTATTAAGTTAGCTTCAACTACAAATATATTATTAAAATCATGTTTAAATGAATTAATAAATAATAATTGTACATGGATTGTAAATATAAAAAATGAATTGTTTAATATGGGTCTTGGTTATATCTGGGAAAATAATCTGTTCAATAAGCAGTCATTTATATTAATTAAGAGTAGAGTTTTCGATATTTTCAAGCAAAATTGTTTTGAAAAAATCTGTTCATCTCCCAAAGGCTACTTGTATCAGCACTGTATTTTTAATTTTACTCTTCAGTATTACTTACGTAAACCTATACATTTTAAATATATTAAAAATATTGCAAAAATTAGACTATCAGCACATAGTCTAAATGTAGAATATGGTAGGTACAAAAATATAGAAAGACAAAAAAGATTATGTGATTTATGTAACCTAGAAGAAATTGAAGACGAAACGCATCATATCCTAGCATGCCCCTTTTTTGACGATATTCGCAAACGCTATATAAAATCTTATTATGTTACAAATCCAAGTGTATATAAACTGATCCAGCTGCTAAAAGTCAATAATTTCAAAGAATTGTGTAACCTTGGTCTATTTTTACATTTATCTTTTACAAAAAGATCTAAACATTTACAAATTTGAATAATCGGCTATACCTAGCCCAATTTGTTCATCTCTCTATTGTATAAATGCATTAGTTTGTATATTGTAAATAATCTTGTAAATATGTGTATATTTTGTATCTGATGAGTCGTATGACTCAAAGAATAAACAACTTTGAACTTTGAACTTTGAAACATTTAACTTATAACAAGGTATTAACAGAACACAGTTTTATGGGACACAATCACTAGTTTATTCTACAGCACGACGTTTCGACAAGTATCCTCTTATCGTTATCAAGCACAATGACATTTAGTAAACTTGAGATCAATATATATGAAATTATTACACACTCTTAAATATTTATCTTCAAGTTTACTAGTCTGACGAACACACTTAATTGCCACATCCCCATATTGACGTTGAACATAATCTTTTAGTGGCATTTAGCGATCGGGAAACACATTAACAGAACACAGTTTTTATGGGATACAATCACTAGTTTATTCTACAGCACGACGTTTCGACAAGTATCCTCTTATCGTTATCAAGCACAATGACATTTAGTAAACTTGAGATCAATTAGCATGATGTCAGAATCAACAGAACTGTTGATAGTCTACCTAAGTTAAAATATGTATTGAACAATATGTGGTTATTTTGTATGTTTTCCAGATTCTTTGAAAGCTGTCCAGGCTTTTGTTATACTTGGTTTACTGGCTGGGGTAGGCGGATTGGTTCTATCTGTAATAGGCCTATTAAAGAAACAGAAAACCTTTTACACGATAGCTGGCGTGGCTTGTTTTCTAGCAGGTAAAATATCTTTTGTACACATAACCTACTAAAACGCCCGCATGTCCATATTTCTAGCGTGAAGTTCCGCTACGTGTTCCTTGGAGCTAAACAAACAAACAATTGTATTTTTGAAAAGATTATAACACAGGAAAGTCCCACAAATTTTCCATCCAAAAATGTATACATGTAGTTTGTTTAGCTTCGAGGACCTTGTAGTGGAATTGTGTTTCTAAGCAAGCTAGAAATTTTGCTGTGGGCCTAGTAATATTTTAAGCGACTGACCTCACACTGCTCTGAAATGACTGGGCTAATGAAGACAGGCATATGCCATACAGTGTGCATGGGGGCAATTTTGCCTACTATTAGTTCGAATTCCAATTTTTACGTGCAGCGGATGCATACACGGAACCTCGGTTTTCGTTCCACTAGACCTTGGATAATGTTTTCTACGCGTATTAATACTTTTGTTTGAGACAAAAAGGTCGCTTTAATGATAATTCTTATATATTTAATTGGGCTGATCACTTTCTACCACAGATAAAGGAATATGCGGTAATGTCGTTCTCCATTGATTGTATACAAGTAAATACGTGGTTTACATATACCTATTATGTAAACAACCCCCTTCATCCGCTTTATGTTCCTAGCTCAAAATCAGAGTTTCACCAAACCCTCCAGATCAAACTTATGCACAAAGGGGTGGGGAGATAAAAGAGAGGGGGGGGGGTAAAAAGAGCGGAGGTCTATCTTCATTCCACTGCATGGTAATTTTATACAAGAGGCTTTGTTCAAAGTGTATAAATGCAATGTATTTTTCATTTCAGCTGGCTGTATTCTAATAGCTGTTATTGTTTTCGGAGCTGAAACTACGCTATCAGCAAATTCCCAGTTTGGATGGGGATTTATCATATGCATTATTAGTATCATTCCTTTCGTTCCTGCTGGGGTTCTCAATTTATTGGAGTCAAAACATACTTAGTAAACCAAAGCCCCATATAAAACAAAATTGTATTTGTAGAAACCCTTTTCATATTTTCTTTTAAAAAAAATTAAACCTTCCGTTCGTTTTGTTTAAATGAGTGATGACTTGTATTTATTAACCTAAAATGAAAACCACAAAATACCATCTGTTAGCCATAAATAACTGAAAAAATCAAACGCAATCAATCCTGTGGTGAATCATATACCAATAGTGTCTGTATGACGACGTTTGTAAATTCATTTCATAAATTGCGAACGTCGCTCCACAATCATGGACAGTATATCAAATTTCTTATCCATATGATATGTATTATTCGACTAGAATCGTCTTAGTTAGTATTTGGCAGTATCGCGTAGCTGTGCATCAACAATAAAATTATTATAGGTTAACGACGTCGGGTATATTTCACATTTTTTGGGTACCACATATGTTGGCATATTTCGGTTTGCATTGTTTTTCTAACATAAAACGCCAATCTCATTGAATACCTTCATTTATGTATATTATTAATCTTCTTAAAGATAAACAACATATTTTGTCTTTAATTCCTTTAAAAACTTGTTGATTTTTTATTTCTGTATTCATTGGTATATATGAATTGCCATTGGACGACAAATCCAATGTCGCCATATTGTATTTGCCGTTGGTTAAAGTTAAATGTTATCTACCTTTGCTGTTTTAGCTATATACAATAATTTAGAAATTAAATATTCGGTTTGAATACATTGCAACAAGGTTTTAGCCCTGACAACATTAGCTATTGCCCACAAAATGCAAATGGCGATCAGCGGCTTTAACGTGTCAACATATCTGGTTATATACGTCCGTTTCTCAACTGCTTTTGTGTAATGCTTAATAAAACATGTCACCAATGCCAAAAAGATAATAACCATGGTGTATGCAATGCCAGTCTTTATTTCTGAATAAATATTAAAGTGAATATTTACATTGTTGAATCAATATTTGTGAAAACTTCAATTAATTTGGCCCACACAAGCCCCGAGCCTGTTAGAAATCCTGGATTCATAGCCGATCAATTAACTATTAAGTTGACATAAATGGGGCCCAGGGGGCAGTTTCACAAAAGTTCGTAACTTTAAGAATAAAAACTACGTTAAGAAAAAAATACGAAATTATTTACGTCAGTTTCACAAAGGCGGGCGTAAGTTTTTTCTTAACTTTTTCTCGTATCCTTTTTGTAAATACGTCACGATATTTATAAGGGAAATATCATTTTTGGTCGTTTATGTTTCAAAAGGTTGGGATAAAATCAAATATAATGGCAATAATGCCGACATTCGAACCGTGGGAATGCTTACAGAAGTTGAATGAAGTTACGTAACCTGATGTCAAGACCATTCATGACGTGTTTACGAAAAGGATACGAGAAAAAAGTTAAGAAAAAACTTATGCCGGCCTTTATGAAACCGGTGTAAATAATTTCTCAACGTAACTTTTTTTCTTAAAGTTACGAACTTTGGTGGGATTGCTATTCAATATTTAAGACAAAATATACATTTTACCATTCGTACACGAATCGTTTACCATAATACGTTTCGGCGCCATTTGTAACATGGGACTCAAAGAATGAAGCTAGACATAGTCCACAAGCCATGTCAAATGATGACTGCATATTCTTACCTAGAGAGCATGCGTGATACATACTATCGGTGTAGACTGGAATAACCAGACGTTATAGATTACCATTCAATTGAGACTTCTGGCGTATTTCGCGGAACATAACTGATTAAAAAAATTACAGTAGAAACCGCAAAGTTTGAATTAAATCAGTTTATATACATTTATATTACAATATTACATGCTTTGCAACCCATTTTTGTCAACTCCTAGGACCCAAATATTAGCGTTTCATTGCCTTTTTAAGTTTTATGGACAGGGTCGGATTTGTGTGTGTGTGTTGGCCCCAACCAGTATGCATGTATATGCTTAGCGTGTGTGTGTGTGTGTGTGTGTGTGGGGGGGGGGGTGGTGAATGGTTTGCATGTACTCGCTGTATCATTAAGCCTGTCATTGAGTCCCCGGTTATATGTGGCAAGGACTTAGGTCGCCTGTCCAACATCGTGGGTTTTCTTCGGGCCCCACGGTTTCCTCTCACTGCTAAAGACCCCTGTGTTAGTCCCGAAATGACCAAGTTTTTGTCGAGTGGACGTAAATCCCTATCGCTCGCCCTCTCTCTCTGATTTGATAAGGGGATTGCGTGGCTAAGTGGGCGGGGCGCTGGCTAGCTAGTCTGGAGGTCGGGTGTTCGATCCCTGCATTGGCCCAGAAGTTTATCTCGATTTTCCGGCGGGGTTTCCCTCTTGTTAGTGACGTAGAACGGAGGGTCTGACAAGAACGACAGCCTAGTCGTTCGGATAAGACGAAAACAATTGGCGTCCACGTAAAACATCCCTTGGCAGTTGGAATTCGATATAAGAGTAGGCCGTTGCGCAGCTGCCCGGGCAAAGATTTCCCTCATAGCACACTGTATGGCGTATGCCGCCTTCAACTAGCCCATGTTAAACGCAGAAGAATAGGACGCTAAACCCCATTTCATTTCTTCGTGGCATAGGGGAAATTTATTGATAATTTATCGTCAACACGATAAATTACTCTTGACACTGATAGTACACTGACACACTGTGCATCAGCAATGTGTTTTTCGAAACTACCTGTGTCATAGTATCGCAATGCAATCATAACTTGTACAGGTGACAAGGATTTCGATCGGTAAGTTGCGGTTTCGATATCATCAAGAATAAAGTTAACAACATGTTATATACTGGTCCGATCAAGTATGTACCGTGAATCTAACTCCTCGTCCGAATAGGTGTCGAGAGGGTTATATCTATCCCTGAATATTCTCTCTCGTCGAAGATGCCGATCCGCATAAAGTAACTTACGACAGGGTTAGAGTTGCCGTAGACTTTACGATAAAAGTTACGAATTTCGTTAGTTAAGAATATAGTGAAACGCGATTTTTTCGTAAGTTTACGTAATGAAAAAATTACGCAAAATTTTCAGCGTAAGTTGGTTTATGAAACTGACCCAGCCCATCTTTTCCCGGTAAGATTACAAGATCAATCTTGATTTAAATTGACAAATAATTTTCAATGCGGAAGACTCTAGGTGATATTGAGTTAGAGACTTAGCTACTTTAATTTATCCCTGAATATTCTCTCTCGCCGAAGTTGCCGATCCGCACAAAGTAACAAGGCGGGCATTTTGTCAAAGATACGTAAAAATGTCCAACTTACGTTGAAGTTAGAGTTGTCGTAGACTTTACGATAAAAGTTACGAATTTTAGTGAAACGCGATTTTTACATAAGTTTACGTAACGATAAACTTACGCAAAATTTCATCATAAGTTGCTTTGTGAAACTGCCCCCTGTTCCATAAGACTGGAGTTTTAAAGGTCGGCTTCAAACACGCTGTCTCTGCAAAAAAACCCCAAAAAAACAATTTCCAGTCAGTTGATATGTCGTTGATTATCGATAAGGTTGAATATCTTGTCAAGACCTCAGTGCTTTACATCAAATATGAAAACATGGTCGTATCTATCTGGTCATAATTTAGCGTCGAAATCAAAATTGTTGGTTCTGGCCTTGGAAATTTATTTTAATTAATTAGACGCGTGAGAGAGAAAGAGAGAGGGGTGGGGTTTAACGTACACTCGACTCAACCTAGGTCATTTCTGGAATAACATGGTTTAATTTTATTTCATTTATTCGCTTGTGCGTAGGGGTCTTTATTACATGCTCATATTAAGCATAGATATGCACTGTATATGGTTGAGACGTTTCAACCGTACAAAATACTACCGAATACTAATTAAATGCTTCCCTATATTACCTCATTATTGTTAAAAAAAACTTACATAATATTTCAATAATTTAAAGAGAATTAAGAATACATGAAAAATTTGTAAATAATGTACGGCGAATGTGGTTATTAATTTCATTCGGCAAACCTCGACAGATTCCGGTGCCCTGCATCTAGACTCGGCTGTATGATGAAGTCCGCCATTTTGGAACTATTTTAAAGGACCCGGATAAACATGGTTGCCCCCAGGAGATGGGTGCCAGTCAAGTCGTCCACAGCCGTTGGTGGAGTCGTCCACAAGGCATTGGTGATGTCGTCAACTATTGTTTATGAATTTGTTAATGAATTTGTTATTTATGGAATAAAACGATTTATTTTGTTGTTTATTTGCCGGGAGAAAGGGTGACCACGCAGAAAAAAACTATACTTATTAAAAATACGACTCCAAAAAACGTATTACAATATCCAGAAATTATTTACTTTGATGTTTATTTACCGAGAGAAAAGGTGACCACGCAGAAAAACTTTACTATTTACAAATACATTATGTGTCCAGAAATTATACTAAGTCGTGTGGACGACTCCACCAACGGGTGTGGACAGCTTAACCCGATTTTGGAACTTTTTTGTAAAAGCGGAACGTTTTCCTGTTAGAGTAAATCGGTGACAAGCCGCATCGCAAATGTATGGTCGTAGGTACATATCAATGACTATCATACATCCGAGTCTAGATGTAGGTTACGGAGAGTACCGGAATCTGTCGAGGGTTGCCGAATGTATTAATTTGTCACTATTCCGGTTACCTCCCTTTGTAACCCAATACACATATAGACCCATATTTCTGTAAAATAATAGGTTAATAAAAGTACAGTTATATGAATAACAACACGGCTGTGGAAAAAATAATTATGTGTTCATTGTTTAGACGGTCCATTTATCAGTGATACTATTAATAGATATTTCAAAAGTTTGTAATTTCTACAGGAATTACCTCCTTGATATGGATGAATAATAAGGTAGACGGTGGTTGTATTTTGCCATGTTAGGTTACAATTGGGAGATATTTGGCTAGTCGTTCAAATGCTTGAGCTTCCGGAACGGATAATGACAAACAATATATATAATATATTAATTCTTTAATTTGACCGTAACACTTTTCCGCGAATTACACCAATTTTGTTTTGTATAATATTCAAATACTGTTAGTTTTTGTTTTACAAAAAACATGTTTACCAACAATCATAAGAGCAGGTAAACCCAATTAAATTTTCCAACAATACGGACTTAAATTACTTTGTAGCACAACCGGTTGAATATGGAAGTAAATCTACAAGCTTACCAAATCCGACGTGTAACACTATCCCTGCTACACGTGTCCTGTTCTGGAGCATATAAACTTGTTTTGTAAATAGGTCCAGGCTTATTAAATGGTCTAATAGGACAGATAAGGTCCTTCCAAATATTATGGGATGTTATACCCCACGTACAGATTTAAGAAGGGTTGGCCCAGGGGTGGGTGGTATCTGTTATTTTCAACATTGTGATATATCAGTATTCATATTGCGAACTAGAAATTGTGGCAATATGCAACATGCTGTTTTTTAAAAAAATAGATAATCGGAATATACCATAATCATGGCCCATGCATCGCCTTTTTACATTGTATTTTGTTTATTCGGGGTGACAGATCGACAGACAATGAACACACTGTTAAAGGGTGTCACTTTAGTCCCTAATTCAGGTTTCGTCTGCACATTAATAAGAAAAGTATTACCGATAACAATTCGCTCGTTTATCTGAAACGGTTCACAAGGGGTTGTTGGATGGCCGAATGATAGCACGTGTGCCTGTCATGGGTCAACTGACGTGGTGTCAAATCCCCGGTTGTACATGACAAGGAGTATGGTCGCTTGCTCAGCCTCGTGGGTTTTCTCCGGGGTCTCCGGTTTCCTCCCACTACCAAAGACCCCTAGGTGCAAGCGGATTATTGAAATAAAATTAAACAATATGTTAGCCCCAAAATGACCTAGTTTTTATCGAATGGACGTTAAACCCTATTTCTCGAAATCGACTGACAATAGTTGTCTGCCACTCGAATTAGTCGTAGCCAAATAATAACCAGACTTCGATTGTAGTATTTCTCTTAGGTACAAAAGGTGTGAGGCATGTTGAGTTGAAACTGACATATTGTCGCACGGATTTTGACCCATAATTTCTTGAATTTCTTTTTGTCCATTTAATGATTAATGATTAAAACTTTACTAGTTAATTGCCAACAAAGTATTAGTTTCCGCAGCGGTAGACGGCAGCTATGACTAAACAAGGCTTATATTTGCTAACCTCTACTAACTAAAGTAATTTGCAGGTCAGTAATTTGAAGTTTGAAGAAACAAGTATCGTTTTATCTTATTAGATACGTATAAATTATGATAAGCAAAAATAAATCCAGGTAATATTACGGTACCATACTGAAAGTAGGTAAGTAATAACGGGGTTAATACCGCGATTTTTTCAAACGAAATATTAGTGACGATAATATCGCTATTTTCTTTTTACGATATATTGGTTACTACAATTTTCATCCCGGTTATCCAAAATTTCGAAACCTCTCCCAACCCCAATTTAATGCCATTATGACAATAACTCGAAATTTAAGATTGGAGAGCAGTATAACCGCCCAAGTTATTAAAACAATATCTTTATTCGTACTTAAGTGTCCTTTAATAAAAGTTTGACGTTAGAAAAGTTGACACCGAACCCTAATGTCTACTCACAACGGAACTAAGACAAATGGGGTTAAACGTCCACTCGATACGAACTGGGTCTTTAGCTGTGGAGGAACCCAAAAGTCCCCGAGAAAACCCACCAGGTTTGACAGGCGACCCTACTCCCTTTTTTAATCAAAACCACACCACTCAACTCAATGCCCCCCCCCCCCAATCGATAACTACATAATACATTAAAATACGTACCTTTAAAAGGTTGATTGTATTTGATTCTGTATACTGATTTTGACATCAACGAATATAGATTGAACATAAAAAAAAAAGTTCCGGCAGATAAGATGTTTAAATAGAGAGAGTTATCTGCCCAACGGATTATCTTGTTTTCGTCTTACCGTTTAGATGTTGATAAAATGGAGAACATATTACTAAGCTTGATTTGGGGTTTTGTTGTAATGTCATCAATTGATGGTATTACTAGACCAACTGATATTATTCTTGACAGTAATGGTTACAAGAATATTCTGGTTGCTATTCATCCTAGGGTTGCCGAAGATCCCGGTCTTATATCGTCGATAAAGGTAAGTTTGATATAATAAAGGACAAAATTAAAACGATTTGCCAATCTTTATGATGTAGATAAAATTAAGTGTTAAATCGGCTTGCTCGGTTGTCTAATTTATGTTAACTATAATAATAGAACGATATAATTAATTTAAAGGGTTCCATACACGATTTATGATGTTTTTAATTGACTTCATTTATTTTCCCTTATTGGTTTGCATTATATGTCTGTGTACTGCGTTGCGCTGTAATAACTATTAGACACCAAAACGGCAGTAAATTAAACTTGAACTGAATTGACACGAACTCGAGCATATATTTGCCGACATTTTCGAAAACCGTGTACGGGCAACATTTGTGGAATTTATCAATATTTCACAAGATAATATAAAAGCATTGAACGTTTCACCACCTAAATGACTACCTTTTTATTGAAGCCATTTCATAATACAATTAATCGCATATATTTCCTGTTTTGATAATTTATGTTGAAAGTACCTTCTAACCCCGTCATTAAATAACATGCATGGCTATTTGCTTATATTATCTTACTGCTGTAGGTTGCTCTGCTATCATAGATACTGAAAAATTCAGATCAGGGTTGGTTTATTGATAGAGACATAAATCACAGATTAATTCGTCACACGATAAGAAACTGAACTACTGAAATAAAATAAAATACGAATAGTTTGTTTTAAAAAAAATCCGTTAAATTGTGTAGCAGGGAGGGGGGGGGGTGTCTTGTGCAGGGTTCTGCTGGTTAGCAACTTCAACATTTGGAATCGTAACGTTGTTATTATCTTGCGGTTTCATAATATGTTCGTCTGGTTTGTTGTGCCTGTGCTGTCTAAATGTGCTTGGTTAAGCATGAGGCATATAAATGTATTGTCCAAATATTAATGCTATTGGACATAACAATACTGTAAATTCACGGCTTCAAGGCGATTGACACACTTAAACATACATATGTTCATAGGAATATAATCTAGATATATATTTCCTTTCGATGGACGTATCCTTCGGTTCCGGAATGTCGTATAAATGTAAATGAAGTACACACTGGTTCTTACCTGTCATCAATTGACTGTGGTAACACTCCTAGGGTCGGTTGCTCAAAGCTCTGTTATCCTTTAACGATCCGTTAACTTTAACGGACATATCTTGGTAACGTGTTGTTTGTTAAGTTTTCGTTAAATTTACTACAGGAAACACTATGTATAACGGATCGTTAAAAGATACCAGAGTTTGAGCAACCGACCCCTGGGCATTAACAAACCTTTATCGATTGATACCTACTTAAATATTCAAACCCGAAGAATGTGTTTATTTTGTTTTAAGGATATGTTCATAGAAGCATCGGAGTATTTATATACGGCAACATATCATCGAGCGTATTTCAAGGAAGTCACCATATTGATACCAGCTAATTGGAAAGATGACCCTTCCTACCAAAAAGCAACAAAGGAGATATATGATAATGCTGATGTTGCCATCTCTTCCCTTAATATTAGTAATCACCCTGCAGAACCTAGTACCAGAAGTTTTAGTGGCTGTGGTTCTCAAGGAATCAGGATACAGTTAACATCAACGTTCTTTACGAATAATGCTATAACAAAAACATTGGGCTCTAGAGGTAAAGTAATATTAGATTTTAGGTTGAGAATTAAAACTATCATGTTCTTTTTGCGTATTGTCTAAAACTATTATGCCATATACCTCATTGGTTTTGACTAAATGTGGGAAGGAAAAGTTGAAAAGATCGTAATCAAAACGGTTACATCATACAAGACCCAGGAAATATAGTTCACGTGATATTATACTTCCGAAATGGTGATTTTGTCTCTAAAGCATCGTAATTTGTAAGTCAAAAATTATATCTAGTAAGGCTTAGCATATTACTCGTGCGCTGGGAATTAATGTCTTGCCAACATATTAATAAAGATAACTGGTATGTGTATGGTTAGGTGTGCAATGAGAGTTATAAACCAATTGCTTGGGCATTGGCGATTCAGCTTACTTATCTTCGATTTTCGAATATCAAGGATTGTGTTACGTGTACGCCAGTGTGTTTACGGGAGAACCTCGGTTACACATTCCATGTCATCCTTGGAGAAGGTGTCCCTGACATCGGAATTGCATAATCAATGCACAAGACTTATACAATAACCCTCTACCATGTTCTTGTTCTACGTCGTCCTTCCTTTACCCGCCAGCTGGACATGTGGTCACTGGTGATTTGAACATAGTCCAGAATAATAAGCTACGTGAAATTTTGTCCAAAGGACCCAAATACCGGGAACCGCAACCATTTTCATGGGATCAAAATTTCAAACTCATTATGGATGCTGTAGAGGACTACGCAAGATCATGGGCTAAGAGGGAAGATGTTATCTCGGATACTCTCTCTGATTGGACTAAGTCTATCAGTCGTTTACTTAAACGAAGAATATACATGCAACGTTTGTCAGTTGACACTAGGCCTAAGTCTATTTTCAATGATGTTAGCATTGTTGAAAATATGAATGCCTTGCATGACAATCATGTCATTGTGCCAGCTGACAAAGCGTCCAATAACATAGTGTTTATTTGTAAACGACATTATTTTGACTGTCTGTTCAAAGAACTTAATTTCGGGAAACCAATCGACAGTGCTACATATAAACGATCTACTTTTAGTAAGGATGAAATTATATCCAATCACAAATCTGTACTCACTTCGTTTGGTACTCCATGTGGAAATACCTATACAGATTTGCCCTTGTTGTATTGGATACCTTAATTACATAAAAATCCTTACAAGCAACGTTTTATAGCAGGTTCATCCCGTTGTTCCACAAAACTACTTTCAAAAGGTATTGACATCTATACTAACAGCTGTTAAAGAGGGTATTCAAAAATAACGTGACAAAGTATACTCTCGAAGTGGTATAAATCAAATGTGGATATTCAAAAATTCCAAAGAATTACTTGATGGTTTGCAATCTAGATCCCTTGCTTCAGTCTCATCTATTCAAACGTTTGACTTTTCTACTTTGTACACTAAAATTCCCCATAGTAAATTAAAAGCCCGATTGAAAGACATTATTCAGTGTCTTTTCGTCTAAATCGGGTACTGCTCGATATCAATATTTAGTTGTAAATTATAATTCTACATATTTCGTTAAGTATCACAGTGATTCAAAAAACAAATACACAGCCATCAAGATAATTAAGATGTTGGATTTTTTAATTGATAACATCTTTGTTGAATTTGGAGGGGAAATATATCAGCAAGTGGTTGGCATCCCAATGGGCACCAACTGGGCACCTTTGCTTGCTGATCTGTTTCTCTATTCGTACGAAGCCGAGTACATATAGATGCCCGTAAAAACAAACAAACGATCAGTCAAGACTTTTTAATTTCACTTATCGATATAGTGATGATGTTTTAGCCCTTAATAATTCTAAAATTAGTGATTATGTAGACTTCATATATCCTGATGAGCTCGAAATTAAAAATACCACTGACAGTGACAATTACGCTTCCTTCTTGGATCTGCGTCTCGAATATGACAATTGCCATAAACTTGAGTGTTAAATTGTACGATAAACGGGATGACTTTGACTTTCCGATTGTTAACTTTCCATTTATTAGTAGTAACATTCCAATATCACAAGCTTATGGAGTGTTTGTGTCTCAGCTTATTCGTTACACGAGAGCTTGTTCCTTTTATTCTGATTTTTTAAGTAGATCGAGGCATTTGTCATCTAAGCTCCAACTACAAGGATACTTGCGCACTAAACTTATTAAGGCCTTTAAAAAGTTTTATGGCCGTCATATTGATTTGATTGGTAAATATAACGTGTCTCTCTCGGCTATTATTCTAGATATTTTTAATTGACACGTATACTGTTACTATCACCCTGATAATGTCTACTACATCGTTAAGACAGTTCATCACGTGCATTTTTCATACTATAGTTCATTGGCCAATCACGCTATTTGACTGACATTTCGCCTAATAGATTGGATGCAGCTATGGCGGGTGTGGCGCCAGGCAGGATAAGCTTACTCTTCCGGACACCTGTTACCACTGTTTGTCGCGTATTTTGTACACGGTGAACAGTCCATTTGCTGATTACACTATTTTACCTGATTACACTATTTTGCCTATACCGTTTGATTTAGGAACACAACCGGTTAAGGCGTTCATTGATAGTCCATTGGCCAATCACGCTATTTCGTTTAATAGTTTGGATGCAGCTATTGCGGGTGTGGCACCAGACAGGGTAAGCTTACTCTTCCGGACACCTGTTACCATTGCTTGTCGTGTATTTAGGACTTCGAATTCTGTCTTATGATTTGGATTGTTTGTACTTGGTTTTTATTTTATTATAAAGTCCAGTGTCCTGAACACTCGGCTATCAGACCCTCCCCCAACCCAACGCCTCACACACACTTCTAGAAAACAAATAAAATTCTGAATAATATAAACACACAATGAAAACCTGCATTGATTAAACATCTAATCCACCAAATTTTACAAATTTAATGTGAATAATTGTTGTAATCATGGGAAGATGAAACCTATCAATTTGCAACGCTCTGCACACTTCCAATCTGGAGTTACCGCCACCTCCTTTATTTTCAATAAGTATGTTATAATAAAGGCTGCAGATTTTTTGGACTTTTTTTCAAATTGTAGCGAGGCCATTATAAGGTCACCAGATGACGAATCCTAACGAGCCTCACCGCCCTTTTCTGAAAACCGTTATACCATATAACCAATTTTAACCTA
Organism: Patella pellucida; assembly: GCA_917208275.1. NCBI lineage: Eukaryota > Metazoa > Mollusca > Gastropoda > Patellidae > Patella > Patella pellucida. The sequence goes on from OU795044.1 coordinate 33,306,032, forward strand.
CGATTTTCAAATTTGGTGGGAAGCATTCAGTTCATGGAAGGTTTAAACGTGTTGATATATATCGTGTAGGTGTTAGAGACTACAATTTTTCATCAATAGTGGTTCAATTTAGAGTGAATCACCAACCCGGTGAATAGATTATCTCTGTTGATTTTCAGATGACATTGTGTTCTAGAGATACTTCTGGACAACATGATAACTAGGGATTAGATTTCTTAAAGGATCATTATCCACAATTTTTTTCGGATATGCTAATGTTGAGGCACTTGATTTTTTAAAGGTTTCAGAGGAGTTGTTTTTCAATAGTCAGTTTCCTGATGTTAAACGAGCCGTGCTGGTTATACATATTTAGTGGATGGAACGGTTTAATTCTATATAAAAGCCTTCATCGCCTGTGGTTGGCCATATTCGCATTATATACCAAAACTTGGTAGTGCACTGATACTTGATTTCGACTCTAAAGCATATTGAGCAATCATCACTCCAGTCAGTATCATAATGGAAACCCTCCCACCGAATTCCTTCACAATTAATGGCAGCCCATGTGTCACATTTACACAATTGTACTACTATTTTTCAGGACGATTGTTGGTGCATGAATGGGCTCATTTTCGATGGGGTGTTTTCGATGAATACCCTCACGATGGAGAACAATTCTTTTATTTTTCTCCGAGTTCAGGGGAGTATAAACCAGTAACATGTAATGCGCACATGAATGTCAGAATATTTCACCGTAATACTTCACCAATCGAATACTGTTATGACAAGACTGCAACAACTGGTCGGTACCCAGATGATTGTATATATGTTCCGTATACCAGAGGAAGTCACGCTCGTGCTGTTTCTGCATCTATCATGCATCAGACGGCTGTTGATGGCGTAAGTATTATTACAACACTATGTATTGTTTAATGGTCGAGAGTGTGACATTAATATATGTGAGGTCCGAGTGTTTTTATAATATATATACAACTGGCGGTAGTTTTCTCTTTGATATGCATATCTCATAATGACCTGTCATGACGTCATCATAGGTTGAGATTCTGTTCATATCAACCGCGGATGACGTCGTGGCAGATTGATATTTAATATCCACCGCTAATGACGTCATCTCAGGTCGTTGTATTCGACTCATATCAACCGCTGATGATCGAAATAATACAAAAAAACACCGAAATAAATGTTTATTATTTTGACAATTAAAAATTATTATGGAACAGTTTGAAACATTCAATACAGAAAAAGACGACGTACTTAGCATATTTAAATCGGTTATCCATGTCTTACAGAATCTTCTTTCCGTCCACACACTCCTGGACTTGAAAGTATTTATCGCCCAAGATTTCCATTATAAACTATTTTTGGGTACAGTCCATGCACTTAAAACAGTCGGTCAAATCCTTCTGGCCTTTGTCTATTAAACATAGCAAAAACCTTCAATCGTAGTTCACTGTCAGAATTCTCGGGAAATAATGTCTCTTGATCCAAATTTTCTTTAGGCTTTGGATAGATCCTCATCGATAGTTGCATTCACGCCAATTCCATCGTCAGTATGTTGGCTAAAAGGGATTGATTTTTCGTCTGACTTCGTATTACTATATATTTTGTTTTTGTATGGAATTCAATTCTTTAAAATGGCGCTGTGTTTACAAAAATACCATCTCGTAATTAATTCGGTAATGTTCGCTATCCAATCATTGTTGAATATTAATGGAAGAGTCCATTTAAATTTAAGGGCGGGCGTTGTATATGTCAGATATAAACCTATCATACCTCAGTTGCTATATTATAGAACCGTTGGGCTGCGCCTGCGGGTTATATAATATAGCAACCTCGAGTAGGTTACTATCGTATACATAACGCAATGTCTTAAGCCAGATGCCATCAAACAACTTTAAATACAGACACATGTATGTGCGTTTATCCTGAAATACACCACTCGTGTTTAATATTTCCCAAGGTGCGATTGGCAAGTTGCCCGTACGATTATTTGAAATAATGATACGCCAACATCAAAGGGTAGCGTCACATCTTTATTTTAATATTCATTAAGAGTACTTTAAATAATGCACACATCCTCTTACTGGTCACGTACACGTGAAGAAAATTATTGAAATAAAAAAAAACATGTTACATCTAAAATCACCTATCTATGGAATAGTTGAGTAGACTCAAAACTCATTATCTCCCCTTTGCTTCATTAGGCACAAACATTCACTGGACCGTGGAATATTTAAATATGACATTTTCAGGTTGAAACACCAACTTTAAGCTTTACAGATTGCGTAGAGAAAGCAAAGGATCTGAATTTGCCATCATGGCCAGTATTATGTTTTAGAGTGCTAGAAGGATTCACATGATAATAAAGCAATAGATATCGACTTTTACTTTCCTAAAGAATTTGCAGCTATCGCTTGAAGACCACTAGAAGTCATTTGAAAATAACGTTGTTGTAATAAATCAGTTTTGTTCAATTACTGTGAATTATATTTACTGCTTTACATGTAATGTAGATTAAATATTTCTGTGATGACAATACAACGAACCCTAATAAAGTACACAACTATGAAGCACCAAATAAACAGAATCGTATGTGCAGACAGAGGAGTACTTGGTCTGTTATACTAGATAGTCCCGATTTTAAAAACAACAATAATCCACCAAAAGAAGGACTTACCACTACACCGACCTTTACGGTCGTCAAGGCTTCAACAACCAGAAGAATCGCCCTGGTTATGGACACATCAATGAGTATGGTAATACTGGATTATGTACAATCAAATATTTAGTTAATCCGAACAGATTATAGTGGGTATACATGAAAGGAATTCTTAAATAAACTAAAGTAATACTCCCTTTGGGAAATACCCCCTCCCCCATTTTCTGAGCGTATCTGTCTTATAACGAGTTTATTTTCAATTTCATTTCTGAGATTGTACAGCCCAGTTGACACATACGGCTGCCCCCCCCCCCCCCCCATCCATTCATTCGAAGTTCACCACTTGCAATATTTGAGCAAATTGTCCATGTGTTTGTCTTAAGTGTTTTATTTCGGTCCACCAGCACTTACTATCAAATCCTACAATAAAGCATATATATTACAGTGTGTAAATACCATGTAGTTTAATAGTATGTGGCCTTTGTCAGTAAACCGTGCTAAAAAAATCCTTGGGTATGCCAAAGTAGTATCAGATATTTTTAATGGAATAAGCATACCCTATTTCGTGTGTGACACCCCTATTAGAATACTAACATGTGAATTGTACCAATATACAATGCCAATTAGTGGGATAGGGTTTGTAACATAATTCCCATCCGTCGGCTTTTCGGGTAGAAATCATGAAATAAGCTTTATTTTGTAGGTTTTGATGTTTGATTACAAAAAACCAATGTTGACATTTTTTCTGATTAGGTCTTCATAGTATGGGGGGCCATTATTTGACGGTGCCATTTTGCGATAATATTCCAACTTATGGGTTTTTTTTCACCTTATTTATAATGTTATCGACATATCAACTGTGATTTGACAATGTATTAATATTGGCAGGGTTCATGACTATACTCTAGATTGTTTTCAATCATTTCATGATGATATTTCCAAGATGGCGACCATTTTTGTTAGGAAAATTGGTCAGTGTGTTGATTTGGATTAAGTAGTAGTGTTTGGTGTCAATATATATGTTTTCGGGGTCACAGATTCCATTCCTGGCATTTACAACCTTGTAAAATGATCGCATGTTCATATATTTAACACATTTCCAAGATGGCGGTCATGTTTGGCGGCAAAATAGGACGATGTGCTAATATTGATTAAGTAGTCGTCGTTGGTATCAATATATATGTTTTCAAGGGCACATAATCCATGTAGGTCGGTAACAACTGTGTAAAGTAATAATAAGTTCACTTATTTTGAAAATGTACAATATGATGGCCATTTTGGGCGCTAAAAAGGAACGATGAGCGGATATTGATTAAGTAGTCGTCTATGGTACCAGGATATATTATTTGTGGAGCAGATTCCACTTTTGACGTTTATAACTGTGTAAAAATATCACATTTTTGCATATTAAGCATATTTCCAATACGGCTTTCATGTCTGGGCGGAAAATCGGGCGATGTGCTGATTTTAATTACGTAGTCTCGTTTTTGTGTCAATATTTGTTTTTGTGTCAATATTTGGTATAAGAAGCCTTTACAGCATGGGTTATATTATCAACTGACCCCAAGATGCGTGTGGAAGGAATCGTTCAGAGCACCCAAAATGGAAACATCAAGTAAACTATGAAATGTTCTTTATTGCTTGACTTTGGTTGTTCTCTGCTTTGAAAGTGACTGAGGGCGGGTGAGCATGAAACAGTCTCTATAGGCCTGGTAAGCACGTCACTGGGGTGCGGTGAGAACGTATCCCGGTCTGACTGGTAACCGCTAGATCATGATGGGGACACTTTTTGGGCACAGCCAGATCTTGGCCATGAGCGTAGCAAGATCGTGTAGTAAGCGCTTGGCGTGGTCGTGACAGGCATATGATGGGCACGTGACGTACGCACCATGCAGCCGCTTTACTCTCTTTGCCTTTGTGCCAGGATTAGGCTTTGCTTTCCCAGGAAAATCGATGATAAAAAAATAATAATAATGTGTGCAGAAAACTTTCCACCATCTTGGAAATATGCTAAATTGGTGAACATACGACCATTTTACGTAGTTGTATATGACAGAAATCTAATCTGCCTTCCCAAAAACATATATATTTTCACCAAAGACAACTACTTAATCGAAATCAACCCATCATCCGATTTTCCCGCCACCAGTGGAAGCAATATTGGAAATGTACTCAATATGTAAACATGTGATCATTCTACAAGGTTGTTAATGTCAGAAATTGATTCTGCACCTTCGTAAACATATATATTGACACCAAAAACTACCACTTAATCAAAATTTGCACATCGTCTCATTTTCCCACCAAAAATACCCGCCATCTTGGTAATATGCTAAGTATATGAATATTTGATTATTTTACAAAGTTGTAAATGCTAGGAATGGAATCTGAGACCCCGAAAACATGTATGCTGACACCAAACACTACTACTTAATCGAAATCAGCACATCGATCGATTTTACCGCTAAAAATGGTCGCCATCTTGGAAATATCATCATGAAATGATGGAAAACAATCTGTAATATAGTCATAAACCTGTCAATGTTAATGCATTGCCAAATCACAGTTGATATGTCGATAACATTATAAATAAGGTGTAAATATAAACATAATTTGGAATATTATCACAAAATGGCCACCCTCAAATAATGGCCTCCCATACTATGAAGACCTACTCAGAAAAAATGTCAACATTGGTTTTTTGTTATCAAACATCAAAACCTACAAAATAAAGCTTATTCCATGATTTCTACCCGAAAAGCCAACGGTTTTACATTAAACATCCCACTAAATAGCACAAGTTAAGCTATATGCTATACGACATTATTATTGTCCCCCGCCTTTCGAAGAAAGCAGGGGACTATTAAAAAATGGGTTCGTCCGTCTGTCCGAGCTAGAATGTTCAAACATTGTGTAGGTGTTTATTAGGTCAATGCCTTGATGGATTTCGAAGATGAGCATTTTCTGCTTAGGGTAAGCAGAGATAAGTAATTTGAATGGTTGGTGATTTGGGACATGATAACTATAGTTCTAATTAAGTGAGAGTGATAAAACTTGGCGTATAGTTTCGTTACATCAATACCTTGACTAATTTCGATAATGAGCATTTTCTGCTCAGGATAAACAGAGTGATAAGCAATTTAATTGGTCGAGACTTTGGAACTGAATAACTCTCATTATAATTGAGTTAGAATGTTCAAACTTAGTGGGAGTGTTTATTAGGTCAATGTCTTGATGGAATTTGAAGATGACAATTTTCTGCTTAGGGTAAGCAGGGGCAAGCAATTTGATTGGTTGATGCTTTGGGGCACGATACCTTAAATTCTAATTAAGTGAGTGATGAAACTTGGTGTGTAGTTTCATTACATCAATACCTTGACTGAGTTCGATAATGATTATGTTCTGCTCATGGTAAGCAGGGCAACAAGCATTTTGATTGGTCGAGACTTTGGAACACAATAACTCTCATTCTAATTAAGTTAGAATGTTTACACTTGGTGTAGGTGTTTATTATGTCAATACCTTGATGGAGCTCGAAGGTGGGCATTTTCTGCTTAGGGTAAGCAGAGATAAGCAATTTGATTGGTTGATGCCTATTTTTTTCTGATTAAGTGAGAGTGAGGACACTTGGTGTATAGCTATAGCTTTATTACACCGATACATTGATAATCAACATATTCTGTTGAGGGTAAGCAGAACGATAAGCGATCTGATTGGTTGATGCTTTGGGGCACGATAACTTTAGTTGTGATGTAAGTGATGAATATAGATTCATTTTATCATTACCTTGTTGACTAAGTTTGATGGTGCAAATTTTTCTACTTAGGCTAAGGAGGGATTGGCAATTTTATTGGTCAAGACTTTGGAACATAACTCTGCTTAATGATCATTAGGTGTATGTCTTGACTAAGTTCAATAACAAACATTTTGAGCTAAAGCTAATATTTTGAAAAAAAATAAATGCTCGATTAATTAATATGTGTCTTCTTATTTTTTTGGGATTTCGGCGGGGTACATCAGCCTCACTGTTGGCTTGTTATTACTTATATATGATTATTAGTTATTGCATGAAGTGGTCAGTAGTTATTTAATTTTAGGATGATGGTGCTGTTGATCGACTAAGACAAGCTGCAGCTGATTTTATTCACAACGGTTTAAGTAACAACAATCAAATAGGACTAGTAGCTTTCAGTGATGAGGCAACAATAATTCACCCAATGACATCAATCAAAACCAATGAAGATAGAGAACGGTTGAAACGAAGCTTACCTAAAGCATCAGAACAAGATGTCACCAGCATAGGATCTGGTATACATAAAGCCATCCAGGTGCGTGTTTATTTCTTCCGAAGGACATCTAAGTTAAAGCCCCTAATCATTTATCAAGCAAACAAATCCACAAGCCATGGGACAGATACTTCATTTTTTAGCGAATACCTATATAGTTACATGGACGGGGAATCTTCCTTTGAATAAGCACATTGTTAAGAATGGACAAAGCTTATGGAGCTTAACAGTGCAATACACCTGTTACCACTGTTTGTCGTGTTTTTTGTACACGGTGAACAGTCCATATGCTGATTACACTATTTTGCCAGATTACACTATTTTGCCTATACCGTTTTTTGGGACTTCGAATTTTGTCTAATGGTTTGAATTGTTCGTTCTTGGTTTCATTTCATAGACAAATAGACGATTCGTTAACAGGTTTAACACCCCGGCTATAAATATAACTCATTGATGATACATATTAGCCAATATTTTTACAGATGTTATCCAGTGATGGCGGCGACGCTAGCGGGGCAGAAATATTCGTTTTGACAAACGGCAGAGAAACGTTATCCCCAAATGTACAGGATGCTTTACCCACGTTGTGGATGTCAGGAGCAACCATGACAGTTTTAGCTTTAAACCAGCTATCTGACGATATTTTAACCCAAGCGGCTCATTCATCAGGTAAATTTCTAACCAATAGCAACCATATATCAATTTACGAACGGTCTATATATCAATCTAAGGACTGTTCAATAATTGGCAGCATCTATATTTAAATATTTTAGAAAAATCGATTATCTCAATTAATTGGCTGATTCTACGGGCGTTTAAATATTTTCAACATTGTCTGAAACTACAGATGTATACACAGATAATACTGTAAGACGTTAATTTGGAAATTTTGGATTTCCATCTTATTCAGATGTTTATATTTGTATAACATATTGCAATAGTATCTTTTACTTTCTTTTGAAATCAAAATACAGGTGGCCATTTTTATTTCGATACTAACCATGGGGAGTCGACTACACTGGTTGATGCGTTGTTCACGATGAGACAAGACCCAGCCAAGAACCTTAACAACCCTTCTATACAGGTACAGCAGACAACGTGGTTCCAACACCTCGAACCCTACGAGCAGAGCAAATACAAGTGCCAACTGCAAACATTTCCAAGGGCGAACTCGCTCCAGTAGCTCTACTTACCTTAAACTGTCACTTCCAAATGCAATAAACAACATGAGCCATGGTCATAATATAGGTCAACCTTACAGGGACCTCATCATTGTCTCTCTACTCTGAGCCTTGCTCCGTCATAGTAAATGAAGATCTGTGCAATAAAAATAAACCTGCTTAGAATGTCTACCTTCAATGTAATAATAGTCAGTAAGTTTAACTAGACTACGACCAGTTAATCCAATGCTATAAAAGGCATGGGAGCGAATGGTTAGCAGGTTCGCGCTATATCATAGGGTATGACGTTTAGTCAGCCTTTGTGGTTTCCGATCCCCGGTTGAACCTGACAATGAGTAGGATCGCCTGTCCAATCTCGTGGTTTTTCTTCGGGTCCTCTGGTTTTCTCCCACTACGCGCAAGCGAATTATTGAAATAAAGTTGAACCATGTGTTAGTCCCGAAATGAACTAGTTTGTATCGAGTGGATGTAAAACCCCATTACTCTCTCCCTCTTTATAAAAGGCATGGCAAAGATTCTGAGAATGCATGCGCGCCGAGATATCCTATGGGTCGTAGAAATATTATAAGTTTCATGTCTACCATTCACTATGACCAATTGTAAACATAATCTCCAGGGCCGTTTTAGTTGGGGCTCATTTCAGTATACCGCGAGGAGGTAAGACTATTGCCTACTTTGGCGACATCAAACCACTGCCACCACAAACTCATTGACAAAAGAGCATTTGCCATCCTAATTAAGCGATTTATATGGGGGGGGCTTGATTTAGTATATATCGTGATTACTGGTAAGTTCCCATATGTTTTATCACATACTTATCCCCGTATCTTTCAGATCATGAGTCGAGCTGTAAAGATTTTATCTGGTAAAAACGTAACAGGACATGTATCACTTGACGATGATGTTGGACGAAAAACTGTATTCACCATCATGTATTCTAAAACGGAACCCAGTATATCACTAAGATCTCCTTCGGGTCGGATTTACCGTAAAATATACCCTGAATACAAAGCTGACCGGGAATATAACACCATACGAATAGAGATACCGGAAATAGCAGAGGTAAATATAAGGACCAACAATACCTCCCCATAAATGTTTGCAGTTAAAAAACTTTTCAAGAACATCTATCACAACAGAGAACGTCGATCAAGATGTCAATGTGGTATAAATAATATAGCAACCCTGATTATTGGTCAAGTTAAACAGAAAAATCATGATTGGAAAGTACTCTAAATAAACGTTGCCCTCTTTGTTTGTGTTAGGTTAAGACTGTCGTTCGATGCGTTACGTAGAGATACGTTCGGATACGTTTCATTACGATCACCACGATAACAACGATTGACCGCAATATCTGATAAGATCACCACGATTAAATCTACGATTCCAATCGCAGCACGAATCGTAGTAGTGGGGACCTAGCATTATACTACATCCTTCAAAATCATACGATTTGTGGGTAGGGAAAAATAGGAAGATGATTTATTTCCAACTGTGATAACTATTATAGCCCATTGATGCAAACCGGCCTTCTTTGCAAAGAGTTTCACAATACTCAGATTTGGTTTAAAATTACAACACAATCAAAATCTTGACATTGAAATAGTATGATATTATTTCCCTTTCTGGCCTGCTATGACCTTAAGCAACAATGGAACGGTAAATTAAATACGACGGGGCTTACTTTTCTGTACCAACCAAGCGTATGAAGGCGAGCATACACCATGCAGTGTACTGCGAGGGTAATTATGCTGCTTTAATTGATTTCGAATGAGCGCTGCAGAACTAATTGAGCTAATACTGGCACAGTTTCAGGAGCTATCTTTGATTTGTGCAGGTGTGGTTGAAAGACGGTTAAACTGTGTGTTTTAGGTATGTTGTATTACCACTAATTACGTTAATGATTGCTTTTATTGTTTACGATATAGAGTGGTGTTTGGACATACAACATTACAAACACATATACTAACGTTCAGAAAGTTACTGTAATGATGAGCAGTGAGCCATTGGATGATACCCGCGAACCAGTGAAAGTCGATGGGGTCTTGTCAACTACGTCTGTTCATCGACCCGATCAGTTGTTGATTCACGCTGAAGTTACAAAAGGATTTCTACCAGTAACAGGGATGGAAGTTACTGCCATTATAGATCGACCTTTTGCAGATCCAATCGCAATACAACTTCTGGATAACGGCGCAGGTAAATTATTACATCTATTCTTGATCCTAAAGTATCCCTTGCCGTTTTTATGTATGCAATATTATCGGCACTGCTTAGTGCTGAATGGTTAGCTAGTGGTATATTGGACTGCATCGCACGCGAATGAACAAAGAGGGTGCTGCCGACTTGTGCCCAATCATAAATATTCACGCCTGTATGGCAGGGTTCGGTTAGCGAGAGATTTTTCATTTAAACGTGTGGTTAAACATGCATCCTGTCTGCATTATCTTTGCTTAAATTACCTGGAATAATTATTCTGTTCATAATAAACTTGAAATCAAAAACCCGATACTGCTTTATAGTTGCCATTTTATTTTTTTGAATTTTGAATATGACCGTTGTTCAAACGTGTAAATAGATTCGTGGCAAATAGCTCAACAGTATATCTCAAAAGCCCGAAAATGACATATCAATTGATATTGTAGGTGCTGATGTGACAAAAAATGACGGCGTGTATTCGAGATATTTTACCCTATTTACTGGATTTGGCAGATATAGTGTAAAAATAGAGGTAACTAATCCTTCTGGTTCAGCCTTGATAAGAAAGTCTCCTGTTGCCCATTATGTCAACATGATTAAAGACGATGAAGATGTAAAGGGTTAGTTTGTTTGCTTTGCTCTTTTTCTAAATATATGAAATAGTAACATTGTAACTGTCAATATATAACTATAGCTAGAATTAATTATTTTTAAAACGCGCTTTACTCATATAATACAGCTAAAAGAATTGTGTAAAAAAATATACTTACTCGTTTTGATGAATTTCGAGATGTTCGTTTTCATGAATTTCGATATGTTCGTTTTTATGAATTTCGATATGTTCGTTTTCATGAATTTCAATATGTTTGTTTATGGAACTAAGAAACAAGAACGTGTAAACTCATGTCACGATATAATGAACCCTGACCGAGGACGTTTAGTAAATATGCAATACCTGACAGTTATCTCTATGTTTATATTTTATCTGGAATTCCCTCCGTATTACTTTACAGTCGATGAGCCGTTGCTGATGTATGTTAGTCGTTCTGCTACAGTTGGATGCTTCCACTTTAAAAAGATTGAGTCTGTTGCCCCTGCTCCTCCTTTATCCACAGATGACTTTATTAGTGATGTTCTACCACCAGTTAGAATAACGGACCTACTTGTCACGAAGACCTCGCATCAAGACCAAGTGGTTGTTTTATCATGGACGGCACCTGGCGATGACTTGGATTATGATCAAGGTAAAATTTGTTTATAATAATTCAAGAAAAGACAGCTATTAGGCTTAGTATCGTTTTGTACATCGAATGGCAACTTATCCACTGTGTTGATTAATTTGGTTAACATAGTTTTCAGTAATGTATAATAAACGTACACTACAAAGCTGTCATTTAAGTCATACTTCAGACTGTATTGGGCATGCCTGATGCGACCACTGAGTTGGTCACTAATTGCCTATGGATTAAGCTTATTGTAGACTATAGTGTCTATGTAATAATATCTATTTTATTTTATGTAGCTACCAAGTATCATATTATGATGGCAAACACAGTTGGTGATATGATTAATCATAAGAAATCCTGGAAATTCTTGTCTCAGAACGACATCCATCATGGAGATCTGAAATCACCCAAAATGGCTGGAATGACAGAAACATTTGTTATTAAGATTCCTTTTGTTCCGAATACGAAAGTTTCATTTGTGTTTTCCGTAAGAGCAATTGACAAACAAGGAAACATGGCGGATAAATCGAACTTCGTTACAACAGCGTTTGGTTACCTACCAGATTATACCAGCAAAGATTACCTTCCAGTTGTAGAGACCGTTAAAGGGAATGACGAAACGTACGGGTACAAACCCATTTTGATTGGCGTATTTGGGTCTTTATTCCTCGTACTGTTTATACTATTAACAGTCACTTTTCTTATATGTAAAACCAAAAGGGTAAGGAATGATTATGTTGCAAAACAAAATGTAGAACTCCAGAAAGTATAAGGTTGGCTCAATAAAGTAAATGTGAATTATCCAATTATTGTTTGTGTCATGAACCCATAAAATTCACCTTAATGGGATATTGGTATGAGTTGCGTCTGTCCTCTAAAACTTGCGAACAATGTATTGGAGCATATGGACAAATCGCGTCCAATTCAGAAATTTTAAATTAATTACACTATTTTGCTAGAACACACTATTTTTAGGACTTCGAATTCTGTCTTATGTTTTGGATAGTTCGTACTTGATATTTATTTTATATCGTCTCTGTATTGCTTAGTACAACTAAAGATTTCGGTGAAATTGCAGGGTATAGATTGGTAGCCTATTTTATATTGTTAGGCCCATTTATTTTTAGTTGTATACATTATCAAAGAATGTGCGACAGTTGGAGAGTTTAAAAAGGGGTTGCGGTATCGATAGTAATATTTCACTAGCTATTTTGAGGTTGTCAAAACTAGGCAATTTGCTTTAAGGATTAAGGCGGTGAAATTGTCAAAAAGTGTAAGCCAATTGAAATATATTTATCAATGATTGTGGACAATGACAAGATAGTCCATTGTATTTGTCAATTATCACATAAAAAGATTACAACTGGAAAAGGAGTGGATGATGAAGGTTAAAAGTTACCGTTGCCCCCCCCCCCCTTCCCCGCGGTTCGTCTTTACTACGTTTACCCATGTGTGAAAAGAATTGCTATCGATTTTTAATGAATCACGGCCTCTTGTGGGTTTTATTTGTAACTATTTGCCAACAGGTGTTGATCACAACACAAGTCAAGATTATAATATAATAATACTTTAATGATTAAGAGATAACTTTACTGTTCGTGTTTCTAAGGTAAGTTACTTATATTTTTTTTTATAAACTTTGGCATGCAATTGATCTTATTATAACCTGACAAAATACAAATACAGTAAAGCAATTTGACATATAACAGGCCTGTTAAAAGGGTTTCAGGTTGTCTAGCAAGTACGCTTTACATCATAAGATACGATTCAGCATTGAGTTAAGTGGTGTGGTTTCGTTCTCTGGACGGGGGATTGGATGGCGGAATGGTTAGCACGTGTGTGCTGTGTCATAAAGCGAGTCAATTGGCGTGGTTTCGAATTCTCCAGCTGTACGTAACACGGAGCCTCGTGGGTTTTCTACGGGTCCTCCGGTTTCCTACCACTGCTAAAGACCCCTTCGCACAAGCGAATTATTGAAATAAAATTAAACCATCTGTTATTCCCAAAATGACCAAGTTTGTGTCGAGTGGACGTTAAACCCCATTTCCCCCTCTCTCCCCCTATTCGTTCTCTTGACATGTACGGGTAGCATCTCTGGCCCCTACCATTTCTTCCAATTGTTAAGGATGATCTATCTTAGTCCCCAAATACATCTCTCTCTGACCAATATTCAGAAAATATTCAAGAAGGGTAGTGTGGTCAATGTTGATTCTGGTCATTTGCAAAATTAGTTCCAGAGTCAGGCTGATATGTAACATATATTGTTGTCCGAAGTTTACTAATGTAGTTATTCTTGCACTTATCGACGCCTTTGTTAACAAAACCTGGCACGTATAATAAACATCTCCTTTTCATGTTTAATCAGTAGATTGCAACAGTAGTAGTGTTCAAAATAATAACCAGTGTTTGTCAAATATGGTAACTTTTGTTCGGACTCTTTTTATGTGCTAGTGTTCCCGTTACCATACACCCAATATTTATGTTTCAGTTGCTGTAATGCCACTTTATAGCTTGTTTGGAATAATTGCTGCTCTACTAGCTGGTGCTGGATGCATCGTACATGTTATTGGTTTATCAGTGGTGTATTGGATTGTGTCTGATCCATTTGTATCTGGGTGGGGAACCGGATTGTGGCAAAGTTGTAGCTTACAGGAATGTAATCACCATTCTACCTACTTTGTGTGTGCACTAGGTAATAGATATTCGTTGTTACCTGGTTGCTAACTGCCAAATATTATGTTGATGCTTAAATTTGTAATATGAAAGGGTAGGTAGGTCCGTGAAAATTGTCATACGCGGACAAACACTTTTTTGAATATAATCGTCATTCCACCTGCCTTGGCTGTGCATTGGATACCATATATTCGTTGTTACTACGTTGTTAACGAAAACGTGTAATGTGGATGCTAATGACTAGGTACCACTGGGTATAAATCATCGGTGATGGGGAAATAAACAAATTTTCCCCTGATGCTCCCAATATATTTACCCCCATCCCCCCTGTTGTCGTGGATCATCGGGAAAGGTCCCCGAAGCCCAAGAAAGCTCAAATGTACTCGCTGATAATGATGACCACCGCGTGGATATGCCCGTAGAACCTGCAACATATCGTAGGTATTTCTGGAAAGGGTTATTGGGACGGGGTGTATTTGTATATGCACATCTCAGCCCCTTGCTTATGCCTGGGTCCCACTGGGCATTTATTGCCTCGGTGATATACTACCGATGGGAAATGGTGAGCCTTGGAGACGCCGGGTACCGGTTCGGAGATTTCGCGGGCAATCTGTGCGAGCATCGCGAGCCGTGTGGAACCATTGGAAGACCGGGGAATAACTGCAGAAAAGGGGTAAATAGGCAGGAGAGGTTGCCCCGAATCATTCAAGATCCATGTGGAAGCTCCGTAGTTCTCCTGGCTTGCGACGCTAACGAAGCGCCTGTTCACGACGTCTTTCGAGGCTCATCAATGTCCATCGGCATTAAATCTCCTAGGCAAAAAATGCCCAGCTAGACCTAGCGCTTAACTTATAATAGGAATGAAAGTGTAGGTCGAGGATAATTTTCGTATTCGATCGAGATCTTGGTATTAAAGAACATGTATGTTCAATTTTCACCATTCGAAATCAAGCAATCAAATACTAATTGCCAACTGCACGACAAACAAGCAGTTAAAACGGCATAATTTGCCTTGGATGTATTGTTATATTTTGATGCAGCTGTTTTAATCTATAGAATATTGGAAAGCAGCACAAGCTATGGTTATGATTGGTTTCTTTGTTGGATTAGCTGGCTTCATGTTTTCTATAATCAGTGTGCAACAAAGGAATAGAGTATTGCATCTTGTGTCAGCCATTTCATGCATACTTGCAGGTAACTCTTAATGTAACATTTGATTCCATTTTATATTGACCTAGGAAATCCTGTTATACGAGTGTTATCTATTAGTAAAAGATAAAAGAGCACTGAGTATGTGTAATACCTGGGTGAGATGGAAAACCCAAGGTGGGAGAGAGAGAGAGAGAGAGGGGGTGGGCATTTCGGGACTAACATATGGTTTAATTATATTTCAATAATTCGCTTGCGCGTAGGGGTCTCTAACAGTAGGGGAAACCGATGATCACGGAGAAAACACACGAGGTTGGACAGGCCACATTATGATGCAGCGCGCACGCGTTAACCATTCCTCGGTCATCCCCCGTTAATTTCCCAAAAGCATCTAGTTATTGTCCATTACATGATTTGATTTCACTCTTTGTAGGTGGGACGATTCGGCCGCTGGTTAAAAAACTATTTGGTCGTATGTCTAATTTCTATATTACCACATTTAATGTGTATATTATTTTTACCTGCAGCTGATATCCGTCGGGCCGTCGTCTATCCAACATTTGGTCGTATGTCTAATTTCTATATTACCACATTTAATGTGTATATTATTATTACCTGCAGCTGATATCCGTCGGGCCGTCGTCTATCCAACATTTGGTCGTATGTCTAATTTCTATATTACCACATTTAATGTGTATATTATTATTACCTGCAGCTGATATCCGTCGGGCCGTCGTCTATCCAACATTTGGTCGTATGTCTAATTTCTATATTACCATATTTAATGTGTATATTATTTTTACCTGCAGCTGATATCCGTCGGGCCGTCGTCTATCCAACATTTCAAAGTTCGGATTTCCTTTAGTGTTTATGTTCATATTTAGGGGGGTGATTCGTGGGGTCTTAAGATGAACCATATCTACATTGAATGTTTTTCAAATGAAAAGACGTTCTGATGAGCTATAGTTATATGATCTTTAACAACTGTGAGTGGTTGTTAATTAGAGCAAGGATAAGCATTTTCGAATTTCTATATTTTCGAATCCTTATTAAGAGAAAGAGAGAGAGAGAGAGGGGGAGAAATAGGGTTTAACGTCCACTCAACACAACTAGGTCATTTCGGGACTAACATATGGTTTAATTATATTTCTATAATTCGCTTGCGCGTAGGAGTCTTTAGCAGTGGGAGGAAACCGGAGTGTCCGGAGGAAACCCACGAGGTTTGGAGGGCGCCCCTGTCTCCATGCCACATACGCTCACACCAGGGCTCGAAACCACGGCCGCAATACAGAGGTAGCCGGCCAGCTAGAGGCCATAGCGCGGCACTCTAGACCACTAGGCCACCCCCCCCCCCCCGAATCCTTATTAAGACAACGTTTTGCGGTCAGATTGCGAAGACGATGCGAGGAGAATTTCTCAGTGGACAATTTTGACACAATATTCCATAAAACAATAAATTATTTATTTGAATTTCAGCTGTGAGTATCCTGTTGGCTGTGATTGTATTTGGGGCTAAAACAACGCTGAAAGCAAATACCCAGTGGGGATGGGGCTTTATCTTATGTGCCATTAGTCCCTTAATCTTTATCCCCGCAGGCGTGCTTAATTTCTGGTGCTACAGAGGAACAAGTTCCGTGTAAAGATTTCAGGGAAAAAGGCTCCATTAGAAAATTCGTTTTTCTCTCCATATTTTATAACTTTGTAATAATTGCCAACTAAAAGGCATATTTTTCGTATAAAGAATTTACGAAAATGCGACTACATTAGAGAAATAGTTCTTACCCCCATGTTTTATAACTGTTTATAATTGTCAGTTGAGCTGTGAGGGAACTTTCAGTGCACGTTTTTATAGAGATAATGTTTAATTTTGCCATTATTAATGTATTCTTAGTTAGGATTAATGACGCTACGAATATCAGCGCCCATTCAACATGTATACTATTTAATCGTATCCACTACCTAATCGTACAATTGTCTTTCAATGTGTCAGATGCCAAAAACGATCCCAGCAATGTTTTCAAAATTACCAAGTAATGGCTACCGTAGATTTAGAATGTCTATGTCAGTTACCTTTTAAAGTCGTGAAACTCACCTGCTTCATTTTATTCACAAGTGGGGAAAAATAACTAATGTAAAACAATATCAAAAAGTGCAATTTGCTATATCATGTAGTGCTAATGTATAAGAGGGAGTGTCCCTGGTACTTGTAATTATCAATGATCTCAACAACAGCTGTTAGTAAATATATAATATATCTACATTCACATATATCTAACTGCTTTCTTAACTTTCTTATTGATTTTGTAATTATGTATGTATGTTCTGAATAAAATAATTAAATATGTTTATGTCGAGATTTGATTTTTACCGAGGTTTTCAAATAAGCGTTTTATTTTTTTGTGAAATTCATAACTTTAGCCGAGGGGACCCAAATGTATTCAAGCTAATAACACAATAAAACCGTTGCCAAAAATCATACTAATGAGAATTATTTCAACAGCCCAAGTGAAGTTATGAAAGGGATATAAAAGCAAGCGAGGTAATTTCGGGACTGGCGTATTTTAGGAATATGGATGACCTAGAAAACCCTCAAGACGTTAGATTAATTCCAAATGCTGAACCACCTTAAATATTTTATCAGATGCTTGTGGCATGTTGGAGTCTGTGTGCTTATAATTAGATAGATTGTCGGGAAGTTAATAAAATATATTATAATCCAATAAATGTTGTGGATTGGGGTCTGCCCATATCGCCGACTCACCGAGCTTTGGAAAATGAATATAGTTCACTTAAATTACATGAACTTTTGGCCGACTATATAATTACCCAATGGTTAGACGCCCAATTTACACAGATTCAATGGAACCATAATCAAATGACACAAAGAACCAACAACTCATTAGAAGGATGACACGGGCGGCTAAGAAAATTAATTGGAAAAGCTCATCCTAATATGGCAATTTTGCATGAGAGCAAAAGACGATCGAAATTCAGTTACTGAAGTATGCAAGTGGCCAGCGACAACCACCAAAAACGAAAAAATGCACCGATATCAACAGGAAGAATGAACAAGGAAGGATGAATTTATTCGAATTTTTGGACTTTTTTGGACACTTTCTGCGTGCAAAAATTTAAAATTGTGTTATATTATGTGTTAAAGATCGTTATAAATTAACAAAAATAAAATAAATGCTCCCAAAATTATCTGCTTAATGAGGTTTATGCTTAAGCTTGGGTGTATTGTTCTTGGTCACTCATTTCCATAACGTCGACCCAGATTGTCCCCCTAAAACTCGGTGAGTTTTTGCACCGAAACAAATATGGAGGTTATTACTAGTCTGACACCTGATATTTCACAGCGGAGTTGCGTCCCTTCAATGAACAATTTTCAATTAACAGCTGTCTAGTCGTTCGGATAGGACGAATCCCCGAGGTCCCGTGTACACATTGGCGTGCACGTAAAAGATCCCTTGGCAGTTAGAATTCGATATAAGAGTAGGACGTAGCGCCGTGTGCCCGGGCAACATTTCCCTCATAGTACACTGTATGGCATATGCCCGTCTTCCAATAGCCCAGGTTAGATGCACCACAGTCGCTCGTTAAACCCCATCCAACGCCCCCCCCCCCGCCCCAGTAACAATGCATGCTTGGTAAAGTGAACCCGCTCCTATATCAGTATACCCTTTGACTCTACATGCAGAGTATTGTTGTCAAAATGTGGTCAATGTAGGCTAGACTTAAAAACGGGCAAATTGGCCACAAAGCGGAGGTCCCGTCCTTAGTAACCGAACTTTCTTACGCTTTTACTTTATCTGTGGTTGCAGCAGTGCAAATGCGTTTGTTTTACAAATAAATGGAAAATAATTTATTAATTTCTTAAATAAAATATACAATTTACATACATAGTGTTTTGTATATACAATGTTTTAAATAATATAATATACAGTACAAAATTATATAGATATAGACACTAAAGCACTTTTACGAACAAAAGGACGGTGGTAAGACATGGTCATTGTCATTTTCATGGAGAAAGTCGAGCGTGTCCGGGGTCCTTTTTTATAAGAGAAAAGAATGTTTCCGTAATTCCTCTAAAAATCGATGGGTTGGGGGAATGGACAATCTAATTAAAATACAGATCTATATTTCGTTTCGTTTTTTATACTTTCGCTGGCCTCGCTACATGTAGATCTAACAACTTAAAGTGTGGGGGGTCACGTTCTATGACGTAGAAAACGACATTTGACCCCAAAGTTCAGTCACTCGATTAACCAATCAGAATCGTTGTTGCAAGTGACTATGTTTTTTTTATCTACTTTTATCTACAACGAAATTGGATCTGTGTTTTAATCAGATTGGGGGAATGGACTGGGTTGTAACTTCATTGATTTAGACAGATCAACTAATTCTAGTTCTTTGATTGCCTCAAAACTAATCTCGATTACTGATAATCCGGCTATCTTAACCAATGTTTAATCTTAAACGCATTAAGGGAGTATTTGACTGAAACGAATTCATACACACCCATTTCATTTTTTTGGTCAAACTGGAAGCCAATCTCTCATGTTTTACTATTTTATACAACATTGGAGAAGACCTATGTCAAATATATAAAGAATTAATTATTGGAAGTACAGCAATTCATATTTTGACACTGATCAATTTAAAAATCCCAACATGATGATGTCTAGCTATTTTACTTCCTGCTTGAACTGTAAAGTGAAAATTGATTCAGATTAGTTTCAATCAAGTCCTCCCCAAATTGTTTACACATTAAATCGTCAATCCTGGTCGACATTTCGCCCACTCATCATGACATTAACCACCATTTGAGTTTGTGTTATGGCTGCGAATTCCGGTAGTGACGACACCATATGATGACGCACATGTTCATGACCTTTGACCTGGATCTTACTCTCGGAAAATCGGCAATGTTTACGATGCATCCATACACGTCCTCCGGGTCTAGGTTTACAGTGACTATCATCCTATAAAAAGAAACAAATACTACAAATTACTATAATCGGTTAAAAATTAGGTACACCTCTCAGAACTTTTTATTTAGTAAAATAAAACCAAATACGAACAATCCAAACAACCAGCCAAAACTCTAAGTCCCCAAAAACGGTACAGTGTAATCAGGCAAAACAGTGTAATCAGCATAGTGGATTGGTCACCGAGTACAACATACACAACAAACAGTGGTAACGGGTGTCTGAAAGAGTAAACCCCCTTGGCTGGGGCCACCAAACCCGCCATGGCAACTACAATTCATAAAATATCTCATATGATTGTTTATAAACTATGCACAAACTGCTAATAGTAGATTATTTCAATCGTTTTGTTTGTTTTCAATAGATTTTCAAATTTGAACCAAAATGTTTCCAATTTGATAATGAAGAATGGAAATGCAGATATAAATATCGTGAATGTTCGGATCGAATCCAGAGCTTAAATGTGTAAAGAGGCTCTTGAATTGGACCATTAGCCATCAAATTCACCGACCCTCTATTACTACTATTCAGATGATGTGGGGAATATATAGCCTCGGTAATAGCCTGGCGTCGTTTGAGGGGTATGGGAATACTTTATTTATGTTTCTAAATAAAATATAGTTTTCCAGGCTACGAAACATACGTTTAGCTAAATCGTCCAATATCGATAAGGGTTGTCGCATATTTACTCTTTTGTAGGTAGTGGGAACAAGGATGATATATATGGAATAGGTGAATCTGAATAAGCCTATACTCTTTAATAATCGAACGATAACTTTAGCGGATTCACCAGGGTCTGCATAGTAACACAAACGTCATAACTCTAGAATAATATACGGAATTAATAACATTGTACGTTTTGATAATCGAATGATAACTTTTGAAACAGTGAAACAGGGTCCATAATTCTAGAAATTATAATCGGAAATTGTTGAAATCACAGGCTTCTTCAAATCACTAATATAAAGAACATATACAAATTTCAAAACCATTAGATGTTCAAAGTTAGAGAGAGAGAGAAATGTGGTTTAACGTCCACTAGACACAATAGGTCATTTCGGGACTAAGATATTATGGTTTAATTTTAGTTCAATCATTCGCTTGCGCGTAGGGGTCTTTAGCAGTGGGATGAAACCGGAGGACCAGACGAAAACCCACGAGGTTGGACAGGCGACCATACTCACGCAAAACCGTGGATTCGAAAACCACGCCATGACAGGCTTTATGATACAGCGCGCACGTGCTAATCAGATGGTCAACATATTCTGTAGAGTGTTCATAGACATAGGCGACGGCCATACAAATGGCAGATTATCAAATAATTGATATGTAGGACGCTAAACATAGGGCGGGCTCCAGATGTCTGATATGTTCAACTAAAAGCTGCAAATTTCTCTGAAACAATTAATCAACTATGAAATAATTACATAAAAACTTTGGAATTTGATAAAAGACAAAAAAATAAAAACACCTACCTGTAGATCCAATTTAAAGCGTTTTAATTTTGGCAGCTTCAGAGACATTTTTGGTTTATCGCCATATCTAATATGAAAAGATCTGATACGTGATTCTAGGTAGCTCAGTGTCGTGTCGCTCGTCTCAAAATCCTCAAAACGTTCCTCCTGGTCCAGATTGTTGAGGGACGTATACTTGGCCTGTATCTGTTCCTTAACAAACTGTCTAGGAGTCTCCCATTTTGACGTAGGACGAGATTGTGTCTCAGATTGATCTACCCCTGGTGGTTGAAGAAGATCTGTCGATGGTGGCGCCTCTGTATCGATTGGTTTTTGCATCGTTGTGACAAAAGGTGCTGGCTCGGATTTTGATTCCATATTTTGATTGATTGCCTGGGTTATGTTTCGATATTGATTTAGAACTTTGGCCTCTTCGGTTATGGGCCGTAATCGGGTATCATTTATCTGCGCTGTAGATGTATCCATCATATCAATCTGTTGTGCTGCATGCGGCATTAAAGAACTCCCCGAGTTACTGGCCGTAATGGCCTCTGTGAGATTGTCCGTTGATCGGTAAGTCTCCAAAATTAAATCTGGATTTTGAGAAGGGGCTGGTTGTTCGTACATGATTAGTTCCGCGTCCGCCATTTCTCTAAGAGACTCGCATATTTCTCGCCTGCTTCTTGGTTTTCGCCTGTTTATGGCTCGCCGTGTTTCTCGAACTTTCTCTGCTAGACTTAGGGTCGTTCGACGTCTGACATTTTCACGAATTCGCGCCTTTTCTTCCATTAGATCTTTATAATACAATGCACCGGGGACGTGGGGAAGAACTAAAGGGGCGCGACCCTCTCGAAATCTCTCCAATAAATACTGAAACTGTACATCTGTGGCCGGGAGAGATTTGCTGGCTTTTAAAGGTGGCAGTTTTTTGGCTGATGGCAAAGAGGTTTCTGTGAGTTTGTAATGTAAATATCTTAATAAGGGAATCTGATCCCCGGCTACTAAACTAAGTCTGGTTTCTAATTTATCAACAACGTGAGCTTTCATTTTGTCTACAGTGCCAAGATTCTTTCTGCCGACCAGTCGATCATAAGTTTTCAAGTCCAGCATGAACACCTCTGTATCGGCTGTGCACACCACGGTTTGCATATAAGTCTTTAAGTTCATTGACAACTCTGTGTCTCCGATAATTTCGCCATCACTAAGAGTACACAGACAGATCGACTTTTCCTGTCGCTTTCTCTCGACCGCTCCACATCCCTCCTTTCTCCTAATAGTCACATGGTCTGGTTTAGTAGGAATAACCGCTGGGTTTTCATATCGACGCAAAATGGCGTTTTTACGGGATTCTCTGTAAAAACAAACATGATAAACTGTAATGGATATAACAGATACGAATCCCGAGAGAATACAAACTTATGAACGTATTATCATAATGGGTTTATCCTTCATTTCCAGATGGGTAGAGGATGCCCAGATTGTGCAAAGCTGTCATTGAGTCAAGTGGCGCTCTTTTGATCCCACAAAAGTGACAAGAAATAGGGTCCCCTATCCAGCTGCGTAGCTTTTCTCCGAGTCCTCCGGTTTTCTCCAACAGCTTAAGACCCCTGCGTACAATCGATTTATTTTTAAAAATTGTGACATTACGTTTCATTTTGGCCGCATGTGCATTCCGTTCCGTTTCGGTCGATATCAGCGTCACCCCAAATAAGTTATCACTATATTTCACTCGGTAACACAATATCTATAAGATACTCACCGCAACCATTCAAATTCTATAGAGTACGTGTCGACACCGGCTTCAAACGGCCATAATTGATGATACTGTTGCCTATGGCGCCCAGGTTCTACAGCCACGTTTGCCTCTCCTCTACAAATATCATGAATGAAAGCTTAAATTCCGGTTGAAATATACATAAACTTACCACCGTGTAATTACTAAAAAATATACATGCCTACTTATTTAACAAATTAATGCAAAATGGCACTAGATATGAGTTAAAGGCATAGTCAGCCGATCCAATTTCAATGTTACTGGAATTATGAATTCAAATACACATTTCCATAAATTGTCTGACTTTCAAACGGTAGTAGTGGGGTCTCTACTATGGCGATCGTTGATTTTTCTAACTTCAAGAGGGGGGGGGGTCATCTAAGAATTCTAAAGTTATTGGGCATATCCAAAATTGTGGACAGTTATAATTCGGCGCTGAATATATATCTTAATACCGCATCATACCCAGGATTGAAAATAAAAGACGTTCTCAGAAGGAAAACTCTTGGAGCTTTGTGGCCTTCGCACTAAACATAGTGGTTTTCAAACGGCAGATTTTATCACTTCAATGGAGGAGGGGGGGATAATTTAGCCTAGCCATTATAAAGATAACGAGGTCGTTTTGTGGAACTGATGGTAGATAGCATGTAGGGTTGTGTGGGGGTAGATGTAACTGGAAGATTGAAAAGGGCGAACGGTTACAAAAAAACCCGTCAAGAGCCGCAATACCAGACGAATGACGACATCAAATTGATATCCATTTAATTAAGTGTAATGTCGATGACCTTCGGTTAAGTACTTACTTGACTATAAAGAAAATGCCTTTGACTCTATCTCCTTGTTTGACTATTGTGGATTCAAATGGGAAAACTTCTCGCCGTAAACTGAGTTCTAATAGCCGCTTGAAGCGAGGAGACCAGTTGGTAAAATAAGGGTGAGATCGTATAAACGTTTTAGTCATTTCATATTTACTTTCCTCGTAAGCCTGAAATAATTAGATGAATACACTAGGATACAAAATAGATCTCACGAAGAGTAAATAAACAAAAAAAAAGACAGGAAAGGAAAGTGAAGGAAATATTCTGAAACCAGATCGGTACTCTCACTAGATACCGGTTGTGTAGAATCCCAAATGTGCGCTTCTCTTATTTTTAAGATCGAAATAATCATTTTTTTATGGGGAGCCGATGTGTCTCAGCCAGTAAGACATAGACTTGGAAACCAGGATATGTTAATAATAATTTATCATTTATTATATAGCACCGAATATCCGACACGGGTGTTGCTCAGTGGCTCTTTACAAACACAATCGTAAAAATAATAAAATACCCATAAATGCCGCCGGTCTTCTCCGGCATTTTTCGAAACAATTTCCCCAAGGACGGAGGACTTGACAAAGGACAGAGTTGAGTCGTTTGAATGGGACAAAAAAACACGAAAACCTTACTGGTGGAATTCGAAATAAGAGTTGGCGCTATCGCCACTGTCCGGTCAGAATTTTTCTCATCGTACACAGCAGGGCGTATGTTGGTCCAGAAATGTAGGACGTTAAACCCTATTTTATTTTATTTCATAATGACATGCTGACCTTCAATGATCTGTTGAATAGCTTTCTACCCACAACAAGAAAATCACAATCTGTATCAACAATAATTGACGCGTTTCTTGTGGAATCTTCGGATATTAGAGCAACTTCTCCAAAACTTTTACCAGATTCTGAATGAAAACAGTTAATAAATATTTAATCATTTCAAATGGTACTATACATATGTCAAGCTGTCTGGGATATTTCTTTTGGGGACTTACAAACAAAGAAAGCTCTTTAACCCTCAAAATGAATTAGGTTCTTTTTACGCAAGATTTCACAGTGTATAAATGGATACAAGCAGTTTAATAAATATGAAAATTAAATGACGTAATGTAAAATTTCGTATCAAGATCACGCCATTTTGGAATTACCGCAGTATTGCTAAGGGGTATACAACTTAAATACGGGCTTTAGTGAAGGTTGACAAATAATGTGGATTTGTGTGTGGTCTGTCAAATATCCTTACAAATGCGACACGACACGCGTCCATTCCTGAAACTGATACCATTTTATTTCAATAACTTGCTTGTGCGTAGAGTTTTTTAGCAATGAGGGGAAACCAGAGAAACACATTAGGTTAGGTAGGCAACCCTACTCAAAACCAAAGAGTGTGGGGTCAAAATCAGGTCACTTAACTCAATGACAGGCCTTATGGTATAAAGTCCATGCACAATAGACCACTGGCTAGATCACACCCACAACACCCGTTCCAATCTCAACAAGCAATGTATTCATTGTGGAAACGGGCGTTAGCTACAGTACACTATCATATATTAGAATATTTAACATACTTACCCATTTTTATAATAAATTTACCGAATACTCTTCTATCAAGATCCCTTCCCAGTCTGACTTCCGGGGAAGAGCCATCTTTACTCGGGGAACGTGGTACAGGCGATGGATAGCCTTCATCTTCACCTGTCATGGTGGCATCAATATAAACAGAGACGCCACCTCGTAATATGACATACATACTGTGAAAAAAATAAGAATGTGGCATATAATGGAATACCATCTGGTAGCTGTTATTATGGTGCCACTGGAAGTCTTATATTTCAGAAATTGGCACACTGGAGACTGATTGATTTCGGGAATTTCTAATGTTTATTGAAACGGTAAATCACAGTAAGAATTTTATTTAGCTCAAATACAAGTTGCACAATTTGTTATCCAAAGAATATGATTGGATAAAGGTAACACGAATAATATTTTCAATGATAGGGGTGAGGATAAAGGACCATTATTATTGGTCCTACTTCCAGGTGATCTTACGTATATGTACACTAACCATTTGTTCTCTTTTCAATGGCTTATCGTCCCATCTGAAGGATTACACGTCATATTCTCCTAGTTGTCTATTTATAAACAATTACATGTTTTATTTAAGCATAAAGGTAATGTGTGTTTATTTGAATGAAATTAAACGGTTTGCAAAGGTGTGATAGATCACCAGAAGCATTCTAACCTAAGGTGCTTCTTTCTCCCTTCGTTCTAGCCCCTATTCATTCGGACACCCAATCGCCTCTTTAAACATAAACGACAAATGGCACATTACAAGCATCGAGTGCCGTCATAGAGCTATGTGAGATTTCCGCCATATTTGACTCACCATTCTCCTCGTTCACCTTGGCATAGAATAACATCATCATGACTAGCCATCTGATATTCACAGTTCCTGGTAATGTCTTTGAGAACGGCTGAAATAAAAATGTACTTGCGATAAGAAGGGAATTTGTTTTCGGGTGTATCTTCCAATAATTTGAAATCATTTGGATTCAGAAGTTTTCTATACGTTGTATCAATTGTGTGGAATACACCCCCAGAAACCTTTGACAGTGTGATTCTTTGTCAGTTTTTAAATTAGAAGTGAAAACATTGTTTCTAGTCAATATCATTAACCATATACGAGTACATTTTCTAGCACCTTGAACATGATTACCTAATGGACTGTATAGATGCGAAATACAAATAAATACCATGAATTCTTAATTACAGGAAATGGAAATCCTCCCATTGCTAAATACCCCTAAGCGCAAGCGAATTAATGAAATAAAATGGAACCTAGTTTGTGTTGAGTGGACGTTACCCCCCCCCCCATTTCTTGGTCCCGCTATGGTAACGCGAGGAATGCGCGGGGTAGACAGCTGTGTATGCCTTCTCCGCCATACTCTTTTTCCAGTTTCTACTGTCAGTGTTACATTTCTCCGGTAACACATTTGGTGTACTATGCGTTCATTAGCCCGATTGGTGCAGAAAAGTAGGATGTATAACCCCATTTCATTTTCTAAAACACCGGTGAGTGGGTTTCTAGAACTTGTGCCCAGAGCATAAAGGCGAATAACATTTGTCAATAGTCTTTATTTTTACACAAGGAGATTTTGATTGAAGACATGCATTTTAAATGATTCCGAATGAACTTTTATTAATAGTGACCATTATTATTGACACGATTAGGCTCAGAATAAGTAAACCCCGAGTACATGCTTTTAATCATACCTGGGCAACACTGATATGAAGAATGTTAATATTATTTATGTGTTGTATTCTTGGACACCCAAATTAATGTGTCTTTATTTCTTTAATGAAATACTCTCCTTTTTCATGACCCTAATTTTAGAACTCCGGCGTAGGTGTTAACCCCTATACAATGTAACATGCACCTAGAGTACTGGGATGGCCATTCGAAGCATATAATATGTTATTTGATTGACTTGCGATATTAACATTTTATGAATGGATATAAGTTTATTATAAGTAACTAAAGTAATAGCATACCAAATATATAATAGAGTGTGCTCTATTGTAATGGGTATATTATATCGATATACAATATGTTTGTTTAATATAAGTAAACATATATAATAACAAAGAGGTGCGATAAAGCCTTGTGTGGATATTTACGATGGCTATATGATAAAGGCATCAAATTCTCGACGAGATACATCCATATCTTTAAAGGGGCCCTCACGCCCAAAGAGTAACATGAATTCAAAATGGCATCAAATTGCAAATCGTTGAATAATAATGGGATCAAGTTATCGCCAAGAAAGATATTATGTATCTTTAAAAGGAGGGGTGGGGTTAAACGTCCATTCGACACAAACTATGTTATATCTATACTAACGCATTTTTCAATTATATTTCAATAATTTGTTTACGCGTAGGGTTTTTTACGCCCCCCCCCCCCAACCCACCATTTTAATGGACGTCAAACCATAAGAAAATTATCAATTCAACGATTATTTAAATCCCCCTAGATTAAACCAAGGACTGGTTGGTTCAGATCAGTGTGGACGAAATACTCAAAGAAATTAAATAGAAAAACTGACAAAAACATAGCCGTAATTTATAAACCCATGAAATTAATACAACTTCATATATAATGATTAAATATGTGGTTAATCCAAGACACAGCTTGAATAACCTCTTGACCTCACTATAGATTATAGATCGATATCATCGCATTAACTGGATTAAGTGGATTAATAGACCATAGCAGTGATACGTATCTGTTACCTTTATTGTGGGGTATTAGGTTACCTCTTAGAATAAAATACGTTGAGTATTTTTATTTATCTCCTCTACAATATGACGTGGCAGTAATTGAATTAAAGGGGATGGGTATACGCAATGCGGTGTGCTATAAGGGACAACTTATTCAGAGTACCAAGGGCTCCTTTACACGTGCATGCAAGCGAGGTGGAAACCAGGCCGAAGAATCTCGAAGAACTTCCTCAGTTAACACAGATCAAAGTTATCTAGTTTCTTAAAGGAATGGACCCTCCCAGGCAACATATGTTTATAGAACCCTGATTAGTGAGCTAATGTCCGAAAGTTTATCTTGTAGATTTTTGTTTTGTGTGTAGTGTGGTCCTCCTGCACTTACTACCGTGGTTAACCAAAAATATAAACAGAAAGTTATTTTGATATGGTGTTAACACGATTTACCTCGCTTTTGTTATAATTGATCGCGAGTTAAAACTTGTACAAAAACAAACTCTAAAGCTACATCAATTGGGGTGTTCTCATCCAGCTCAAAATATTGATTAGGGTGATTAAGGGTTTAGGGCTGGGGGATTATGGTCTGTATCTGAAATGTGTTCACCTAATAAGATATGGATTAACCGTTTAATAAGTGTCATGTGAACTGTGTTTAATAAGTCTCATGTGAACTGTTATATGGGTGATATTTTACAAAGTAATGAATCCATTTGGTTCAATAACTGTGAACTGTGTTTAATAAGTCTCACGTGGCCATCCCCATCCAAATATCTATGAACTAGTTACTGTGCTGAAAAGAGAGCAGACGCTGACTGAAATAAGAATTTTACAGCATGGTGCTAACGGCATTTCCAGGCCAAAGAAGAAAGCCTATCGTCAACTAGAAGAGATACTTCAAGCATTAAAAGATCAGTTCCGAAATGGTCAAAGGGAATCATGCTTTATGTAGATGCGGTATCCCATCTTGTCCATTTAGACTAAAAAGAATGAAATGTTGATGGATATTGTTAATGTTATTAATATTAATGTTATGAAAAAGTCGTTTACTTGCCCATAATGAAATATATATGTTGATGCTCATTTTAGTGCTATTTAGTTATTTATTTCTTATATTAAATGTTTTCATTTACATTAAAAGTATTACAATAAACATGTTTTATATAATAAATATTGAATAATACATTATCAAGTGAATTTGTTTTAATATTAGGTTTAACCTAATGAAATAAACAGTGCCCAATGTGAAACAGACTACATCTAATCCTTCTTTAGAAATTCCAATTAACACCTTAGTCACGCTAACATGTTTATTTAAGTTTTGAGCTGGGTGAGAATGAACCCATCAATTATGGTTAAGTTGGAATTGCTATAATTAATTATCTTGAAACGGTTTAAAGCAACTTTGTAATTGCTGTCGTACTTTTAAATAAAAATGTCTATTGCCAGCCCAATTACATGATTACATTTACACCTGCAGAGAAGTGACTCTGGCACAATACAATATCTAAACGTCACAGGTCGCGAAGTCAACGCACAGAACTCAGCGTGTAAACAAACAATCGAAAGTAAAATAACTTCGACGAACAGAAAACATGCGTCGTTTTAGTGTTGGCTGTGCAATAACATGGACACAACTCGAGATTGAATAATACATCCCCGGAAGAAAATGTGATTTTAACAGAATTAGCAAGTTTTAACGGACATTTGACACACGCGGGGGCCGCCCTATTGGCATTATTTTTGTGCTTCGGTCTAGTCTGTTTCACATAAACAAAATTAATTCTGCTAATGTTTTTAGCGTGGGGATTGACTATTAGTTAATTTATTTCAGTTCTAAACAAAAAAATAAAACTTTAACCTTAACGCAATTTTATAAAAAAAAAGCCAAATTCCCGCTGGGGTTGCTAAGCAAAATGGTCATTCACTGTATACGTGCGAAAAAAAGCCAGCTACCATTTAATTTTCGTATGTTAGTTTAGTTATGTACGTTACATTTACCGCCTACAATATCAAACATTTTGGCGAAGACATCTAAAACTATGTAATAAACAGTGTAACCTGTAGAATTAACTACAGATTATTCTTACAAGAAAAATTACACGATATACTTTATCCATCGGTCTGTTCAACAATATTTTATTTATTAAAAACCTATACAAGAGGTTAATCAAGCGAGCTCCTAATCCAGTTAATATCAGCCCTTGAACGTGTTGACCGGGATTATCTCATTTAATCTTTGAACTTGTATATTTTTAAATCACGACGACGTATCTATTACTCGTGTGTGACATATATTTCTTTTTTTTCTATTATATTTTTTTTTAATTTTAAAAATACAAATACGTTTTATCAAGCGTGTACATTTTGATTTCAGCTCGCTTAATAAGTACAACTTAACGAATCCAGTTTTATTATAATAAAAATGTATGATTTTCAAGGTAACCAACCTTATGTTGGGGTAAAGGGTCGACAGGGGATTATGTATCTACTATTTGGCCCAGACGACCAATCCAGATAGAAAAGGGGTTTAACGTCCACACGACGTTACTAACATATTATAGTAGGGTGTTTAATGCGTCATGATAATCCGTACAGTATTACTTAATTCAGTAAATTATATTTAAATGGATCTCAATCCACCTTAATTACCCCCATTTATATCTACTTCATATTGTCTCATATATTTCATTAATCACCTGTCTCAAATATTCTTTGTTTTAAAGTTTAAATTGAGCTTATAAATTATACTTAACGGCTACGGGCTAAGCGTTTATAGTTACCAATTTGTATTGCTTGTATAGACGATAGATTTCTAGGATTATTGCCCTAGCCGATGCATGAAGATATATAGACCCAGGGAGAAGCTTGCTGGAGACACGTGTCTTGGGAGATCAACTTAGATCACATACCTAAGGACAGACCTTATTATACCTGTATTTGGATATTTGGAGACATATGTTTATGTCACTTAACATATCCATATTGGAGCTTATTTACTATTCAGCATATAACCAAAATCTGTTACAATATAATTGACGCCTGTAAATTATGTTTATTAATTATTATCCAAATAATATAGAGAAATATTAACAGTCAACAACAGTATTGTCTTCATTTATTCAACAAATAGTAAAATAAGATCCAGTCAAAATGCCAGCCAAGAAGAAGTCAGGAAAGCTGTCAAAGATGACAGAGGAGGAGAGAATGGCCTATGAAGAGAGAAAGCGCCTAGAAGATGAAGAGATGAGGAAAAAGAAAGAAGACATGTTAACCCAGTTTTTAAAAGATAAATTAACAAAAGAAGAACGAGCTACTAGGTTCAACATGAGTAAACTAAATCATCAATGGAGAAACATAATGCGAGAGTCTAAGTCGAAAGAACTGAAAAAAGACATTGAAATATTGAGTCAAACATTTGAACGTGTTGTAGATAGAAAAGATGCTGTGATTAAATCTCTTGCTAAAGACTTGATGGAAGCTGAAGAACAATACTCTATGGCTTTACGTAGTCATATTCAAAATATTGATAACCTTGTAGCACTTCAGCAACAACTCCTAAGTAAATATGAAGACCAGTACACTGATGAGTTAGAAATCATTAAGGAAGAGTTTGATACAGAGAGGGCCATGTTAATAGAACAACACAATCAAGAGATGAATGATGTGGCAGACATTTTATTTGCTATGGAACAAAATTACCACGAGCGAGAGAATGATGCCAAAGCTGATTTCCACAGTATGAGAGATGAAATCAAAAATAAAAATTTAGAAGAAAAACATGCCTTAAGAGTACAACTTGAAACTAAAGTTGATGATTTGTGGCAGCAATTTAGAACTGCTCTACAAAACTACAACGAAACTACAGAAGAACGTAAAACAGCATTTGAGGGACTGAAGAAAAGAGATGAAAATAGTGCAAAGGAAATAGAACAACAGATGAGAAAGCTACAAAGGATATCTGACCAAATTGCTGCACTAAAAAGTAAGATGTCCGGCAATGCCAAGGAATGTGATGAGAAGAATCGACAGTTAAAAGATGAAAGAGAAAAGATGTTGTCTCACTTTCAAGATCTAAAGGCCCAGATGAACAAGTTACGAGATGCAGAGAGAGAAAAGTTGACAAAACTTACACTAGAAAGTAATGCAGCAATTAAAGAATTAAAACGACAAAGTGAAAAAGGTGAGCAGATTTTACGATTATCTGAGATGTGTAGAAAACTAGAAACTGAGGAGGAGAAGGTTTTACCATTCTATGCATCATCATTAACCAAGGAAGAAGAGGAAGATGTACAGGGAGCCATACTGGAACCACCGTCTGAAAAGCTGGCTACTGTTATGCACGAATACTCTTCCCTAGATAACTTCTGGAAGCGTTTCAACAAAGTTTTATTAGATAAGCTAGCATTAGACAAAGAAAAACAAACTTTGTCTGAAGAGAATCAACAGTTGAGAACCCTACTCAAACAATATTTAGATGGTATATCCGTTAACGATGAGATCTTGAGTCAGGTTAACCCACTATTTATTGTCAATAACAAAACTAACGTTAAGTTAAATATTCCAGTAATAGATCCCCGAATAAGACGTCCTGCCCCACAAACTGTTATTGAAGCCTCTCACGTTGTAAAGTATTTGCCTGCTTAAAGAGTTTCATTAATAAATTTGATGTACATCGTGTACCATATATTTAGAGGTTTTCTGTAATGTGTGTAACAATAAAAATCAGTTTACAGTCCAAATTCACCCTACTATAATATGGTTTAATTTATCTCAATAATTCGCTTTCGCGTAGGGCTAGGTGTGTTTAACTGTGGGGGGAAATCGGGGGACCCGAAGAAAACCCACGAGGTAGGACAGGCGACCCTACTCCTTGTCACGTACAACCGGGGATTTGAAACCACACCATTTGATTCAATGACAGGTTTTATGATACATCATGCACGTGCTAAGCACCCCCCCCCCCTGAAGACAATCACTAGGTTGTAAAAGAAAATGGGTTTAACGTTTTACTTTTCTGATCCACCTGGGCTAGTGAAGATGGCCATACGCCATACGCCGTGCCATGGATAACATTTTACCCGTACAGCGGCGCTCCGACCCACGCTTATTTCAAATTGCACCTATCAAGGTTTATTTTACGTGCACGCCAATGTGCACACGGGATCTCTCTTTTTTTGATTATCCGAACGACTAGAAACAGTCCTTGTGACCCCCCCCCTCTCTCCTTCTGCACAAGTCTTGGGCCATAACCCTTCAATAATATATAAGCATCGAGGAGACAGCAGGCATTTTTCATGTTCTTCGCCCTGGTGGTCTTCATTAATGAGTCCCTGACCTGTATTAGGTAACAATAATTCAATATACACGAGACACCGTATTGCATACCATTACATAATTCATAGAAGGACATTATTATGACTTTATCTCACTAATGAAAGTCTGATCACGCGCTAAAACTGTTGTATCCAAGGGAGTTACTCACACTTAGTAATGACATTGAGTAAACAATATTGTATATCAAATTTGGTTTCGTATTTCATTGGTGACAATAATATTTTAAAATTTAATGGACGGGGGGTAACTTTTTGTTAATTTAAAGGAGCTAAATCACTAATATGTGGGAGCCAGGAATTGGCACACATGGGTCGCAACACATATAATAATGTAATATGGATGTGTATAAACTGATTTCTGTGTTAACTATACTTTATACTCAGTTATGTTCGGCGAAATACGCTAGAAGCCTACATCGACATGGAATGAAATGAAATAGTGTTTAACGTCATACTGTTCTACTCCTAAACTGGGCTAATGAATACGGGCAATGTTGATTTAAATTTACAGATAATTCGTGTTTACAGTGTCGAAGAATTTGGATGGTATTGAGTTAGAGACTTAGCTACTTTAAACACTCAATTGTATGATAGTGTGACCCTCGTTGAATATATACGTCCGTTCTTAATAGAGTATGATTTGGGTGATTTCGTATTTATTCGGGCAGTGATGTTTCTGCCTACTGTACATCAAATGTAAACTTCCAGGGGAACTTTTATTTTTACTAACAATTTCAACAAAGTGTTGTGTTTTTGTCCCATCCATGCGACTAGACATCCTTTCTTGTCCCCCCCTCTGTGACAATAAATGACCAGGTTTAATTGTGGAGTATGCGTCAATATAAAAGTACAACAGCGCCTGTCGTCATAAAACTTTTGTGCTATTATAATTTAAATAAATTTCATTGTCTGTTTTTTTAAAGTCAAAATAAGCGATTTAAAATAACTTTAATGTTATACTGCGTTTTAATGCGCCAACCTACCCTAAACTTAAGCCTGGGGCTCGAGATTCGAGAGTTCGTCTCAAGTTGGCTGTCGGTACATCACATGTCAGCTTACGTAATAAAGTAGTACTTACCATCTTGCTGACTTTGAAACAAAGGCGTGCGCCTGCGTAGCCATGGTATAATGGCCTCAATTTCCGTATCCGTTCTTCGTTCGGGTGGTTTGGAAATGACGTCAATAACTTGATTGATGAAATGCGCCATTTTTATTTAGTTCCTGTGCTGAAAAAGCAGAAAGGGGTTAAGGTTAGATCCAATACTGGCCAAACGCAATTTCACATACTACACAGGTCAGTCTACGTCATACTTTGGGAACCCTCAAGCGGAGCTAAGATAATACAGACAGCCTTATTTTAGGATGACAGTTCGACAGTTAAAAAAAAGACTGTCACTATTTCCGATATCTCAAACAAAGTAATAAGATTCGGTATTTTAGGCTAATTTAACTCTACCCCTCCACAGACGTCAAGCGTAGCTAACCGTACACAGGCAGCTTTTTTTTAGGATGGCATTTCTACCAATACTAGAAGAAATAAAGGTGGTCAACAAGCCATATAGGCTTAATGGTAGACCGAAGAAAAGGTATAAAGGGTATACATTTTAGAAATAAACAGTAACAATTTCCGATTTCTAAAACAAATATTATGATCTCCGGTATTATAGGATAATTTAACTATATCTTCCATTTTTAAATTGTAATGGAGTGATAGCCTGCACCTTAATTATTAACTAATAACGTGTAAGTAGATCATTAATGTTTTATATCTCAATCAATAGATATAAAAAACTGGTTATTGTTATGCATTGCAGCCATTAAAATTCTTGCAATAAAACGTTTCTTATTACCATAATAAGGCCAATACGTTTTATTTCATTGATGTATTTCCGGTTTCCGCTCACTGCTAAAGACCCCTACGCGCAAGCGGATTATTGGAATAAAATTACACCATATGTTAGTCGCAAAATGACCTAGTTTGTGTCGAGTGGAAGTTAATCCCCATCTCACTCTCCCTCTCTCTTTCTCTCTCGTTGATGTATTACTACTTACTTGAAATGATATATGCATGAGTTTAGCGCTACGGCATTCCTTGCAAGCAACCATATTGTGAAAGTTGAATGAAATAATAGGACTATCAGTCCAAAAATGATTCAATGCTTTTTAGTACTTAAGAAAATGATGACGAACTGAACATTCTGTGGATCTATTCCAGGGCCTATTTTAACGTGCCTCGGGATGAAAAATTCGTGCTTTGAAATACAACACCCCCCCAAAAAAAAAACAACAACCCCAAAACGCATTGACACGGAGACTGTGCATTGTCAAATAATCCTTAAAATGGGCCCTGATCTACTCTACCGCCTTTGTAACAAGACGGTCGCCATCTTTATTTGATGGACCT
This sequence comes from Patella pellucida, assembly GCA_917208275.1. NCBI lineage: Eukaryota > Metazoa > Mollusca > Gastropoda > Patellidae > Patella > Patella pellucida. The sequence continues at coordinate 33,342,453 of OU795044.1, forward strand.
CTTTTAAATCCGATTGTATCCAAGCCCGGAAATTATCTACAGTTGGCTTTGTTATCTTCATTGAATGTTAAATAATCAATCTGAGTACACGTGTGAGGAATTTAATATTTTCGGAAGAATACAAATTACTTGAAGTTATACAGGTTTGAATATTATATAAAGAGAAAAAGATGGGAAAATAGGATTTAACATGCACTGCATGATGTCGGGACTAACATATGGCACACTTTTACTTCAACAATGTGCTTGTGAGTTGGGGTATTTAATAGAAACCATAGGAAAGGGAGAATGTCCGCGAGGTTGGGAAGGCGACCCTATTATACTCATTATAACGTAAACATGCTTTGAAACGAAACCGAGCCAGTTGATAGGCGATTTTTTTTGTTCAATTAAAAAGGTGTTTTTTGTTTTTTCCAGAATTGAATATTGCGTGTTTTCAAATATGTATTTCCTGCATAAAATGCACAGTAAAAAATCATAGCATTTAATTAAAATGTAATTTCAAATCTGTAAGCTAATCAAAAACGTTTGTCACAGAAGACTAGTGTTGTGTGATCTTCAACAAATAAACAAGAATAACAGATTATAACGCGGACGCTGTTCGAGAAACCAACAATACATTGTTTTAACAGTGTTTTCTTGATATCTTGGTGTTAATTGGCATGCGAAATCGAATACACAGAGAAAGCTATCAATCGTATAGAAAATAGACTTTATAATTAATTCCTTTTATTAAGCGATGTTTATAACATGCTGATTGATTGCTTTCGATATTTTATGAATGGCTATATGATTTGATAGAATGTATTGCCTTGTCGGAACTTCGGTTTAATTGCATTTCCATGCTGAGAGAACAAATAAATATGAATGGAATGGACTACGATACCTCGACCATTTGGGGATTAAAACGTCGTAATTGCCATATGTACCGTGGGAAAAGTTTTGCAGGGACACAGAATTCGAACTCGGGGGGGGGGGGCATTGCAAAGACCAAATGACTTGACAAAAGCAAAATTAGATAACAATTTCAAATATATCATGAAAGGGAATAGTTATCAAACATTCCCCATTTGCAATATTTAAATTTCCGTCATGACAACTACTAAGATTTGGACCTGCATGTTAAATATTAGGTCATATTAAGACCAATAGAAACCGTAAGCACTAAACAGATTTTGGTGTCCTCAGGTAGGCTTATAGTATGTAATTTTAAATGAAAGCAACAAAAAAATATAAATAAATTTGTATTATTCAAAATGAGGTTTTATACACGTCATCATTGATTGAGACAAAGCATGCACAGCAGTAAGAAAGAAGAAAACAGTGAAAACCTCATTAAAAGTTATAAATCAATTTTATATTACTGGTACATATTTTAAATTATCACCCGACAAAGCAGGTGTTGCCCCATCCCAACCCCACCCCACGATGCCCTAATCAAGAGTTTATTTTGTTTAATGGTTAATCCAGTCCTGCGTCGAGTCGATCGAACGGTAACGAAAATCCTAGGTCCCATGTTGACGTTAGCTTACACGTAAATATAAGACATACCAGAAAAGATTTCCCTCACAGTACACTGCATTGTGCATGCCAGTCTTCATTCACAAGGTTGGAGTAGAAAAGTATTAAAGGACATTTTATTTCGTTTCGCGAATTAAATATAACTAGACTAAGTGACTCGTGTCATACATTAAAATAAGGTTTACACATTCATGCAGTGGAGAAGCCTATGGTAATTTGACACTCCAAATTTTAAAATGAAAACACAAAACTCACCTATTCACTCGCTTTATGCCGCATTGTCTGTTTCACTTTTAATTTAAAACAACCTCAATTGTATAACTACGGTTTATATGACGATTACCACTAGTTTAAATAAATATTATTCATGATCTATTAACTAACATATTCATATCACGACCCCCTTCAAAACCTTTTATTTACTTTTGGCGTTTTGCAAGGTGCGTGTTTACACTGAGGTCCGCGTTGTAGATTATGGTACTTGAGCATAATGGTAAAGAAAAGTGCTATAGTTCTACTATTGATAGTGGGACAGTTATACTAGGCAACCAGAGAATAGACCATTAAGTAGCGGTTATTATTTGACGCCAGTGTTTTTAATGTCCAATTTCCTCGTCTGTCATTAATCCTAGCTTATACCATAATAATGATAATCATATCATTTTTGACTTGGTAGTTATTAAGCCTGTATGTTAATGGAAAGCGGTGGTGATTAAAGGTCATTTTGTAATGTTCCGATAGCCATTTGTCTATTAGATACAGGAGGGTGACAGTACTTTTATATCTTAGATATGTAATTAATGTTAGGCTTCTAGGGAATACGGCCACTCTTTATGTGTACGAGAGAGAGAGAGGGGTCATGAGAGAGGGGTCATTTCGGGACTAATAAATGGCACAATCTTTATCCACGAGATCGGACAGATGATCCTACTCTTGTCACGTACAGGCCTGGGATGGTTAACATTATAACAGATTTATAGTGTTTTTGTTCTAAAACTTTGTTTAATTCCAGAAAGTGTATGTCGAAGCCATTTTTTATGTAATTAACAAAGTTGCTGACTACCAGCAAGTGATTTATGTTTCATAACCTATTGATCGCATTAGATATCAGTGCCAAACGATTAGGCTACATCGAAATATCAAAGAACATATAAGCCTACTTGACCTTATTAAAAAACTAGTGAACGAGATTTTTTGGCATATGGTTATATTAAAGATATAATTTCTCAGTCGATTTTCCTTTTTCTTTTTTAAATCTATATATTACTTGGTACAGTTGATCACCAATTGTAATACACACATACTTCTTATTTACTAGGGGGATTGGTATGGCCTAGTGGCCAAGAGTGCCGCGCTTCAACCTCTAGCTGGCCGGCCAACTCTGCCTGCGGCTGTGGTTTCGAGCCCTGGTGTGAACGTATAAGGCATGGAGATAGGGGCACCTTCTCAACCTCGTGGGTTTCCTCCGGCCACCCCGGTTTCCTCCCACTGCTAAAATTAAAACCATATGTTAGTCCCCAAATTACCTAGTTGTGTTGAGTGGACGTTAAACCACATTTCCCTCTCCCTTATTTACTATATGGCTTAATCCAAGTTCAAAAGGATCCACATTGATTATTAAACATATCAAAATAGTTTTCCGACTTGAATTCAAACGGATTAAAATGATATAACCCAGCACATATAGATGAAGATGGCCTCTTAATACCATCTGCAGAGATTGTCAAATCTTTAAAAAAAAATACTGAACTGAACGGAATAATATTTTAACTAGTACATGTATTCCTTTCCAAAGATTGCGCTAAACGAAAAATCAACAGAACTTCACCGCAAACGATATCGATCATAGTCAAGTACTTTTAGGGGCGATGATCTGTCAAAATACCGAGCCCAATAATTTCGGTGAACACAACTTTGCATTTAGTTTTATACGAAAAACAAAACATGCACGAGTGGCCGATTCATTGTAGTCCTTATGCATGTTTTATTTAATCTAGATGTAATCTGCCTTGGGATGATCGATGGATTAAATACCCATTACATACATATCGTTAACAAAATCAATGTTTAAATATCTACTAAAACATATTGTCGCTTTCATAAAATATGTAAATATTAGCATTAAAGGTGCGCTCTTATAAGGAATTATTATTAATTAAATATTAAAATACTCTTTTTGTGATTTGAAATCGGTTTAAGTACTCGGTGAGCCGCGGGGAGGCCAGTGAGGAAAACCCGTGTTCGATATACATGCGTTCCTGGGTTTGCTCCCGGTGTTGGTACAGAATGTCCCTCCGATTTTCCGGGTGGTGTTTCCTTGTCAGTGGTACACAACGGAAGACCGACCAAGAAACAGCGTCTAGTTTTTAAATTAGAAATAAGAGTAAGCTGTAGTGCCGCTGTCAAGGCAAAGTTTCCGTATTGCACACCCTATTGTGTAAGCCCGTCTCTATTAGACCAATCGGTACTGACTAGAAGGACAGCATGAAACAAGACAAGGAAATCCAAGGAATGTTCTTAGATAACATTCCCCATGCCACAGTGGTTCCGTCTTTTGATGAAACATTATTCAAAACGACGATATTTTTTTGCTGTTATTGTACACATTATACGTATGGTGTTATTAAGGATCAATTAATAATATATAAGATCAAATGTTTCCAATAATTGAGAAGTGAGATTGGGTGTTCTGATTTGAAAATTTTTAATAGACCATATCAAACCTAAATCGCTAACTTGGTTTCCCATATGTTTGGGATTATTTACAAACCGTTCATAGCAAAATAGTCCCTATAGAATACGAACACAAAGACGAAATGGATCTATTTCGTAAAATGCAATCCCAGCAATTAATTAGTGTTTTATACAATTTTATTAAAATTAGAGTAATACAATAATAAAAAAAAAACGTTTTTATACGTTTAATATCAAAATCAATGGATATAAAACAGCAGTTATTGTAATCCTTACTTTTTATACGATCCAAATCAATATCAATCTGGCAATAAATCCTTTCTTATTAAGATAGAGCCAATAAATTTTATATTAATAAAACATTATTGTTATTAATCAATCGGTTTGTTATCAACACAAAGCAATATATAGTACAGGCTAAAGATTTACATATTATAAAATAGTAGGAAATCGAAAATGCAGTCTCGAACCTCATGATAGAAGGTATATCGATGGATGTTCTTTAATTCCCATTAAATATTCACATCAATACAAATTATTCTTAATTCTGCACTTAAAAACAGGTTTAAAATAACATTTCGACATTCTCCGTCATTCAGTCTCTAATTTGCTGGAAAGTGAGTGAGAGAGAGAGAGAGAGAGAGAGAGAGAGAGAGATAGAGAGAGGGGGGATAAATGGGTTTAACGTCCACTCAACACAACTAGGTCATTTCGGGACTAACATATGGTTTAATTTTAGTTCAATAATTCGCTTGCGCGTAGGGGTCTTTAGCAGTGGGAGGAAACCGGAGTGCCCGGAGGAAACCCACGAGGTTGAGAAGGCGCCCTATCCCCATGCCACATACGCTCACATCAGGGCTCGAAACCACAGCCGCAAGCCGGAGGTGGCCGGCCAGCTAGAGGTCGCAGCGCAGCACTCTAGACCACTAGGCCATCCTAACCCCCCTTCCTGGAAAGTAATGTTTGTCTCGAGCGTACACCAGAGAAACTATAGGGTGTGATTTTATAATTCAATGTTTTCAGACTTACCTCAACCAAAAACGTTCATGATTCTGCACCAAATCTACTTCCAGATGAGATTATTTTAGCCCAGTTTTCTCAAATGTAGATGGTATTAATCATCTTATAAACTGTTATGAAGAATCCATTCCCAGATAACATTCACATTGGCAATATTATACGTGGTTCCTGACAATGATATGTCATATAACTGGTTTCAATTTTTGCCCTATGAGTTTTCTGACTGATGTCCACCGGGATTAATTAACAAAATACTGTGTATAGGTTGCCGTGGAACTTATTTGTCCAAAGTCACAACAACTTCTGATGAACCCAAGTGTTATAAACTTGGTCTTGACCATTGGAGTGACGCCAGCCTATTCCTTAGCACTGTTGACAACCAGCGTAGCGGACATAAAAGTTAATTAAGCGTTGATCGCGAGTAAAGATTAAGTTATGACGTAGAAACGGCTAGCTGTGGTATACGTAATAACTCCCAGTTCCAACCTTTGGTAAATTAACACTGTAATACATAATGTGTTATATTTAATATGTAGAAAACAAATTAACGTTCTGCACGAAAGGGCTATACTAATGAAGACGGACAAGCTCAATGCAGTGTGCTATGAGGTATATTTTGACTGGACAGCGGTGTTTCAGTTACTGCATGGTAATTGTTCTATTACGTGCACGCCAACGCGTACACATGATTTTGTAGTTTTAAACCATCCGACGGACTAGGCAATTTTCGTTGCCAGACCTTTCGCCATACACCATCGACAAGGGGATACCACGAAGAAAAATCCCGAGGTACTTTCTCGATCAACACCGCTTCGCGGCGGAAGACCTGTCTAGTCCTTCAAACAGTACAATAAACCGATCAGTCAGTATTAAACCGATCAGTCTTTATTATCTCGGTTGGTGCAGAACAGCAGGATTTTTAACGCCATTTTGTTTAATTAGAGAATTTGTTTTACTTAAGAATTAATAAAACAAAATTATTATATATAGTTTTAAGTATAACATTAATATTACCTTCCGGGTATCTGCCATTGATTCTGTGATAATCTTTATGATATAAGTTAATGTATAGAAACATTTAAATGCTATATAATATTCAACATTTTTTGTAAATACTGTTGCCTTCCTGTCTCGTGTTATTAATCCAATATGGCCAATAGTTACGATAAGTCTGTGTATTATACTATAATATCATATTAAGTTACTAACACGGATCACTGATTTCCACTTAAACAATCAATATCCAATATCCACATCCAGCGTGGTCTATTACAATAAGATATCGCTTTATGGAAAGCCACAGCTGACAAAACAATAGGGAATAAAACGAAATGGGGTTGAGCGTCCTATCGTTCTCAATCGATTGGGCTAATGACAACGGGTGTATGTCATACTGTGTGTGACCTACTCTTATAATAGAATAAATAAAATTCCCACTGCCAAGTGTTCTTCTACGTATACACCACTGGACCTAGGTTTTTCGTCTCATTCCAACGACTAGGCGCTGACCTAACCAGACATTCCGCCATGCATAACTGACAAGGGATAACCATGCTGAAATATCTCGGGGAACCATCTGGACCAACACCGGGATCCAACTAAGATCCTCCTGGTTTGCGAGTCAATGCCTTATTCACTGTGACCTCGTCTTCTTAAGCTGGATTTTTTTTTAAAAATAACATCAATTGGTGGGAAGGTATATATTGGCCACATATATATATTGGAAGGAATTTGGCGCAACGGTTAGAGAGTAGGATTTGTGACCCAACGTTTGCAGGTTCGAGACCCGAATTGTGCGTCGAGTTCTTGTGTCCTTGAATAAGACACTTCATCCCTGTATTCCAGTCTACTCAGCTGTAAATGGGTACCGGTAGGATGGTGTTTGTATTACACAAACAACTGTTGCTCCTTGGGCAGCATATGTTGGGGCTCTTTCTAAGATTTAAAGAGTTCAGCGGTAAAGGGAGGTAATCAGGCTTTACTTGTATCCTAGAGACCGGGATAGTAATTGTGTAGCGCTTTGAGCATAAACTTGGTTTCTGGATATAGCGCATTATAAATGTTCATATTATTATTATTTTAAACAATATCCTAGACACAACCACATAAACCACCTTTGAAGGCGTCCGGTATTGAGTAATAAAACAAAACACAAATATAGAATACACAAACATCTAAAATATTAATGAGAAATGAATACGTGCACCCTTTTCTACGCACGGCTACAGAAGTATTTATAGTTAATTAAAGCGATATACTGGGGCTTTGTCGTTATGCTAATTTTTTTTTCAGATTATTATTTTTTTTATAGTTGATTACAAAGTATTTATAGTAGATTACAAAATATTGATGGCTACGTACCCATATATTTCAAATCCAAGATCTAAATTCTCGAAAGTAAATGTAAAATAAAAGGTTTCTAGTCGTAACCAGATCACATCGCTCATTCTTTCGTTTCTGGAGTTTTACATCCAAGTGGCGAGATATACTTTTGGCGCAGTACGATATCCATACAGTATTGTGCAGAGTATTGTCTAAAAATACGTCTAGTACAATTTAATAGGGTCGCGTTTCGTTGTTATACATTCAATGATAATACCATATATAACTCCCTATTTTTAGTGTCTAAATCTCTCGTATGTACACTTATGTCGTAATTAAATTGACTGGAGGATAACCTTAGTCAGCGAAGGTTCTTTTTGTTGTTATCGAGCTTGGGCGTCGGGGTGGGTCAGTATATTGTACGCGGACTCGCTACCTTGTATGTTGTGGGTTCGAACCCGATATTAGCGTAAAACAGCCTGTGGACTATCCGGTGTAGGCTGAGGGAGGGGGTGGGCAACGACATAGTGTTGTCGTTTGGATGATTGGACAAAAACCAGTAGACAAATTGGGGAGCACGTAAAATATCCTTTGGCAGTTCGAAGGAAAAATAGGCCGTAGCACAAAAATGCCCCCCCCCCCTCCAAAGCCAACTTTATGGCGTATTCCGCCTTCATTAGCCCAGTCGGTGCAAAACAGTAGGCCACTATACCCCATTCATTTCATTTGTTGTCAAACTTAACCTAGGGTGATATTGCAGACAATAGAAGGCGATAAATCAATTATGTAGCTTTGTGTATGAATTCAAACTGCCCGGTGTCAAGAGAAAAGACAATAATTTCTCATTGTTATACTCCTACATAGAAAATGAAATTGTTGTTGTGTATTGCCGTCTTCTCCCATTCGAACTACATATACCAATTAACACCCGATATTTCTGACATTGATACATAGTGTATGTTCCCCTGAGTTGATGGGGTAGATAATACATGCAATTGAAATTAGTAAACAAACACCTTAGCGAGATACATTTTTATGAATACGCAATTTACTGAGTTTAATACTGCGCGAATACTCCCATTACAAAACAAATGAAGATGGTAACAGAGATGCAAAATATGTAACAATAACAATGAAATTCAATGAAAACTCAATGCCTTTGGTTGTTGGATAGGTGTGTGTGTGGGGGGGGGGAGGGGGGCATTATTACTAAATCCATACGTGAAATCCCTTCGTGATAATTTAGAAGTGTGGTGGCTCAGTAACTAAAGGCGGTGGCCCACCTGTAAGGTTTTCCGTGAATTTTCCAGTGTAGTTTACCTTTGTCGGTATGAAGAACGTCGGTGTGTGTGGGTGTTGGGGGTGGGGGTGGAATAGGGCAGCGGCTGGGACGACGAAACTAAGATCCGAATTTGGGAATAAAAGTAGGCCGTAACGCCGCTATCCAGGCATAATTTGCCTAGATGTACAGTGCATGGCTTACACTAGGCCATTATACCCCATTTCATTTATAGCAAGGACAGCGTATTGTCGTGCGGATGGGTCTAAAAATCGTTTCCCGTGTAAACATTGGCGTGTGCATAAAACTACGCGTGACAATTGGAATTCGATATAAGAGTATAGACCGAAGAGCCGCTGTCTGATCAAAATGTCTCTGGTGATCATAGCCGACTGTATGACTTACACCCTTCTTCATTATCCCAGTCGGCGCAGCAACGTAATAAAACTTGTATTATTAATTTGTGGCTAAAAAGCAAAGAGATGTCTACATCTACACGCTTCATGGAACTCAAAACAGATGTGTCCGATTTTAAATCAAAGATCAAAGAGATTAAATGAGATAATCCCGGTCAACACGTTCAAGGGTTGATATAAGTTGGATTAGGAGCTCGCCTGATTAACCTCTTGTATAGGTTTTTAATAAATAAAATATTGTTGAACAGACCGATAGATAAAGTATATCGTATTTTTTTTCTTGTAAGAATAATCTGTAGTTAATTCTACAAGTAACAATGTTTATAACATAGTTCGAGATGTCTAGTTAAAACTGTTCGATGTTGCAGGGGGTACACTGTAAATGTAATGGGGGTCCTCGCTGAAGGAATTTCCACCCTGTGACAGTACTAAAAACTCTGTCCCACGTGACCTTATCGATGGTAAGAGAACCGTATCGCCATCGGCATTAAATTCCGTATAAACGACAAAAACTTACGTTTGTCAACCCACGAGTTCGTAATGAATGTACAGGGAAACCGTGCTATAAGGTAAACAATGAGGTCACGTGGGGTGGGACCGCCTTGCCTATACATTATGTCCCTTTATCTGTAGCGAGGACGCCCAATGTGAATGCAATCCATCCAAAAAATGTTTGTTATTAAGAACAATAGATTAAATATATTTTGTTACTATTGCCGAAGTGTTACTTTCTGGGTGTTGTAGCTTATTGCATCACTTACGACAAAAACTCAGATAAATAGTAAAAATTGTACTTTTAATAACGAGTGTCCAAAACTGGCTAACGGTCACAATAACGAGATAGGTATCGCTAGAGCGAGCCGGTCGCCAAGACTAAAGTTACAATAGAATATAGAACATATATACAAGCTTAGGATTAAAATAATTATATAATAAGATTTGATATAATGTTAAATTGCACATAGGAAACAGATGTTTAAATACAGAAGAAGATATGGACATAGCAAAATTGCGTGTTAACTATAATTACGTAATATATATCGTTACATTAAGTATAAACTCAAACAGTTAAACGACTTGAAAGATTAGTGAGATATCAATTCGGACATTGGTCAATTACCACTTTAACAAAAATTATATCATAACATATATACAAAGATACACTACAACAACACCCCATCGCCCCGAAGAACGCTTTTCTCCGTAAAAGCAAACAATAAATCACACACAATGGGTGTTTAAATTGATTAAAGACTAATTCAATTAATAAGATAAAACCTACAAAATACGTCAGACTAATTATAACACTAAAGAATGAACAATTTCAATCTAAAATGGTGAACTTAAAAGGTACATAATATTTATGAAATATTAACGTAACACTTATATAATCTCAATAGGAAGCCTTAGGAAGGACATAATGACAAGGACATAACCGGGATAAATTCACATAATGAATCCGTTGTTAATTTTGAAATCAATACCCTAAAGCAAATAAATTTATTTAAATGGATTTTAAAAAAATAAAACAAACGAGCACTGAGAAAAAGTGCATTAAATTACAAAGAAACATTGATCACATATTTACACAAATTGTCTTATCAAATTATGGATATGTCCGACCATTATGCCACACATGCTGCCGCATTCGTGCATGGTGATGTTGCAGATATGCGATATGCTGATCATATTGAGCAACAAGAGACGGGTCAGGTAACTCGCGTCCGGGTATTCTTTCCGCATGGTCCTTTATGTATACTTTAGCAAAATCATCCAAATCATTCTCGGACACCCACGAATTCGCGGATGTTGAGAGACCCCTCCAACGAATTAAATATTCCTGGTTGTCCTTTTTAATTCGTCTTCGGACAACTTCCTGGGTCGATTTGGTTGCTGTGTTCCGTTTGCTAAGGTAGTTTACATCGGCATTCGCATTTCTGCTTCTAGTCCGTCGATTTACATTGAAACAAACGCTGTCTGTATTCTCTGGTCCTCCGATGTCCGTTTGACAACCTTGATTCACACTTTCCACAGAACACATCGTTTCCACCGAAACCAAAGGCAATGAGTCGGTCTCAACGGCCACTTCAACAGTTTTAGGCACCATGGGCCTATTTATATCACTTCGTTTAGAAGAAATTAACGATACCTGCTGAAAGTCACTTTTCCTAGATAGAAATTCTTGACGACGCCGTTGATCACGCTCTTTCTTTGCTGAAGAACGATGCTTCTTCTCCTGATTACGATGTATAGTATTGCTCCACTTAAAACATATTTCTATGGTACTGTTATCCTGTCTCAGACTCCAAGTTACTGGTAACGTGTCCATATATCTGATGACGGCCAAAGCTGCTGCTGGAAAATAGCGTTCCATATCCATGTTACTGTTACTTAACTCGCTGAGAGGGTTTACCGAAAAATATGAGTAACTGAATACTCTATGCCCGCTTTCTCCACCAATTGCCGAAGTGTTACTTTCTGGGTGTTGTAGCTTAACGGTCACAATAACGAGATAGGTATCGCTAGGGTGAGCCGGTCGCCAAGACTAAAGTTACAATAGAATACAGAACATATATACAAGCTTAGGATTACAATAATTATATAATAAGATTTGATATAATGTTAAATTGCACATAAGAAACAGATGTTTAAATACAGAAGAAGATATGGACATAGCAAAATTGCGTGTTAACTATAATTACGTAATATATATCGTTACATTAAGTATAAACTCAAACAGTTAAACGACTTAGTGAGATATCAATTCGGACATTGGTCAATTACCACTTTAACAAAAATTATATCATAACATATATACAAAGATACACTACAACACTATTCTTTTAAATAATTGAATAATTAAAACCTAAAAGACTAACATGTATTTCATGTAGATTCGCTTGGCTTTTAATCGACAAAGCCATTTGTGCACAATGCTACGAAGGCCGACTGAAAGTTCGGAGTCTAAAAAGGATAGATCTATTGAGATGAAACAAACTTTTGACACCAACAAGTACAACCATTGAATAAATCACAGAAATAAGCACTGAAACTTTGGTGTTATAATTGTATTCGTGGCAGACGATCTTGTGAATCTCCCTATTGAAATCCCCACAAATGGACAAAACTGGCTAAAGGGCAGCCATTAAGTACTAGCAAATGAAAGGACTAACCCCAGCACAGACACATGCCGACACGGTCTCTTCTTTAGAGGGGGATTTACGAACTTTTCTTTTCCAATTTAACCACTCGACATATTGCTAGTGTTGTTGGTATCTCTCGTGAAAGGGGTTTAGCACATTATTGCCAACAAGTCAGGAATAGGAAAGGTGTCAGATTCCTGACTTTCCGTGAAAATCTGCGCCGAATTATAGCAAAACCTGAGAATTGTTTGGCTATATTTGTAACGATGGTTGAGCCCTGTTTCCAAAAATGAAAAAGGAACTAGTCGATCGTCCATATCCTACGCTAATGATGACCTGAACAGCTTTGTTAGGGTGGCTGAAGAACATTTCTTCCCGACATGCATCCAGGCCGCTATTGCAACACCGCTGGTAAAAGCCTATGTGGACAAATAAATGGAAATTCCCGACTTTTTACAGGTCTTTTACAGATAGGTTAAAAACATTTTAGCTATCCCCTGTAAGATGAGTTGGCGACCCAATGGTCTAATTCGTGCGGTTAGATCAATAGTTAGAACCATGTTAGTCTCAACAATATTAAGCTTGCTTATACCCCATGTTCTGCTCACCCCATAGTGCTAGCAATAAATATTAAGGGTTTTTGAACAGAGTATGTTTTAGACTTGCAATGATTCGAGTGTCATAATCTCTCCACGAACCGACTCAACAATGAAAAGACCACAAACTTTCCAAGAAAAAAAGTTTTATCACTGCGATTTGTCATTGAACTTCTTTGCAGTCTAATCACTTCGATTACGCACACTAACTCACTTCATTTAAAAGTACTACACATTAATTAATGTCAGTAGTTCCGTGATTGTGAATGCACGAAACATGGGTAACTGTTTGAGTTTTCACTCTAAAAGAAACGATGTGCACGTGATATTTTTATTGAAAGAAATTAGCAAAATGGAAGTCTTAAACCTCGATTCCCAGTCACATAAATCGAATGATATATTGCAGGATAGGTGGAACAATCTTTTTAGGTGGGGCGGGGTCGGAGACGGGGCTGACTGAATGCTCTAACGCGTGTATATTAAATCACAAAGTCTGTCAATGAGTGGCTTGGTTTCGATACCCTGCTTGTACGTGACATGGAGTAGGGTCGTCTGTTAAACTTCTCCGGATCTTCCGGTGTCCTCTCAATGCTAAAGGCCACTACGAAAAACCAAATTATTGAAATAATACGTTGAAATATAGTTGTTTCGAAATGACCTAGTATAATAAAATCTGCGCCCATCTGTAAATATAAATTGAGGCAAGCGTTTACGCGAGGCTGACTTTATCTTTAATTGGCAGTTGATGATGGTAACAGTTTTCCACCACTTTGTTAAATCAGGACAACGAATAAACAATTATCGATACTTTATTTAAAGTAAATCAAAGTCTTCGGCATTGAAATCACGAACTTTTTGTCAATTAAAATCAACATTGATGTGATCTTACCGGTAGAAGATGGTCTTCTGATATTCAATACTTAAGATAAAAATTAAATTTTTACCATTGATACACGAATGGTGTACCATAATGGTTTTCAGCGCCATTTGTAATACGGGAAATATTCCACAATTCATGTCAAATGGGGACGTCATTTATTATCTAGAGAGCATGTGCAATTAATACTATCGGTGTAGACTGGAAAAACTAGACGCTAGAGATAGCCATTATATACATTCATATTTCATTATTATATGCTTGAGACCCACTTGTGCCAATTTCTAGGACCAAAATATTAGCGATTTAGCTCCTTTAAAGGAAAATGTAACTGGCGTGCTGGTGTTGGTGTGATGCAAAGGGCCAACTGTTTGACTGTATGCCCACAAGACCCAAGCATAGGACCTAGGTCTCATAAATGTGCGAAATTGGGTCATTTTAAGTATGCCAAAGCAGGAGAAATAAACCCTTTTATTAACACAACGAAGTTAACAGAAGTAAATTCATAAATCTTAGTCTAATTCAACACTTGATCATATTTCGATCCGATGGCACGCAATAAATGTGTTTTAAATTCAATATAATTCCTCCAATCGTGTCCACCAAATCCCACCCACATTGATCATATAAAATAAAAAGAAACAAAAACGTTGACACTGATATACTACAGTTTATTGTATATTATTGCAATTATTCTCTGAAAAATCCTTGCTGGTTCTAGCAAAAACTTGTACAGGCGATCAACGTATCTTGAAAGAAAAAAAAACATTGACCAAAATATAATTATTGAACATGAAACTATATTTTACAGGTTGATCTGGCATAGGAAACGGTCAAAAGTCTTTTAGTAGGTGTATCAGACAAGTTTTGCCATGTTTTAATGTAGATCGAATTTATCGGAAATAAGATGAGGTTTTTCTAACTTCGTCTTCCTTACTTACAGTTATTGTTTCGGTGTCTTCTTTTGGGCCTTCTTTTTACTTAGCCATTCTTTCTAGCCTTCCTTCTGGCCTTCTTTCTGGCCTTCTTTCTGGACTTTTTGGTGTTCTTCATTCGTAGCTTCCACCATTTCCCCTTCTTTCTCTGTTTTAAGAATTTATCCAAGAAATCTTCATTGACCGTCTTCTTTGGAGTTGTAGTCAGAAGAGTTGATGGTGTGGGTGGACCATTGGTAGTAGTGGATATGGTCGATACAGTGGTCGAACCTGAAGCACTACTAGATTCAGTAGCCGAACTAGCAACACTGCTTGATTCGGTAGCCGAACTGGAAGCACTACTCGCTTCAGTGGCCGAACTTGCAGTACTACTCGCTTCAGTAGCCGAACTGGGAGCACTACTCGATTCGGTAGCCGAACTGAGGGCACTACTCGATTCGGTAGCCGAACTGGGAGCACTACTCGCTTCGGTGGCCGAACTGGCAGTACTACTCGTTTCAGTAGCCGAACTGGCAACACTACTGGATTCGGTAGCCGAACTGGCAGCACTACTCGATTCGGTAGCCGAACTGGCAACACTAGTTGATTCGGTAGCCGAACTGGCAACACTTGTTGATTCGGTAGCCGAACTGGCAACACTTGTTGTTTCTGGTATCGGTTCTGTTGAAGCTGATGTCAATGTACTTGTCTCTTCATATTCAGGATGATCTGTGCTGGTGATAAAGCTCAGGTCTTCTGTAGCGGTGACTTCAGGAGCCAAGGTGGTTGTTGTGAGTTGTGGCGTCACTGGAGGTACATACCCAACCTTTTCAAATAAATATAATTTGGATTGGTTCAAATGCAATCAAGACATAATATACAACACGGACAAAATAGAGTAATAATTATACGTATACTACATAGTGGGATTTTATAGAACGTTCACATCTATGCTAATTCCGCTTATAAAAAAAATGGCCAAATGTTTATTATTCTATATTTGTGACCACTTCACCAAACACAGAATTGAACCAATAAAATGTTCTCAAAAGCACAACCTGACTTCTGAGAATGAGCACGGGCTGTTCACCGGGACCAGCCCTATAAAATCTGGTAAAATTACGAGGAGACTTAATAACGTCGAGATGAATTGTGCGAGGCTTTTTTTGAGAATGTGGTGCCTTGTGTCAATGGTGTTCATCAATGCCGTTATTGATACTCGCGGTGGACACACCGGATACTTATGTATAGACTGTGGACAGACCTACAGACTGTGTAAAGACTCTAAACCTTCTCGCAATGTCTTGGAATTGCGATGAATCAATCACTAATGTTTCAACACACTGTTCACAAAAATTACTTTGATCTATTTAGGAAGTCGTTTTCTAGAATAATTTTATTTAAGTGCCTCTGTGAATTTCAAATCGTACTGACGTTTTGATTGCTTTTTAGATGTATTGCTGGGGGGGGGGGGTATGTTTCATCGATAACCAGTAAATGACTTTTTCAATATATTTACTATCTTTGCATTATCTGTAGTTTGTTCCGCAGGTATAGGTGCTGAGTTCCACCACACACAAGACCATTTTAATATTTCAAACCTAATAGCATATAGCATATGGGTTAACACCCATTTGGATCACTCTTGGAATAATGTTATAGTTATCTGCTGAAGACTTGTGAAGACAAACAACCACACTTGAAATACCTACCGGGCTTATTTCAGCATCCAAAGAGAAGTATATGCAAGACGGTCCAGATCGAAACCAGATCAACTTATTTAGCTCAACTTCGTCAATACTGTCAACTGCAGTACTTAACACTTGGGCGAGATCGGGGTAGACATCACTATCGCAATACTGAACTGGAATAGACCCTCCCTCCCAGTCCAGAAACCCAATCTGCATCGACGGCTCCACTTGAATCCGCTGACCTTCTGGAATCGCCCATGTAATCCTCCTACCAGCCTTACACTCTACTTCATTAACACCAAGTACTTTAAAATAGCGACTAAAATAAATATAAAAAAACAACCCATGATGTCGTAAATATTGCTGTGATATTATAATAAAAAGACCTGTAATGATGAATGTGCTCGATGGTTTAAAAACATAGATAATACAATTACTATTTTTTTTCTAAGAGAGGTAAAGATAGCGACAAGGTGTAAAGCCAAAAAAAGCCAATGCATTTTTAAAATGGTCGTAATGCCAGTTAGAATTTATCTATGTAAATAATGTTTGGACAAAAGCGGTGCTAATAAAATTATCGTTGATCATAAAATCTCCAGCAACGACATGAGTTTTACAACAGCTAGCTCTAGATTAGTGTCAATTCCCAAAACGTTTACGTGCGTTATCTCCCTTTACTGCAGACAAGTGACCAATAACGTTGTTCGATCAGACTTAGTATTTGCGAAGCTTTGTTCTTTTGATGAATAATAGATGTCTAGAAATTGGTCCTGGATCTGATTAAATAGCATGATGGTCTTGAACAGATATATAGATTTAAAGGGAGATGCTATCTTATATGTAAGATATGGTGTTGGGGCTAGAAAACCATGATGTGATCGGACTTAAATTGTTTCTGGTTTAAGACCGTAGATAATTCATTTTGTGTATCAGTCAGTCTTTAGATAAAAACTATATTATGGAAAATACAATGTAAATGATATGTCGCCGTTTTAGACTTAAAAACAAAGCAGATCGGAAATAAAACTAAATGTAAAATACAATTTAAATGATATGTCGCCGTTTCAGATTTAAAACAAAGCAGATCGTGCATACTCTATGCAATGTGCTATGAAGGAATATTACCCGGACAGCGGCGCAACGGCCTACTCTTATTTCAAAACCCGTCAAGTGTTATGTTACGTGCACGCCAATATGTACACTGGATCTCGGGTTTCAGTTCAATCCAAACACATAGAAACTGTCCCTTGCCAGTGCCCCCGGTCCGCATCCCCGATAAGGTAGAACACTAGTATGCGAGATAGCATCCGAGAGTGATTCATATCCACTCCCATTTAAAATCGATCGGTTCACCAAAGAATTAAATTTAAAAAAAATTTAACTTAAAAGCAACTCACGTGTGACTCCAATATGTAAACACCATCATGTAAACAGCTCCATCGTTTTCACAGTACGCCATCCATTTAGTTATCTCCCCTGATCTCGTGATATTTAGATAAGAGTTATCCCCCTGGTAAACTCTTCTACCGTCGCTAGACTCCTGCCTAGGTATTCTTTCAATATTGTTAAGTAATGTAGGCACTGTGTCTTCGTCTAAATAAAACAAATACGAGTTGAAACAAAATACAAAGAACAACTCAACAGCATATTAAATAGGGTTAAATAGACCAGCAGCTTTGATAATTTTGACTTTTTATGGAATTCAAAATTCAAGGTTTTTTAGTAGTAATTGTCAATGATTTGTTTACCTTTGCATACTGGCGTGGCCCCAGTGATATTGCCCGATCTGTCACAGGCTCTGCTAAGATGTTTACAATTCTCCACACACACCTGGCCAGCTGGACACGTGACGGTAAAACTCTCTCCTGGTTTGAGACTCAGTGTTAATAATGGCGACAGTATACCATCTACCATAAGGTCAAGGCCAGTCAACAGATCGCTGGTTACAGAACACAGGGTAGCTAAAATGAACAAAACATGACGTTGTTTTAAAACTATATAATGTTCCTTTTGTATTCCTAGGGGCCTTCGTGAATGATGTGTCGTAGCTTGTTATAAAATCTATTGTGTGTCGATCTTGCCAATTCGTCCAAAACGACGTATTTTAAGACTATGACATGACCCACATCTGTAGGATTCTGAGAGTATGTATCATATACAGAATTAGAAACATAAATTGGAAGTCATTCAGACGAACCTCATCTGTTGGAACCCTTAACCCTAGACAAATGGACATACGCTAAAAACGCCTGGCCTAGAATGTGCATACTCCTCGAAGTGTTTCGTGTGACTATAGAGCTAATTCCACTACGCACTGCTGTAAAGAAAGCAAATTCTTGTTTTAAATTATGACACGGATATAATGTAAACAATACTGTTCTGAGACGAACAATACTTTCATATCTTAAATCACTGTCCAAAATTTTAGGAAAGATCCATATTAAACGAAGGGCTGTCATATTGCTGACTTGGGATAGAATTGATTGAACGGGAAGAATAGACACACACCCTTAAGTGCGCAAGTATCAGAAGCTAATGCAGCAATGGCCAGAGGGGGATTTCTCGGGCCATTGCTTCGGCAATATGAGAATGTGGTGAACTATACAGTCTTTTGCCACTTTGATTGTTTCGTTTAGAGTTAAAAGACACACCTGTTTCCAAACCACATCGTCCACACGTGAACGGGCATGTTTCATGGGCGTAGGTTGAAAATGCAGAGCAAAACAAGGCATTATCAAGCAGATTGGTAACACAGCTTCTCTTTCTATCAGCACATCCACTCATTACTGGAAAAAAATGAAAGACATTTAATTAAAGTTTTTGGTATATAAATTGCACTTCTCTTGTCGATATCGTGGAAACCCCGACTTGTCTGTATTCAATAAAAATATGATTATCGTTACTATTGTTTGACAAGCGACCTTCCAGCGGAGTGGACGCTTGCAACCCCCCAGATCTCAACCCACCGCGTGCACACGTGACCAATCCATCTGGTTTGCTAGAAATCTTATGGTATATAGTTGTTGTGTGTTCGTCTGTTGCTTTTGTGGTTAATTGTTATGCGAACCTCATACAATTACAAATAATTAAATTGATCACTTTAACACTCCTCCACAACCCAATCATTTTTGAAGAAAACCCTAATCCATCCACGCCATCGCCTCAGTTGTCCGGAGAAGGCACTACCCTCGACGTTTTGTACCCAGGAACTACGCCTTTGAGTGGATACGAACAACTCAGAGTGCTCTAATTAAGGAAATGGGAGGAGAACTTCCTAATTACCCCATTATATCAAACCTTTCCCCGGCTATTGGTTCTTGGTGCATGTTTCTTGGGAAACATTGGTCTAGATGGAAGTGAGCGTTAAGCTCGAACACAACAACAACGTTAAATATCAACTGCCAAATCTTTATGAAACATCTGTTTTACAACTCACCCGACTCCTCCGTTTTACAAATAAAGTGAGCAAGGTACCATTTACTATCACAGGCCGTCTGGCTCCATAAAGATCCACTGCCCGAACCAGTCATAAAAGCACACTGGTACCAGTTATTACCATCGGTTTCTACCGGACCTGACACTAAAGAAATAAACTTACTGATTAGACCCAAAGGTAGACACACTTGGGGGTTTTGAAATATCAACACTGCTACACAGTTAAAAATAATAAGGAAGTTTACACCAATTCGGGTGGCAACTAGTTGCCACCTAAGTGGGGGTAACTCCTAGCCTTCAGCGGTGTAAACTGATAACACCCAACTAGTGTAGAAAATTACACCAATTCAGGTTGAAACTAGTTGCCACTTCCGGTAGTGTAACCTGCCTGATGCACTCAGACAGTGTAATGTTACACCCGTTGGTGTAGATTAAGCATTACACCTCAAGGATGTTTTGTAAATTAAAATTATTACACAAAAATGTAATTTGTTTGGTTGGATATTTTAATTCAAGCCAACGACTTCTTAGTTCAGAAAACTTGAAATTGGCTAGCGGTCAATTTGATAATTAGTATAGGGTGTTTAGCCCGACCCAGATTACATATAGACCGTTGGCTACTTCTCTTCATTTTACAACCACATTGAATTGACAGATACCCACCAGACTGATTCAAATTCAACTGCTGTTGGGCAATTAGACAATCTGTATCAATTTATAATGAATATGAATCATGGGGGAAAATCAATACGCATATCCTTACTACTAAGCTAAATAATGTGGTTTATTCATTTGGGCACCTCAACTGAATTAAAAATAATTAATTAAGATATTGTACTTGGTAATATTTTGGAACGTTTACACGTCTTAAGGTGAATACAAGCTAAAACAATCTTTACTTTACTCGTTATCAGTAAACACTCTAAAATGAGTTATAGTTATGTAACTAGGGCATTTAACGCTATATTTAACAAACAAAAACTTTTGTAACGCAAAATACAGTGTAAAATTGACACCTTATTCGAAGGAATGTTTCCCTAAAATAATTACACCCGTTGGTGTAAATGCAATAAAAAGCTGGAAGAGGTGTAACTCATGGCAAACACCCTTTAGCGGCCACAGCTACACCTATCCTGGTTTTCAGTACTCATGACTATCGATTACACTTTTGTAACCCAATAAACGGTGTAAAAATAACACTGTTCCATGATTTATTCACCAATGATATTTACACCCGTTGGTGTTAATGAAATATAACACTGGTAGTGGTGTAACTAATCCAAAACACCCCACAATTACACCTATTCGGGTGTTTAAGTAATCATGAATATCGGTTACACTTTTAGGTGTAGTTCTTTTAGTTGGTTACCCCTGGAAAGGTATTACATTTAAAAAACGCTCGCTGTGGTGTAAAGTTTACACTTAATTAACACTGCTAATAGTTTTTAATTACACACATTTTTAACAGTGTAGCAACAGATGATGCCACTGGTAAGCAGATCTTGCGACGCCGCTAACCTAGATCTAGGTATCGATACCAAACGTTAAATCCCTGTTTGCAATGGGGATATCCAATAAATCATGTTGGTCTGGCAAATAAAGTGATATATATCAAAAAATAAATAAATATTGAAATGAATGTAAAAGTTTGGTGATTTAAGCTATACAATCCATATGTCAACAACATTGGTGTTATGTCACTACGATTACCCTTGCATATTATGTATCAAATTGAAAAACATAATGTCTACGTTGAAACATGTTTTTTTGACGTTTCCTGAAAGATATATAAGGTTTTAGAGTTTCTGTGAACTACATTTTTCTTGTTGGCAGCTGAATATGGTTTTCTATCAGTGTATAGATGTATTTAGGATAAGGATTGTCGATGATAAATATTTGTAATCAGTTAAAATCGTTTCTACCTGGATATGATGATACCCAGTTTGTATAACCATCTTGTACTAATGAATTATCATCGCCCCACGTCCATTCACCAACAGGATCTTCATACAAGTCTATCCATACTTTCTTTGTTTCAGTTCTAGAGTAAAAATAAAAATATTAGTGAGAGAGTGTGTGTGAGAGAGAGGGGGGAGGGGGGGTACATCAACACTAACCAAATCATTTCAAGATGGTAAATATTCATCCACGAGTTTGGAAATACGATTTTGCTATGTGTAACGTACGATTGAATGTTTTGGGTTTCTTAAGTAACAGTTCTAAATTTGATAGCTATGCAATTTTACCCAGTACTCTTCCTTAAGGACACCAAAAAGTTGAAATCTTCCTCTGTTTTTGCTGTACTGACATTCCAAAAGTTTTCATAGCAGTAATCCTCGGCTTCCACAAATCGGACTTGATCTGGTACATAAACATAGCAGCTCCCTCTGTCGTCACTTACCATTTCATCACCACAACCTAGCAAACAAATACAAGTTAACCCACACATTTAAACAGGTAGAGAAAGCAGGAAATGGAATAGCGTCGTAGGGGGTGTCTGGTTTTTCAAAACCAACAAGGGAATGTGACGGTACAATGTTTAGTGGTTAAAAATAGCGATTTCGAGTAGTGCATTGGCATTAACATTGAAATTCGATCAATGGGGTGCAAGATGCATTCAGAAGCACATGCACTTTGGCGAATTCTCGGACCCTGACTCTATGGACTGAGGCATACTAGGTAGGTAAAATATGAACTATGGTCAGTCTAGTGACTCAAATACAACAGTTAAAGTTAACGTTGTGTCATCTTCCAGAATAAGAAGAACGAACAAGCATAACAATAACACCAGTCACTCCTTAGGATTTTTTTTTGGAACCGTTAGATAAATGGGTGAAACATTGGAAAATGGCAATAGACAGCACCTACCTCCACATACATACTGCATATCCGTCCACGTTCCGTCCGACAAGCAGTGGCTTATCTTGGTAGCTGAACCAGTAGCACACTCGTAAATCATAGTGTCACCAACGTCATAAGATGGTAGAAGGTCGGTTAATGGCACGGCATCGCTGATATTTTCTGGCGGCGGGCATGTTATATCTACAGCTAAATTGTAAAGACAACAAACAATTAAACGAGTAAGGAATAAAGACAGCATACAGCTAGATTATATATTCGCCAAAAGCTAAAATAAGTGAAGAATATAGAGAGTAGATTATAAAGAGACGACAGTTAAGATAAGTCAGGAACAAAGGGGATGTATGCACCTAGATTATAAGGTCGCCAAAAAGCTAAAACGGGTAAGGCACATAGAGAGTATATAGCTAGAATATAACGACGCAAACAATCAAAATAAGTAAGGTACATAGAGAGTATATAGCTAGATTATAAAGACGCAAACAGTTAACATAAGTAAAGAACATAGCTAGAGTATATAACTAGACTATAACGACCGACACAGTTAAAATACACAAGGCACATAGAGAGTATAGCGCTAGATAATAAAGACTCAAACAGTTAACATAATCAATGCATAGAGAGAGTATATAGCTAGATAATACAGACGCAAACAGTTAACATAATTAAGGCACAGAGAGAGTATATAGCTAGATTATTAAGACGCAAACAGTTAACATAAGTAAGGCACGTAGAGAGTATATAGCTATATATGTTAAATACGCAAAAGGTTAAAATAAGGAAGGAATAAAGAGGATAGCGACAATTAGATTATAAAGATGTCAAGCAGCTTTCTCAGATAGATAAGAGATATTTAGTTGTTTCGTACCTCTAGGTGGCACAGGTGGTACAGTGATATGAGTGAAGTCAACACAAGTCTCAAGACATCCCCGATGATGGTCATCACCATCCAAACAAAAATTAGGATTTGCCTGGATAAGTTCATCACAGTCATCAAAATTATCATATATATTTCCTGAAACAAAAGCAAATACTTGACTTTCACTGTTGAATGCGACGGATTTGGGTGGGTTTGGTGGTGGGGGGAGGGCATTTTATTTTCTAAAACGAAAAGCCTTTTGATTTAATTGAATTGCCCCCGGAGCCGATTAATTTGGGATCTAAAGTGTTTTGGTTTGACTAAATAACTTATTAACAAATGTAGATAACAAATGTTGGATTTCTTTTGTCGAGTGGAAAGGGTTGGGCTCCATTAATTTTTAATTAGTGGGATCTAAACAATAAGCCTTCATTGTTAAATGGGGCGTGTGGTCAAATAATTCTCAAATCGGTGGGATTTAATATTATGCCTCTGGGTCAAAGTTCATAATTGATTAATATGTCGATATGTTTCGAAGAAAAGGCAAATATTGGATTTCTGTTGTCGAGTAGAATGGTTTGGGGAGGGGTCAATTTATGCTTAACTGGTGGGATCCAGAATGATATGCAATTTTTTTAAGTTAATTACTAATTGTCAAAGGGCGACAACGTAAATTTGACCCTCTGTATCGAGTAGCATGTCAAGTTTGTTAATTAATTATCAATAAATGGGATCTATAACAAGCATTTTGGTTTAAGTTGATTATTGATCCACAGAAAGCGATAACTGTTGAAGTAAATGCAAACATTTGGCTTTCATTTTTCAGTGGGATTGGTTAAGGGTGTAGTCAATTAAAGTCAATTAAAAGTTAATATTTGGTTGTACAATGACTATTGGAATGAGTCAATTAATTCGCGTGATTCAACTGATTGATGTAATCTACTCATATTTACCTTTGACTTAAGTTAAATGTAATTCAACACAGGGTGATGACTTTAATTGGGGTAGTAAGGGGTACCGGGTTGGGATTAAAAACAAAAGTTATATATTGATTAGTTAAAACTGGCGATATCTTGTAAAGGTCATGGGGTAATTTATAGATCCACGGAAAGGTTTTTAAAAAATGCATACTTTCTTGACAGACATCACAGTATTGGATTGTACAGTTCTCTTTCTGGGTATAGCACCAAGGCCCATTAAATTGTGCTCCAGGGTTTCGACAATAATTTCCATCTAAGTTTTCAAATGCGTCCCTATTGATGAAAGTGTTACTATTGATTAGCATACATGTCATAAATTAAAACAATTTAATTTATTTAATAAATGTTTATGGACAATGTAAAAATGATTCGAATTTGTAAAAGAAAATATAATAAATTAAATGGGTTCCATTTAAAATCAAATTCAAATCATAATTGATATTTCAAAAAAATCAAATGCTTCACTGCTTATAAAATAAAACGAAATGGGGTGTAACATCTTGCTGTCCTGCTCTCACTGGTTTACTGAAGGCAGAGGAATTTATTTTTATATAAACAATATTTCTTCCCAGAGGCACAGGCTAGACCTATAGTACCCGTCTCCTATGATGAATCTCACCTGTGCTTTTTTAAATTACGTGCACGGTAAAATGTACCATACATATTTTTACTTAGACATAATTGCATAAATCTGTATATTTTTGGTTGTAGCCTTATATACAAGAGGGCTTTACAAAAGTTGAGTAAGTAATATAACATTTACCGTTACGCGTATATATTTAACACGTCAGACATTCAATTTTTGTAACATGACACTTAATACCCCTACCCCAACCCCCGAGCACTGACCACCTAATTATTCGTCCAAAATATGCTGTCCTGAGGACAAGTTTGTGGGAAAGGGGAGTAGCTGTTGAGTATATCCCCCTTTCTACCATTTGAACACATGTCACCAAATATTCCTGAGCCGTCACGAATGTAGGGCGAAAGTTATTTTTAGTCTCTCTCCAACCTTCCCCTTTTCCCCCTTTTGCATGGCGATTTTTGTTGACGTTTTGATGAAGAATCAAAAAAAAAGGTTTGAAAATACATTTTCTGCCAGGTTTTGGTGAATATTCATGATCTTGAGGCGGAAGGATACATTAGTTGTGAGGTTGATTAGGTTGAAATGTGAGCTTGTGTATCTCATTTTTTTCATGGTCAACACCACACATGCTGTCAGGCAAGAGTTTGCTACATGTTGCTCTATATATGGCAGATAGCTTTCTACCCAACGAAAATTTGGGGAAAAGTTGGAGCCGGTCTAAGAGACGAGAATTAACATTAAAGTCAATGGGGAAATTATTAGTGACCCGTGGCAATTTGTCTTGAAAACGGTTTATGGGTTCTACTTACGCTGTCCGGAAAGGGTGTGTCGGGCAATGAGTCATTTCAGACCAAGGAAGACAATCTGTAAAGTCCCCAGCGAAGTTATGTTGACCATTATAGGATCTACCAAAGTCTTCTGCATTGTAGCAGCTATCATTGACTGAAATACACACCATATACATTCAGTTTGATACTATGGTGGTTTATAATCGACAGACCTTTCACAACAATCATGATTATAATATATATAACACCTTACGCCACAAAATCAAAATGGTGTCAAATTTAGTTTTTAAGTCAAATACAAGTATGATATATTTAGGAGATAAACACTTCATGTTTGGCATTTAGAGGGGTGTTATTGTCCAAAAGACATGTCCTGAGATCATTAGGACCCAAGACGCGTATTGTAACATGCTATTCACGATTTTAAAAGAAATTACTAAAACAGAGGGGTGTTATTGTCCAATAGATGGTGTTTAATTGACCAATCAAAATGCGAGGTTCACTCTTAGCATGTTACAATTACTATTAACTAATGTACCTATAACATGAAATCTAGTGTAAACATGGAATCCATTATATATATCAAGAACATCTTATTCCACACAAAACCAAATGAAATGAAATGGGCTTTAACGTTCTACTTTTCTGCTACTAAACTGGGCTAATAAATACGGGCATATGCCATACAGTGTTTCATGAGGGAAATTTTGCCGGGGCGGCGGCGCTACGGCTTACACTTATATCGAATTCCAACTGCCAAGGGATATTTTACGTACACGCCAAAGTGTACACAGGACCTCGGTCTCTCGTCCCAATCGAACGACAAGGTCCTTGTCAGGACCACACACACAAACATTTAGTTTTACGTCTTATAGGAGTATGATATATTTACCATTAACTAAACTAGCTGTAGCATGGAATCCAGCATAACCTGTTTCACCACCAGATGTAAATGTGATCATGAGGTATCTCTCTATACTTTGCACGGTGGCTTTAAACTGGGCCCCACAATAACTAAAGTGAGAAACCATATGCGATACATATCTTTGTCATCTTTCGGTATTAAAATAGTTCGGGTTTACCAAATAAACAACAGACTTAACCATAGATTTCGATCCTACAAATTGACCTCAAGCGATTATATATGAACACATCTGAGTAAACTACGAACAGTTCGGATTCAGATGAAGAGAGACCCTATTTTATTATGAACAGTACCCAATCACCAGCAAATTTCAATCTGCCCCCACCCTATCGTCACGATTAGAAAAAGATTGAACTGGGCTATAACCCAAAGCAGCAAAGGTCTTGGGGGTTGGTTAGGTTTAAGACGTCTTTCCTTATGTGTCAGAATCAGCTAAGAAAAGAGAAGGATACCGCTACCTACCAATTGTTGATGTAAATCAATCAAGAAGGAAAGGTTCAAAATCGAACAAATAATAACATTAATATTTGAGACTAACCTAGTACCAGGGATCCCTGGAAGATATCTTCTTATAGTGACGTAATCATAGCAATCAGTATCATCACCCTCAATATCAAAATCATTAAAATTCAACTTAACTTCCGATCCCTCTGGAGCCTAGAAATACAAAGAGGAAATCTAGGATAAACTAAAATTTAGAATGCATATGAATTTATTATTCATGCGACCAACTCCGACACGGCGCTGTGGGGTATAACTCGACAATCAAGGTTGATTTTTAGCGTCTGGTTTTTCCAGTCAATACCCACAGTATTTATTGCACATGTTCTCCCGATAAGAATATATCCCAACGTTTGACATGACTTGTGAAATATGTCTAGCCTCGTTCATCGAGTCCCTTCTTACACATGACACTAAAACGCATTATGGTACACGATCGTGCACCGATGGCATATTGTTTATTTTGTCTTAAATATTGGATATCAGAAGCGCATCCAGGTCATCAACAATGATTTAAATTGACAAATAATTCGTGATATCGATGTCGAAGACTTTTGATGATATTGAATTAGAGACTTAGCTACTTTAAACACGTAAAAGTTTGCTTTGAATACGACATAGTATAAATTGATTACACTTCTACGTATACTATCCGAGTTAGCAAGTGATTGACACCCCTTAAAATGAAGACCAGGAACTGAAAGCGATGAATGAGTTATACCTACCACAAACAACCAGTTACATTCTATGTTATTAGGATATTCGTACGGGTAGTTAGGTGTCATGATATCTTTGTTTGGGTTGTTTTCATCTAAATGAACCACTTCTCCGCAATCTGCATAACATTTAATCACAAATATCAGTAATAGTAATATAATACATATTTTCCGCATTTCAAATTGTGTTCTTCATCCCAGACAGTTCAATATTTGATTTCTTTCTTTAGTTTTAACACTGCGATGGTCTGTATAATGACGCAGAGTCTCGGTCATCATTTATAACACATTGAAGGCATTCAATGGTGGAATGAGTATAATATAGGCTTGAAGTAATTATAGAGTGAGTAAAACTGTTTGGAGACGTACATACTTTCAACATTTTTAATACCTTAAATATCGTCCAAAGTTTTAGGAAAGACCCCAGATTAAACGAAGGGTTGTCAAGTCGCTGTAATAAGGGTAGATGTGATTAAAGGCAAAGAATTGACACACTAGCTCAAAAGCTCAAATATCAGGGCCCGGTTCCTAGAAAATTCTTAAAGTAAGCACAAAGTCATACTTCACTTTTACTTACGTAAGAATCTTATAAAAATACCGTCCCTAGAAAATTCTCAAGACCATTCTTACGTAAGCACAAGTCAAGAACAAGTCTAAGCACATTGTGACTGATAAAGCTTACCATACACTGAGACTACGATGCTCTTTAACGTCATAAAATAACTTTGGTATGCGAATTACGTCATAAATTTGTCGTCTGCTTCACTGTGGTTGATTTTGATTGACATGTCCCCTGTATAGGCCTACCGTACATAATTATAAAATGTGCCAAAATATATTTTAAAAAAACGCAGACACATAGGCCTACAAACTAACCGAATAATTGTGAGAGCGCCTGATCAGCCTGTGTGTTTGTAGCCTATTGTTTACTAATTGCCATTGGCAAATACATAAATTGGTTTCAGGGTAGGCCTATAAGGCCCTAGATGCAAAATTTCCTATAGCATTCTTAATTTATTTTTGAGAAGAATTTTCCCTGTCTTGTAATTGTCTCTTTGGTATCAAAAGGTGTCGAAAATGCCGTCAAATAACTCTACGGTCAGCC
The DNA here is from genome assembly GCA_917208275.1 of Patella pellucida. Lineage (NCBI taxonomy): Eukaryota > Metazoa > Mollusca > Gastropoda > Patellidae > Patella > Patella pellucida. The sequence continues at coordinate 33,371,680 of OU795044.1, forward strand.
ATCTTTTTGAAGCAGAAACAGACTTAAGGTTGGTAAGCAAGCCCTATACCTTGCTTGGGACTTGTGCTTAGACTGGCTATGTTTAAGAACGAAGTTGTGCTTAAGTTTTTTCTTGGAACGCATAATAACGTTCGTGTGCTTACAATGAAATCTACTCAAATCTAAGCGCAAGGCCGTTCTTAAGAATTTTCTAGGAACACAAAATAAGGTCAGTTTACTTAAATGCAAAGTCGACTAAAATCTAAGCATAAGAACGTGCTTAAGAATTTTCTAGGAATCGGGCCAAGAAGCCAGCCCCGAGGGGGATTTTACGGGCCATTGCTTCAGAATGGCAAAAGCACCATTGACAAATATATTAACCTTGGGACTATTACAAGAGATATACAAATTCAGTGTTGTACCTTCAGATTGTGTTATCCGGTGCAAACATTAAGAAATGGTATCGTCATGATCCCCTGTAACATACTACGGTCCCAGAATGATTCACAACAACAGTGTTGCCCTGTCAAGATCCCTACAAAGTGCAGCCGGTTGCGCTCCCCCACACTGCTCTCATTAAGTACAATTTTATATACAAGCCTTACATGCATTAAATATTAAAGATCAATTTACCTTAATTATTTATTTATTTAAACTTGCTAGATTATTTGAGAGCATGTATCTAATATCAATTGCTTTAATTAATAACTTACTGTAATTGAGAGGTGCATAATAGCAATAATATATATACACCGACGAACCGTCTTCCATATTTAATGGTACTTCACCCAAGACAGAAAACACAGCTTCTCCAGTCGAAGTAACTTCCCCAGCATTGATAAAGGTGAAGTACTCGGGGAAAATGTACATACCTGAAACAGCCCGATTAGAACATGTTCAATAGAAAAAGATCAATTACTTGATATAAGCGAATTCAATTGGATTTTATCCCTGTATAATTTATCCCTGGACATATCTGTAATCACACCTCAGATGTGCCACTATACCCAGTTCCATCAAAAACTATTCTGGCTTCCCAAAGCACACAATTCAGACCATTTTTTAGTGATGAGCTTACTCTTCCGGACACCTGTTACCACTGTTTGTCGTGTATTTTTAGACGGTTAAAAATCCATTTGCTGATTACACTATTTTGCCAGATTATACTATTTTGCCAATTCCGTTTTTTTAGGACTTCGAATTTTGTCTAATGATTTGTATTGTTAGTATTTGGTTTTATTTTATTCGTATTGTTTTGCCCCCAGTGTCCATAGTTACCGCATCCCCAAATAAAATAAAAAGATTAGCATAATAGGTTAAATTTTAGAACGGTTTGTCTATCCAAAAATTATTAAGATATATCAGCCGAAATCAATTTATGGTCATATAAAGTCAATTTTAATTTGTGTTTTGTTAATTTAAATCCGAGATCTGTAACCTATTGTACTTGTCTGTCAACATCCAAATAAAACCCGATTTTCATTAACGAACATCGATGCCAATACACCACAGCTGCTTCAGTTTTAAATGCATATTTACTTACATATTTATATAGAGTCCTAAAATATATCAAAAATTGCAACACTATCAATTTTGGTAATAACTAGTTACCATTCAGTGCGAAATTAAAATGTCAATAATTACCATCAACTTTTTGGCATTCCGCCGATCCATATCTATACAATATGAAGGCTTCGGTGTTTGGTAATGTTATTTCCAGTTGCGGCATCCCATCAGCTCTACAACAGTACCACAGTTTCGTATTATTTTCAAACGATCCGTCTGGTAGAGGCAGACTAGGTATAATAGGATCAGTTTCATTTGCCAAGTCATCAAACGTCATCATCCCTTCTAAAAAACCTGAAACCGAATTGAATGACAAATGTAAATATTGCGGGTGGTGTCGTAGACAACTAGTTTTATTTTGCTTTATGTAGCACAAGCGCAGAGAATATCCCCGTAGAAGAAAACCGGAGTACACGGGGGGGGGGGGGGTGAGGGTGAGAAGGTACAACTATCTGATAGGCTGCTCATGCTAAATTGGTATAAATCTGTACAATTAGACATGGGTACGTATATGCTTGTCAATCTTCTTGAACGGCCTATTTCTAAATATTATTTATTCAGAGAAACTGGATTGGAGAACATGCAGAAGCCTATGGACACCCTCTTCTTGAACAGTTGCTGTGGAAAAATAGGCGGGTAACCCCATGTACTTATAGATTCATTCCATGTCAATCTTCGGGAACTGTTTATTTAGAAACCTGCTCAACTTATGTATATAAAACATATGGGCTTACCAGTTGGGCATGCATCGCCATATGAATGAATACAGTACTGTCCTCGTGGCCATTCAGTAAGTCCACCTGTCGTGGCGTCTTTTACACAGTATCCAAATTCAGCAGTAGCATTCTCAAAGCCAGCGTTAATATGGCTGCTATCGGATGCGTCGCTGTCTCCTGCCATCGGATGAAACAACGATCCAAGTTCGAAACCATCCGGACAGCCCTCCACAGGTTCCATTAAACCAAATGATGCATCTGGCCAACCAGTTAAGCTTGCTGTGAATAAAAATATGTTTGTATCGGTGAGAAAATTAGGAATATATTTGATTTTAGACAGCTTTGACAGTAAAACAAACTTGAATATTGAAACGATTGTTGGCACCCAAATGTATTGTTTTTAAAATGTTACTATGCTTGTAACCATAAACGATTAAACTGATTGCTGGTGTAATGGTAAATGTTTATTGTGTTTTAATAATATCTGGAATATATAAAAATGCTTTTCCGCGTATAGCCGCCATTATCAGATTCATTTAAACATAAATATGCCAAAGTAAATGGTAAATGTGGACTTCCAGACAAAGCTAATAGATTAGATGTGGTATTAGTCAAACTTTAGAACATTAATGCTTCGTGGTTAGTGTACTTAAGATACCAATCCAAATCTAAACTAAAGACTCATCTGTACAGTACCCCCGTCCAAAGGCAAAACCTAGTAACTCACTTTTTTTCTTATTTTGAGAAAACAAAGGAAAATGTAATGACTGAATATTAAACCCCAGCTCATCCATTGATTTGACTATTGAGTTACTAGGTTTTGCTGTGGTATACTAGGCAAATGATGGAAGTTGCTAGGTTGTGTTATGGGTGTAACTGCTTACAAAATCAAACGATTGGAATATCTAGTGCAACAATAGGAAGCACATAATCTAGTTACTACAAATTTTGATCAAAAAATGTGAATTACTAGGTTTTGCCTTTTGACAGGAGAGTAAGAGAATCATATAGATAGAATCATGTGTGTGCCATTGTGTACAAATCCTTGTAAGGCGCCTAGAAATAACAAAACATTGTTAAAATACAGCTTTCCTTAAATGAAATGATAATAATTATGATAACTACCTGTAACTCTGGGCGTTGCACAGTTTGTAGCTGGATCAAGCCCTGGTGGACAAACACATCCACATTGTTTATCATAATATCCGGGGTAACCATCGTTTTCACAAACCGGTTCCGTTATACCATCACATTTTATACCTTTATAATGTATAAAGATACGTTCGATTAAAGATACATTATGGAAGATTAGATAAAGAACTGGCAGTTGTCTTGTCACTATAATAGTTAAAAACTAGATAATGTAAAGTGAATTTGCTGAAAATGTCGCTCAAATTGATCCACCTTGAACCAAGAATGTTGGGCTATTCTAGAACATAATAACTTAAGTCGGTAAAATGAAAAACATATTCTCAATTATCCAGTTTTTGATTTGATCATAAGCAGCAGACCAGGTTCTAATCAAGTAAATATCGCCAGGTAGCGATGACAACGAGAGTTGATTATGGTGTGGATAGGTTAAATAATGTATAATTAATAGTTTAGATAACCTTTCAGGCCTAAAGAAAGACATGCAATATAGGCAGATCTACAACTTGCATAATATATGTTTAAAGTAATAATCTTCAGATATAAAGACATGAGTAATTTCTGATCAAGAACTGGGTCAAAAATCGACACTGATCCAGCTGTTCATCACGTGAGCGACGATCTATAAAAAAGGTTAAAGCTTCGACAATTCAAGAACGATAGACCGTGTTCTTTGGATAATTGTGCATTGATTGGCGACATAATTGCGAGATGGCAGCGAAGACGTCATACTCACTTCCTGGTCCATGGTATGCTCATATTTGTATAATGTGGCAGAGCTCAACTCTTTTTAACAGATACATTTTTGTGAGTTGTGGTAAGGATATCTGTATCACATCGCAAATTTTTTTTAACATAATGAGGTTGGAAAAAAGACGCCCCTGGTCGGTCGTATCTAACGTACCAAAGCAATCGTAGTTAAGTTGAACTTCTTTCATTGGTTGCCAGTAACTGTCACCTGTTGGCCAATAGTCCGGATTCAGCGGTTGGTATCCCAGCATTTCGTTGGAGGTATATGTCTGGAATAATACAATTACCATAATTAGAGCAAACGTTCCATCTGGCTAACTCCAATTGTCTACTTTTTATCATCTGGTTAACGATCTCGAGTCAATAGAGTCAAAGAGTAATCACAAACTAATCGTTAAATCCCTGCCACTGGCATTCCTGATACATCAACCCCAAATATGAGAACATTCACGAAAAACTGGCGAACATGTAGATTTAAAAACACTTTTCTAGACGAAAATGTTAACAGAAATTGACATGCAAAGGGTGGAATAGGAAAAATATATGTGACTACGCCTATTATCACATCTGTAATTTTCACAATCGCCACCACGTTGTCGTCAGTCTAGAATAGATAACAATTTCAGTGGTAATTTGCTGGCTATACCTTTTCTAGAACGGCAATATGAACCGAACTTTAAATTCAATTTTAAATTCAATATCTCTGCAAGTACAAAAAACATATTCTACATGTATAATGATAATTACTTACCCCCGTGCCATAACTGACGAATGATTTAATATCGAAACCCCAGGACTCGTGGTCAAGCATCAACTTATCTGTCATTTGGAATGCATCAACTCCAACTAATGATATTATACAAACATGTATAGTGTTATCATGGCGCAATATAAAGATACATTTCTTAAAGTATTATGATTTTAACTTTTTTGGATTTTTTTCTTATCTGAGACCAATATATTTGTAATCAATAAGAACAATCAATTTATAGAATCATATTGTCTAATAAGCCTAGTTTCATCGACTATTACGTTGCCGACCCAGTGCTTCGAGTAATCACACACGCTCTGGGTCACGCCAGGGCCCGGTTCCTAGAAAATTCTTAAAGTAAGCACAAAGTCATACTTCACTTTTACTTACGTAAGAATCTTATAAAAATACCGTCCCTAGAACATTCTCAAGACCATTCTCACGTAAGCACAAGTCAAGTACCAGTCTAAGCGCATTGTGACTGGTAAAGCTTACCATACACTGAGACTACGATGTTCTTTAACGTCATAAAACAACTTTGGTATGCGAATTACGTCATAAATTTGTCGTCTGCTTCATTGTGGTTGATTTGGATGCGTTTGACATGTCCCCTGTACACATAATTATAAAATGTGCCAAAATATATTTTAAAAAACGCAGACACATACAAACTAACTGAATAATTGTGAGAGCGCCTGATCTTAAAGTAGCCTGTGTGTTTGTAGCCTATTGTTTACTAATTGGTAAATAAATAAATTGGTTTCAGGGTAGGCCTATAAGGCCCTAGATGCGAAATTTCTATAGCATTCTTAATTTCTTTTGGAGAAGGATTTTCTATGTCTTGTAATTGTCTCTTTGGTATCAAAAGGTGTCGGAAATGCCGTCGAATAACTCAACCGTCATCCATCTTTTTGAAGCAGAAACTTGGGACCTGTGCTTAAATTGGCTATGTTTCAGAACGAAATTGTGCTTAAGATTTTTCTTGGAACGTATAATAACGCTCTTGTGCTTACAATGAAGTCTACTTAAAATCTAAGCACAAGGCCGTTCTTAAGAATTTTCTGGGAACACAAAAAAGGTAAGTTTACTTAAATGCAAAGTCGACTAAAATCTAAGCACAAGAACATGCTAAAGAATTTTCTAGGAATCGGGCCCAGCTCTCAGCCACCATCTTGCACTTGTAAAAACAGTTTTCCTAATACAAATATTTTGCTTGTAGTTTGTGGCTTCAAACAGAAGTATAACAGCGACATGTTTTTCATAGACGCAATGTCACTTTAACAACGTACGCGTTTTCAGATTGGCCCAGTTATTATCAATATCTTTCTTGTAGTTTTGTAATAGTCATAGTATAGGTTCGTGGTGGCAAACAAAAGTATATCAATGACGACAATTTTGTCATAGACGAAATGTCACTTTAACAACTTACGGGTATTGAGATTAGCCCAATTCATGCGAAGCCAGCCCTCTCTTAACGGACTCGTGTGTTCATGTTCCATTGATAAACTATGTAGAATCTCATGTAAACAGGTTCTCTGAAAATACAACGTAGGGTACAGAGATTACAAAGAAATAAATGGAAATTGAACGGAAGTTCGAATACAACCATTTTGTATTTTGGTTTTTTTTTTAAAAATAATTTATATTTTTAATTTTAATTTCTGATTTCTATTTTTAATTTTGTAATTTTTAAGGAAACCAAACAAAAAGACGAGGAAGTTTCTCTAACAAGCTAAAATAGACTTACCCCAACCAAACAACAGGAAATATCTTGTGCAATGTTAGTGGTACGATGCATGAACCGTCCATAGTAAGCCCAGCAACTGTAAGAATAGTTTGGAATGCATTGTCATGTCGCTGTGTTAGTTGTGTTCATGTCAATAAAATTAACGAAGGCTTTTTCACAAATTATAATTTTCTTTATACTTAAACAGTCGATGGTTGCATATAAAAGGGCTTCGGTAATTTTAGGACATACATGTATATTCACAGCACTAATTAATTAATCAAATCCGTACATCGAATTCAATCGAAATGACTTGAACACGAGTGATCCTATATGTAAGAAGTTCAGAACCCAAAATTATTTCCAATCACATAGATTCCAGGTCTACAAGTTTCTGAATACGTTGATTGTCATGTAAGCAAGCAATTACCGCCATCACTTCTCATCGGTTCTATATTCTAAGCTGAATCTTTCAACATCCTATTTGGGTTTTTTTTTCAAATATTAGCTAGTAAATAGTTTCAAAGTGGGGACAAATCCTATAGTCTTACCCGCCTTCGTTGATAAAATTCAAATGAACCAAGTGGTTGAGGTCTCTGTCAGAATAGAACTGCTCTGTACCGTCCCATTTCTCAAAAGTTATACAGGTCCTTTTTTCTAGGGCCTCAAATACACCGGTATATGTCAGTGCCATGGAATCAGCTGAAAGTTTTTTTTAAAAAATACCATTAAGAATAATGATAAAATCAACAGGATTTTCCAGCATTGTTTCCCCTTGCCAGTGATACAAGACGGGTGGCCTGGTAAGGATAGTGTCTAGTCGGTCCCGTATGTATACGTTGCAGTGCATGTAAAATACACCCAACTACTCAGTTGCTGGCCCTGTAATTACAACCTGTCTGTCTCGCCATAAGCGAGCATGCGTAATTATCAACCGGATGAATTTACTAACTGTTGTACAAATTCAATCAATGTTTAGCTTAAGGTTAGATTTGGACAGAGAAAGAGAGAGAGAGAGGGGGGGAGGGACAGAGAGAACAGAATAGAATAAGTTACAAGTTTGAATCAAATTGAGAATGATATGTACAATTATATTTTAAAGGGTGCATTTCATTACAAAATTATTAATCGTTGACAATTGGAGGTTTATATACAATTCAGATATATTTAACATATAATACTATGAGAAAGTCTGATGATCAGGTTTTTTTTTAAAAAAAAAACGTGTGTTTGTGTTATTTAATTTTAAAATATCTGAATAAATAAGTATAATTCTGCAGTTGCAATTGGGTAGGCTATATTTACAAATGATCAACAGGCACGGACATAATTATTTACAGCAAAATGTAGTACTTCGTGACCCTTATAAATATAATCAGACATCGATAAGAATGGAGAGAGAGATTCAGGTCCACTAAAGAGTATGTTCCTTTCGCAAGACATCAACCCCATCAACGGGCCGAGGTCTTGTACTTACTAATGACATCTGTAAAGTGATATGGAATGACACCAAAATCCCACATCCTTTCTTCGTTCGTTATAGCATATCTTTTTTTCCGTTTTGTATTCTTTCTCCGTCTATTCTTTCTCTTGGACACCTTCTTCTTTTTCTTCTTTTTTGCCGCGGATTTAGTTTTCGCCTTTTTTCTAACGACCGCTTCTTTCTTTTTCATTTTGTCTCTCTTATTCTTCTTTGGATGTTCTGCTTTCCTTAACTTTTTTCTCCATGTTCTCTTCGGTGCCTTCACCTTATCTTTTACACCCCATACATTCTTGATAATACAAACATAGTTTTAAAATCCAAACATAGTTTTAAAATACAAACATAGTTTTAAAATACAAACATAGTTTTAAAATACAAACACAGTTTTAAAATAATATAGTGTTGTAATCAAACTTCTATATCAGGTGGGGGGTTGGATGATCGAATGGTTAGCGCGTTAGCCTTGCATTATAAGGACTGGGGTGGTTTCCATTCCACGGTTAAAGGCGATAGGGAGTACGTGTGAGCTGTATCATAAGGCTTTGTTTCGATTCCCCGGTTATACGTGACAAGGTGTAGGCTCACCTGTCCAACCTCGTGTGTTGTCACCGAGTCTTGCGGTTCACTCATACTGATAAAAGACCCAAAGACCACCACGCTCTCTCTTTCTCTAGATCAGAGGCCCATCTTTCTTATTTGTAATTAAAAGGTAAAGAAAGAGTTAAGATATGGGAATTTGGTACTCCAATCTGATTAAAATACAGATCTATATTTTGTTTCGTTTTTTTATATACTTTCAATGGTCTCTACTACATGATGATCTGACATGTTGTAGTGGAAGGTTGCGTCAGAGGTTCCCAATAGAATTACTCGCCATGACAGACCATTTCATTGGCATATCCCTCATATCTTCCAGAATGCGGGTTATATAACAACATAATTCAAATTCTAGTGCAGTAAAGACAAGTAAAACGAAATTTTGAACTATAAAATACGAAACTTAATAGGATCCGTCTTTTAATCAGATTGTTGTCACTCGAGCACAACGCTGTCGATGAGTGAGGTTGCCAATTGATTATTCTCTACAAAAATGGTTGCACCATGCAGTAATTAAATTTTTTTGTTAAATAAGACTTACCCCTTTGAAGTATTTCTGGATATAAACCTCTCTATTTCCAACGTGAGGATCATCTTCTCCCTGAAATTTTTAAAAACATTCCTTTGAACATTATTGTTGATTTTGTCTGAACTTTAAAAACATGGGCAGATCATACAGCCTGATTGATACACTATCAAATACAGTACCGGATTACCAATTATCATGACAGCCTAGGCCGCAAAATCTAGGGGATCTCCGTTCAAGATGTATAATATATTGGGGTGCACGTAAAATATCCCGGTTAAAATTCCCTTTACAGCACGTATGCCCGTCTTCACTAGCCCAGTCGGAGCAGAACAGTAAGGCGTTATACCCCATTTCATTTAACACTTCAATCTGCCTCTAATCGTGACGAAGGGGATATTAGGAGGTATCCCATAAGTGGAAGGGCGTCGGACCTCCCGTCATCTATATTCCAGTACTGAACCATTCCATCCAAAATGTGTAACACAGATCTATTCTGTATACTCACTGTAAACATATCCCTGGGGTTGAATTCATTGCCAGTCCATTTCCGCTAAATATCTGTATTGTGCATGGCACATCATTAAAAAGCGTAGAGTTGATTGTCTTTGCTAATCGATCTAAATTTTTACATCTGATATTTTATTTCTTATCGTTTAAATTTACCCTTTCGAACTGCAATTCCCATGGGTGTGTGTTCAATGCAAATTTCTTGATTTCTTAGTAGTTTATACATGAATCGCCTAATTGGAAAACAATGTGCATTGTGGGAGAGAGGTGGGAAAACTTACGAGGAGCACCATTGCTTTGCATAGGATTTCTCTGACCAAATTAACGTAAAATCGGCGTTTTTCGACATTTGCTCAGAGAAATCCCATGCAAAGCAATGGTCGCTCCTCGTAAGTTTTCCCACCACTCTCCCACAATTCAGATTGTTTTCCAAATAGGCGATTAATGTATAGGTTAAAGGAAAAGGGTGCCGATTATACATCTAATAGTTCATTTCGTATCGATTAGAACTGCAGTTTCCATGGATATGGGTTCAATATGGATTTCTTGATTTCTTCGAACCGTATAGGTTAACCCTGAAGAGCGTCAGTAATACAAGGTATCTCATCGGTGGTTACGCAATATGTGAAACGACAAGCCCCTGTTGAAAATTGCCCTAAACTTACGACTACGAGTCGAACATTTCCGAGAGTACTTACCTTACTTCCGCTCTGTCTTTTCGGCGCACCACCCTTGCTCACATATTTAGCCTGCTTTCCAACGGATTTCGGGTTTTTGAACTTCTTTCTATTCTTTCTTCTAGCGTTAGCCACAGATTGCCTTTGTTTCGGCTGAGGAGAAAAAAGGGTTTCGTTTATTGCGGTTTTTATTTTAATTATACCTTAGCCCGTCTACATTTACCCAATCGGAACAGAACATGAAAACCCATTTCATTTCATTTCCGTCGTACCTTAGACTCTTGGCGCCTATCCACTACTTAGTTGGCGAACATTGAGGTTATCTCGGGTCAGTTGAAGAATTATTAGCGGACAGATTATAATAGTGTTTGCCGATAATAATTAATATACGTCGACCCACCGCTTTGTTAAATATACAGTCTGCCTATTAATTAACTCATCCAGACCATAAGCAACTCTCGATTTCATCGCTAGCATACGATATTTACCGGATTAGGGTAATCGAGATTATATTTTTTTCGTACCGACTAGTCTCCGATCTGTTGCTTAACGCTTATGGATGGTTGAATCAAAAAATGGATAATCGAGGCTGTTTTTTTTTATCGTACTTTAGTAATAATGATCAAGGCTTGGCCTAAAATTTTCAGTAAATTGCCTTTACATTATCTAGCTTGTAACTATTATAGTGAGAACTGGCAGCTGTTTATCTTATCTCACATAATGTATCTTTAATGTATAAGAATCACTGTGGCTCAATGAGTAAACCGTTGACTCGATAAGGAGTTCTCGGGTTCGTTCCTCGTTATTCTCGGTCGTGGTTTTCCCTTGTCCGTGGTACATGACGGTCTGGGGGCTGACAATGACCATTGTTTATTCGTTCGAATTGGACAAAATCGAGGTACACACTGGCGTGCACATAAACGAAAACATTGAAAATAGGCATTCGGAGTAAAAGTTTGGTTTATTGTCACGAGATGCAAACATAGCTTGGACCTAGCCCCAATGCTCACCCTTACCCTAACATACAATCTCGTAACACGCACGTGCCCTTACCTTATTCACATCTCAGCGACCGTGAAGAAAACTGAGCTGGCCTTTACAAATAGACTTATTAGCCGTAAGAGTCGGAGCCCTCGTACCCTTGTCTGGAGATGATTTCTCGCATAGCCCGTTGTACGACGCATGCAGACAGGTGGAAAGTTAAACCAAATTTAATTACATTTGTTAAGATATGCAAAGAAAGAAACCATGTTGGGACGTATAATTATAAAAGAAAAGGTCACTCCGAATTCTACGGCTGCGGGAACAGATTATTACACAGTATAGCCCCGCCATCTCCACCAGATTGGCATCCGAAAGAACCCATCAAATTTGAAATAAAAATAAACTGTGATCTGTTTTCATTTTATAAGGTAGTCATGGCAGGTATGTATATTTCCTACCTTGTTTTTAACTTCTTTTTCTTTTAATGCCAGTTCCCTAGCAGACTGTGCGTTTACACCGTTATCAACTATCAATGATATTACATACAGTAAGCATACAACTAGTAAAGCCAATTTCAGGTCCACTCTCATCTAAAAGACAAACAAATCCAATCGATTCTTATTACTTAAAGGAGCTAAATCGTTAATTTTTTGGACCTAGAAATAAGCAAAAATGGGACACAACACATAATGTAATAAGCATTTATATAAACTGTTTTACATTCAATTGTTTCCGTTTCACTGTGAATTATTACCAGTTATGTTCGCCGAAATACGTCAGATGTTTCAACCGAAAGTCAGTTTCTAGCCCCTGGTTATTTCAGTCAACACCGATAGTATTTATTGCGCATGCTCTCCAAAAAAGAATATGACATCACCGTTTGACATAATTTGTGGAATATGTCTAGCCTCATTCTTTGAGCATCTTGTTACAAATGGCGCAGAAACGCATTATGGTACACGATTCGTGTACCAATGTAACAAGTGTTTATTTTGTCTTAAATATTGGATATCAGAAGCCCATCTTTTCCAGGTATGATCACAACACCAATGCTGATTTAATTTGCAAAACAAAATCGTGTTTTTAATGTCGAAGATTTTGGATGATATTGAGTTACGGACTTAGCTATTTTGAGCCATTACTTTCAGTTTCTGGGGGTTAAGAGTGGGTTGTGGGTCGAGTGGTCTAACTCCTGTGGCTTAGGTCATAATGTATGTCATTGAGTCAAGTTGTTTGGTTTCGATTCTTGTGGGTTACATGTATGGTTAGAATCGCTTGTCCAGCTCCATAGGTTCCTCTGGGTTATTGAAATAAAATTCAACTGTAACGGCAGACTACAAATGACCGAGTTGAGTGGAAGTGAAATCACATTCTCCTTGACAGGGGCGTTTCCTTTAATTCTTCTTCGGATCCCCTGGGCCTAGAGCTATATAAGGTGCACTGAACGTGATGACCTGTGGGTGTCGACACCACAGTGTGAGCAGGGATTAATAAATCAAGAAGTTCCAACTGACATTTAAATCGAATTTCTATATTTTCTATAATTTATATTTTATAATGTCTCAAGAAACTTCAACAAAATACATAACGTTATAAAATAGTATACCTAAGAAAGAGCATAATTTAAACTCTTACCTTGGTGGCCTCCCATGAAATTGTCTCTTAGAAACATAGCCTCTCTTCCTTTATAGCTTGATAAAACACCTGCAGGAATACAATCGACACCTGCCCCTTATTAAATCCTAATTGTAGGAGTTGTCGACCCCTGGTTTATTAATTAAGTAAAATTAATACGCGCTTCGCTTTCTCGTTAGCGAATCTAATTATAACAAAATTCATTACAATACTTCACTTTTACAAATAAAATATTTTAGCATATATATTGTATGTTTATTCTTCAGTGGCTCAAATACTTACCGATTTCTCATAAACAATATCCGCTTCGTTAAATAAAGCAATTAATTTTTAAACAATAATTAACGAAACTAGAAAAAGATTCGACAAATAAATCATAGGTCCAATGCATTTGCAATTTAATTAAAGCCCCGTGAAGAAAATCAGAACTGAAATTAGAAAATAAATTAAGATATAAATTTTATTAAATTGATATTTTTGTAAAATTAGAGTGCATATGGAAACAGAGGAATTGCGTGACTAAACAAATTTTGCCCAGAAAATATATTTTTGTTTACTTCTTATAAAAAAAAATTGTTGACGTAAAGAATATTCTTGGAGAAATGCTGTGAATAAAGTAAAATGAAATGGGGTTTAGCGTCCTACTGTTCTGCTCCGAACTAGGCTAATGAAGACGGGCACACGCCATACATCAGGGAATATTTGCCCAAACAGCAGCACTACGGCCTACTGTTATATCGAACTCCAACTGCTAATGGATGTTTTACGTGCACGCCAATGTGTACAGGGGGCCTCGGTTTTTCGTCCTCTCCGAACGGCTAGACAGTTGTCCTTGCCAGGCCATCCGTCCAGCATCACTGACAAAATCGAACACCCGACCTCCAGGCTAGCGAACATTTGAGCAACATTTCCCTCATAGCACACTGTGTGGCGTATGCCGACCTTGATTAGCCCAGTTCGAAGCAGAACAGTACGACGTTCAACCCCATTTCATTTCAATTTTTTACAGTCCAGATTAATTATGATTGCATGAGTTACTCTGTTTGTTAGTATTATGTGATCAAGGGAGAGTACTGCAATATATAACAAGTCGTTGACCACCACTTTTGACGTTGGCAATTCCGAGAATAAACCCAACGATGTGCAAAATGGCTCATATACCTCGAAAGGAAATTCATTCATTTAAAAAAAAACAAAAAAAAACCAATGTCATAATTTGGGGTCCTGTAGAGTGCAGCGGTATGATAGACTTGAATAGTTTATAAGACACTATCCACGATAGGGCAATCAAGAAAATGGGGGATGTGTTTTCTGCTTCTCTCAATTCTGTTCCAATCCTTTTACCTAAGATATCACCTTCGATGAAAGCAGACGTTACACCCTACAATCACCAAATGGCGAAAAATTGAACGTGGTAATGTTACATAAACTGACAATAAAGATAATCTATGTTATTAAGAGACCTGGTGACAGCATGTCGCGGCTTTAAAGTATTGTTACTGACAGTAACAAATGTTGTAACACATCTAACATAACCTATTGCAAGAGGAACTCTCCCAACAATACGATAAGCTCACAATTACAATGTGGTCTTAAGGTTTGTTTTGGTGTAGTTCTACAATTAAGTAACATTGTTTTTAACTATCCGAAATATATAGTTATTGATGAAGAACCTGAGGTAACTTGTTATCATTAAAGTAGCCATGTACAAACTTCTGTTTGAAAATGGAAACGAAATCAAAATATCAATTTAAATACATGTAAATTGACTTAATGCACGTGATAGCAGAGAAATTGCCAAGATAACTAAATACATGTCACCTAGATAATTATTTTCGTTCAATTGTAATGAAGAAAATGAAGCACCTCGAAGTAGCTGTGTTCGGACTTTTATTTGGTTTGACTATTATTATATGGACTTGTACATTGATCTACACGCTGGGTTATGTCGGGACTGAATACGCCAATGGACACCATAAACTACGTCATACAAGAATGGGATCTCATATGGTTTATCTGGATGAGGCAGACGATCCATCTTCTAAAGGTTTGTACATTCACCTTACCACTAATAGTGTCGGTCATGTTGTATTCCAACAGTTAACATGTTATCAAAAAATTGGAAATCGAACCCAGTGTCCTGGTTGTATCTAGACAGACGCTGCAGAAAATTGGCGATGATATATTAGTTAACAAATTAGACAAATCCAATGCCGTAGTGTAAGTCTTGCTTTAGACCAATATCAACTAAAACCTGGGTACATATTAGCTGTGTGAATTATGATTGAAATCTATATTCGCCAGATTTGAAATGGAAGGAGGTGATCTATCTATGACATGTGTTCCAACTGTGGCAATTGTCGATGTTACGTACTCCGCAAATTTGTTATGATTTACTGATAACTGCTACTGCTGCATGCAAACCTGGGTTAGGATCAATACTAACTAACACGTGGAAAATGTGATAGCTATGGGAATAATGGAATGAAATGTGTATTCGGCAGATTTTGCGTGATTGCTTGTACAGTTTGGGTTATATAAGATCGGGACAATTCTACCAAATCAAACCCGAAATCAAATCATAAGTCAATTCTATCAAATCATAAACAAAATCTATAAAATCCAAAATAAATTTTATAAAATCATAAACAAACTCTATAATATTATAAACAAGTTATTTAAAACAATAAACAATATAATTCAAAAAATCATAACAAAATCATAAACAAAATCATAAAACACATTTTATAAAATCATAAACATATTCCATAAAAACCTAAACAAATTCTATAATATCATAAACAAATTCTATAAAATGAATTTGTTTATAAAATCATAAACAAATTCTATGAAATCATAAACAGAATCATCAATAAAATCATAAACACATTCCATAAAACCCTAAACAAATTATATAAAATCATAAACACATTCCATAAAACCCTAAACAAACTCTATAAAATCATAAAAAATTCTATAAAATCATAAACAAATTCTATAAAATGAATTTGTTTAAAAAATCATAAACAAATTATATAAAATCACAAACAAAATCATAAACAAAATAATTAATACAATCATAAAAAAATCATAAACAAAATAGTGTGTCTGATTAATCCTTTTGTAACATGATAATTTCTCATTATTAAGTATATGTACACCATTCAACTACTTGTAATTGTATACATATTGTAATTCAGGGCCCTGTTTCTCGAAATCTTAACTAAAGATAAAATCCAAATTTAGTAGATACTTCAATTTTGATTAGCTAAGCACTAAAATCCAACACATGTTATCCAATCAAATAACTAAAATTCAGATTTTATCTCTAGAATTGTGTGAAACAGGCCCTGGATTATAGGGGGACTAGCCACAGCACGTTGTTAATGAATATGTTTTGTCTGTGGTGCCCGAGGGTGTAAATCTTTAACCTGTTAGTGACGACTGACACAATTTATAAACGTAAAATCACATCTTTGTCTAGATCAGAAAGCATGTAATTTTATCTTTTGTCAGGTTATGGCGGAAAAGGTGTGCAACTAGATCCTACGAAAATGAACCCAGATGATTTAATAAAATATAATACTGGTTATTTGAGACACCATTTCAACGAGATGGCGAGTGACATGATACCCCTGACTAGAAAAATATTTAACGTCACCGAACCAGAGTAGGCTATCAGGACTCGGACTAGTAATTATTTGCCCATTGACTTCATTGTTAAATGGCTGGCCCTCCGCTGTAATATTATCAGTTTTACACAAAACTGCTATGCAATTGCACATTTGGTCCCTTTCCTCCAAATCTAAACAATGAAAGATAACCAAAAAATGCAGGAAAAGGGAATAAAAAAATAAAGGAAAAATTGCATATTTAAAACTAGCAATACATCATGAAATAAGGGGAAATAATTACTAGTCTGAGACCATATTTATTCATGTCTTGTCTTCAACATATCGTATGAGGTCGTTCAACGTGAATCTTTATTTTTTGAGAGAATGCATATCTGCACGTCATTCACAGACTGATTTAACAATATGTTATAATATTATTGTAAAGCAACTTTATCTTTTGATACATGGTTCTCAAACCAAATACCCGAATTATATTCCGGTGACGATATAATGAAAGCTTTATATTAATTATTCAGTTAAAACTATGATGCCGTGAAATGAAACATTGCTCTTTTTTATATTTTCATTGATAGGTGTTTGGAAGTAAAATATGACTATAAACATCTACAAACAGCCGGAGTGGTTATAATATTCCATAACGAGGCATGGAGTGTATTACTACGCTCCGTTCACAGTATTTTACGAACAGTACCAAGAAACTTATTAAAAGAGATCATACTGGTGAATGATGCTTCTACAATTGGTGAGAATGGGTATTAATAATATCATGCTGAAATAAACGAAAAGTCCAAATAAACTCAATTCTTTTGTTATTGATTTCATCGAAGTATCGATTTGTCCAAATGTCGAAATCTACCAAGTTTCGATTATCTGGGTCTTTCCCTCCTTTAGATTGTAAATGCTGTTTTCGTATTAAGGGTTTTCTTATAACGGGTCTACATCTGACTGACTGGTCTCTTTTGATATTAGCTCCATCCTCGCGAAGAGTATCCATAACGAATGTTATGTGATATTTTAGCCTCCTTCTCCCAGTGCCTTATTACAATTGATACTGATCAACAATATGGTACAAGAATATTAAAAAAAGAATTTTATCTTAAATATCGGATATCACAAGCTCATTTTTGTCGGTAAGTTTAACTCATCAATGTTGATTGAAATTGACCAATAATTCGTGTTTTCGATGTCGAAGATTTTGGAGGATTGTGAGTTACGGACTGACACATGTAGGTCCTTAAAATAATGATTGACATCTCACGGAAATATAACACTGGTATTAGCTGGATTTAATATGTACAGTAAATCCCCACACTTCCCTAACGTTACATTTCTTATCAGGTTATGGGGACTTACGAA
Source organism: Patella pellucida (assembly GCA_917208275.1). Lineage (NCBI taxonomy): Eukaryota > Metazoa > Mollusca > Gastropoda > Patellidae > Patella > Patella pellucida. Next base: position 33,389,720 of record OU795044.1, read on the forward strand.
GGGCATGTCTATCCATATTGATAGCAACTACGATAATACTCACGGGTTGTCCGCACTACACCCAACAAAAACATATAAGAGAGAAAGAGAGAAACGAGATTTAACGTCCAATCGACAAAAACTAGGTCATTTTAGGACTAACGTATGGTTTTCAATTTTTATTTCAACAATTCCCATGCGCGTAGGGGTCTTTAGCAGTGGAAGGTAACCGGAGTGCCCGGAGGAAACCCACGAGGTTGAGAAGGCGCCCCTATCTCCATGTCACATACGCTCACACTAGGGCTCGAAACCACAGCCGCAAGCCAGAGGTGACCGGCCAGCTAGAGGTCAAAGCGCGGCACTCTAGACTACTAAGCCATCCCGACCCCACCACCACATATAAGACATAACTGCGGGTAAAACACACACAAAACACAAACATTGCCAGTCAACGTAGTATATATTATAAAAGACAATAAAACAGATAAATACAAGCCACTGTTTTGAAGTACAGTGACATGTTATATTTTTTTTAGATGGATTACACCAACAACTAGAAGAATACGTTTCAAGATTTAACAATGTTATGCTCGTACGATTGAACAAAAGATCCGGTTTGATGGTAGCCCGCATGGAAGGCTTGAAACACGTGACTGGTGATGTAGTTGTCTTTCTTGATTCCCACGTGGAGATGCCAGAAAGTAAGTGTTGAATAGTAATTGGAATTGGCAAAACAGTAAACATCTGCAAAGATTTGGAAAATTGTATTAGTTTCTAAACTAATTATGTTAACATGATGTTCGGTCCAATTTATTGCCATCAACTTTTGGAACTATAAGAATATTTCAATAATTGATGAGTATTGGTGTCAAAAGAATGTCGTTTTTCGCAGATAAGCTATGGCCGTAACTGTATAATAATATAAGAACATGTAGCCTGTACATTAATGCTGATAAACTGCGATACAATTATATAATGCAAAAAAACTATTATTTAAGTATTCACAATCGAATTGCAATCTTGTTACAATTTCCTTTCATATAGTGTCCACTTTCAGGATGGTTGGAACCTCTGCTTTTAAGAATCCAAAGAAATCCAAAGATCCTGGCAGTTCCCGCCACAGATAATATTGACCAAGATGATTTCTCGTACCAGGCTATATCTGCCAAGGACCAAAATATTGGAGGTTTTGACTTGGACCTTTACTACACATGGCTTCCGCAGAGACAAGATAAAAACGCGGAATTCGACGTTTTAAAGCCAATCAGGTTACATAACACTTTATACCAACCCTTATTTGAGAGATAGAGAGAGAGGGAGAGAGGGGGGAGGGAGAGAGAGAGCAAGTGGGGGTTTATCAGTGGGTTGAAACCGGAGGACCCGGAGAAGACACACGAGGTTGGACAGGCCTAAAATTCAATGGCTAAATTGTCGGTTTAGAGTGGATTAATTTGAAATTTTCAGCAAATTCCCTTTACACAATCTGTTGACTGAGTTCAACTGAATGGGGTTTTACTTTCTACTGTGCAACGCCAACCAGCTATGTCATTAAAGAAATTGAAATCTACACAAAATAAGAGTTTAGCCGTCCTCCCGGGACGCCGTAACAAACCTTTTCGTCTGTTTGTTCTACCCGTCTTCCTAGTAGAGAGTTAAACCCTATTTCATTAAATTTCTCTTCTATCTATTCTGTAATTTAAATTTAAAATTCAAATTTTGTCGATTATGCAGATCACCGACTCATCTCGGGTGTTGTTTCGCTGTATCGGTCGATACTTTTAAACATCTTGGTCAGTATGACCCTCAGCTGAAGATATGGGGCTGTGAAAACATAGAATTGTCATTTAAGGTATATAACTTTGCTTGATCATACATTTTATTTTCTAATACTTTAGTTTGCTGATTATACAGGATAATATTGTTGCCCTTTGTTAAACTTTAAGATTGTCTAGTATGACTTTCACCAGAGCCGTGTGTAGCATTTTAAAAGTGGGAGTGCAGCAGAGTGTGCTTCTATAATGCCCTAGTTACTGATATTGATCATATTCAAGTGTATCATTTTATAATTGAATGGCTGTCAAAATTGTTTGTGGTTGCGCAATTTCTCGGGGCGCCTTAATTTTCGGGGGGGGGGGGGTGCAATGTATCCCCTGACATTTGCATATTATACCAAATACCGATATGGGTTAAAATGAACATTAATCTGTTTAGGTTTGGATGTGTGGTGGCCATATTGAAATAATCCCATGTTCACGCGTCGGACATTTATTCCGACAGACTGCGCCGTATGGGTACGGTGACGACGATGCATTTGAGGTCATCAAACACAACTGCGTGCGAGTTGCTGAAGTTTGGATGGATGACTACAAATATTTCTATTACAATCGTATCTTCAATACCCAGGTTTGTTAAAATGCAAGGTGGTTGCCTCCCTTTGAATTAGAACCCAAAAGCAGATGGCTCATGTCAAGGGAATTAAATCTTTTTATTGATTTTCCTTCGGGCTAGTATTTCCTTGGCATCAGCGTTAAAACCATGGCCTTTCTTGACGTTATATTATTGTTTTGGGCATTAATTACGTGATATAAACTTAAGGAGACTAAAATGCTATAAATAAAAGTATTGAAAGTGGTTAATCCCTTCAAGATTAATCTAAGCAAGATCGGGGGAATCTATAGGCAGTGTTAATATTGACCAAAATCATAAATATTCACCACAATAATTAATATTCCCTAAATTCCGGCATGGAAATTCTTGATTACAGACCAAAATGTCAACAAAAATTGCCATGTGACACGGGTGAGATTTGGAATTGATATTAACAAACACGGGACCTTTGTTTTTCGTCTCATCCGAACGACTAGACAGCTGCCCCTGCCAGGCCCCCCATCCTGCATCAAAGGGGAACCACGCCGGAAAATCAGGATAAGCTTCTTTTTTTTCTTTTTTTTCTTTTATTTGATGAATAATTACATCATAGATAATATACATTTAAAATAATTAAAACATTTAAATATCACAGACGTGTAAATTCTTAGAACCATTTAAAATATATCAATTAAGTTTCCATCACTAAGTTTAATAAATGTGCACGAAATGACAAATTTGAAAATAAAATCATCCAAAGGATAGTGATTTTGTGATTCTGATATACTTTGCTTACAATAGCTTTATACAAACAAACAATATCTAACCCTACATGAGAATAGGGGAAGCAAATTATTGTCTTGAATCTATATTCTACCAAACCGTCGTTGACTACAGTGTTACATGAAAATAACATACTTATTTTAAGGGAGAATTTCATATTTTCGAATAAAGTCAAAACATAATTATGTCTATGTATTTTGCTCAATACATACACGGTCAACTCACTATTACACGGTCATGGGCATTATTTCCCACCATGAAAAGTCTTGACAACGGGAATAATAACACAATTACCTCCCTTGTTTTCCTTTCCCCTCCATGGAATGGCTATGTTCAAATGTTTGAATTTGAAGTTGAAAAAAATATTTTTGCCAATTTCTTAGCTGATAAAAGTGAATTATAGGATTAGTAGGATTAGTATTTAACAACGTAGGCTTGTTTATGGTCTCCACCTATTTGAAGGCTTTATTTTAATAAAGTTTAAAAATATAACTTAAAAATATGGAATTGTAGCTTTAAAACAAACCCAATAGTGATTGTTCTATGACATATATCGTCTCTCTCTTCAGAAGACTGCAGCAATTACTGATTTGTTTGAACGAAAATTATTGCGTAATCAGTTGCAATGTAAATCATTTAAGTGGTACCTTGACAACGCTTTACCGGATATATATCTCCCATTCGATTGGCTCGCATCAGGACAGGTAAGTTTTTAAAATAATACAATTTAAAAAAAAGCAAACACTCTTTGATATAAAACTATGACATTCGAAGAGATACCTTTCTAGTTGTTGTTTTTTGTAATTTACTTTTTCGTTTTTGTTTTGTCTTTTTCCCAATATTAGATAAGCAATGTGGCCTATCCAAACAAGTGTATTGAAACTCCAGTTCATTGGGCGAATTATGGGAAACCTGTTTACATAGAGAATTGTAGTAAACAGATTTTAATTCAGGTATGTACACAATTACTTTATAAGGACGCAAATTCTAACTGAGTCAAATACTTTGTAAAGGATATGTCTTATTCGGTTGAATAACGTGTTAAGGAAATGTCTAATTGGTTTAAATAAAGTATTAAGGAAATTGTCTAATTGGGATGAATAACGTGTTAAGGAAATGTCTAATTGGTTTAAATATTGTATTAAGGAAATGTCTAATTGGGTCGAATGGCTTGTTAATTAAATGTCTAATTATGTTGATTACCTAGTTAAAGAAATGTCTAATTGGGTGGTATACCTTGTAAGGAAAAGATCTAATTGGGTTTATAATATCTTTAAAAATATTCATTATTCAAGAACTGAATCTGCCTTTTGTAGGCCTCTCTTTAGGTCTTAAATGGTATATAAATTATTAATTATTGACATTTATTAACATGAAAAAAAACACAATGAACCCTCCAGGACACCAGACGCTCTTGATTTCAAACGGATTTAATAACGATTGACAGTTACTGATTTGATTTAAAAAAATGGATAATGACATTCGAAACTTCCCTATTTCCACACAGCCCCCATTCCCTTTTCCGTATATGTTTTGTTTAACTCTTTTAGCGAGAACTGTCATCTTTCTACCAATGTCTTACATGATGCATCGTTACGGAAAAGTCTAATAGGGTGGAATGCCGTGTTAAGGAAATATCTTATTGGGTTGAATACCACATGGATTCTTTGTCAACTATCTGCAGTGGACGCTTACGGCTGGCCCCCGGATCCATTCACTTGATTTGATAATTGTTTACTTTTTGCAATGTCTTGTCCGCAGGTTTATCTTGTAGATTTTTAGTTTTTGTTTTGCGTGTAGTGCAGTCCTCCTGCATTTACTATTGAGTATGCAGCTCGACGACTCTATATCCACACCAACTCATGTCGTGATGTTCAAGTAAAATTTATACTTATACCTCTTGAGATCTAACCTCTTTTGGGACTATTCAGGACCATTTTCACTTCAATCGAATGACTTTGATCTTAGGAGCGCTTAATACAAATACAAAAAAAAAACAACCATAATTAGTACTGCCATGGCAGGGGCATGCTGGAGTTGATTAACCCTATTAGTTGCCAACCTTGTTCCTATCTAGAGAAGGTTAATTAAGAGAATGGTTGGGTGTCAGATGGTAGTAGGACAACTGTCAATCTGACGTAACCTACCATATTGCTACCATTATATCTTCCCACGAACGAAGGTAATTTCTAGGGCTAACCGATAAATCTTAAGGTAGGTATTTCCGACTGACGTCACCTCGTGTTATCTGCTGTGGATCGAGCAGAGCGTACTCGCTTCATCACGCATATTTTATTTTAGTATAATTTAGCCTTGGACAAATTGGAAAAAATGCAACATAGGACGCACGTTTTAGATTTCTTTTCTCTTTTCAGCATTTCACTTTAACGAAAGAAAACCAGATCAGACGAGACGAAGGGTGTTTAAATGTTGATGGTGACCGGAAGTTGGTGGTTACACCATGCGCTGATATTACTAACGAAGGCTGGATTTACAGAAAGGTATTTGTATTAATACAATGTGTTTCCGAAAGGGTTCAATCGTTTTCTGATCTGTCCATTTTTGATGTGGTTAATTCCAGTATCCATCCTATTTCCGTACAGTTGTTAATCCCATCACGATATTACGCGTGGAATAACTGCAAATATCCGTCTATTTACGGACGAAACGTCCCTATACATGGTAATCGATAATCAAATAGGATGCCAATATCTTCTAAATGAAAACTTAAAGAAACTTAGTAACTATCGAAAAGTTGTAAAATTAACTTTAATCCACACAAAACAATTGCAAGGACTATTCTATTCTCGAGAAAACAAAACCCTACTGTTATTAATCTTTACTTTGAAGAAACAGCACTCACTGATATCAAAGAACACAAACATCTAGGAGTTTAATTTAAGTAGTAATTGTAATTGGACTGCTCATATTAATTATACTGTAATCAAAGCTATTACATTTATAGATTGTTTCATTAAAGCTGAACTCCGGTTACAAAAATACCGAAATAATTAAATAAAAAAAGTTAAAGCCCCCAAGCCGCCATACTTGTTTCAAATTTATGAAATAAACATGGCCGACATCGAGGCTTATGGCCTGGAAAGGTTAGCCGATCTCACTTCCAGTTTGTTTCTAGTCACACAGGTGTTGACATCCGGCCTTATTCTCTACTCACGCTTGACTGGTTGCTCTATTTTTCCCCAAACAGTCAGTATACCAAATTGTTGAAGATTGCAAAATGTCCGATCAGGTAAGCCATATCTTTTTTCATATATTGTTTCAGAGTAAGCCAAGGCTATATTGTAATAGACGCAGTTCATATAATTATTTACAGGCTTACCTGATCAGACATTTTGCAATCTTAAATAATTTGGTATACTGACTGTTTGGGGAGAAAGTAGAAATGTTAGCAAATATGATAAAACATAAGGACTGGTTGATTAAAAAGATTTGTCGAATACACCTCAATCACAATATATTTACGTTTTGACTATTTATATTTCAGGATCGAACAATTCTCCATAAATTTAGCGGGAAGTGTCTTGCTATTCTTCAAGATGGAAGCGGCGTTGACGTCATAGTGTGTAATGGCGGAATTGATCAAAAATGGAGTTGGGACCGGACGATTCCGACAAAAATAAAACATTTAAGAAAAAGACACAATTGAAAGTGATATGAAATAAATTGAACAATCAATTCAATAATTCAATTCATTCAAAAAATACACCATGTAAGGAGAAGGGATTGGGTTAGAGTAGCTTTACTGAAATGGTGCCACGAGGGAGAAAGAGAGAGAGAGAGAGAGAGAGAGAGAGAGAGAGAGAGAAAGAGAGAAAGAGAGAGCGAGAGATAGATAGATAGATAGAGAGAGAAAGAGAGGGTGAGAGAGAGGGAGAGAAACAGGACGTTAAACATAGTGTTTGGGTTAGAGTAGCTTTACTGAAATGATGCCACGAGTTTAGTGTCGAACAACTAAGGAAGAGAGAGAGAGAAAGAGAGAGGTAGAGAGAGAGAGAAGCGGGACGTTAAACAGTGTTTTTCGCTGTAAATAAAAATAGCAGCAAATCACAAAGTACAAATAAATTATATTTATTCTAGATTTTAGAATATAAACTCGCGATAAAATGATCCAAATTTGTGAAAAAAAGCTAAATGTCAACTTAATGATCATTTTGCCTCCATATGTAATATTTGTGTTACTCATATTTAATGGTTTATTGTTAATAAATTATTCGCCCTACACGGATATTAACAAATGTAAATTTCATTTAAAAAAACACCCTACAGTTACCTTCAATTGACGTCCATTAATTTTCATTAAATAAATACACTACAGTTATTTTCTATTGACGTCCATTTTAAATTATGGTTAGTCCCGAAATGACCTAGTTGTGTTGAGTGGACCATAAACCCCACTTATCTCTCTCTCTCTCTCTTTAAATTATGGAATCCGGCCAGTATGTTTCTAACAAACTTATGATTGAAAAGGGTTTTAATATGAAGTTTTCCAAACGACGGAATGTTCACATCTATGTCCTACTGCCGCAAGATCATTTATATCCTTCAAAATGTAAATTAAATCATGTTCGTATTGTCCGGGACAGAAGATAATCAAAATCGAGCATTGAAAATGTGGACAACAGCGTATACGGAATTAAAATGACTTGCACAGGAGTATTTGGTGGAGCGACGCCTATATATAAAAGACTTATCCCCCTTCTCCATTGAAAGTGCACATTTTCTTTAAAAAGCAATAACTTCTGTTTCTTTAATGTGTATGTGGTTCTAAGCACAACGGGGCATATAATATATTACTAGATATCATAATATGTTCTACACATCTTACCAGGTGCACACCGTGAGCCCAATGTCGCAGTGGTTGCTGTCCGCGGTTCTATCTAGGTGTTAGCAGGGATCTCCCCCGCGGATTTTCAAAGGACCTTAACAAACCTTTAACACTTGGAATTCGCAGTATGGTAAAATTGAGCGATTATTTTAATTTCATTTATCCTGTCGCGTCACCCTGAGCTAACAAAGGTATTGGAAATCACTTGATGTCGCTGACAATCATACCCTGGTAGGAACGGATAAAACTGGGTTGTCTGGCTAACTATTGTCGTAGCTGTGAAAGGATAGCAAAATATGTTTTTCTTTCTAAATGTATCACTATTTAACTTACAGATTGGGTAATAGCAAAATGGGGTCCTCGCCACGATTGGACAGACTGTACTTATCACTCTGATACCAGATTGTTCAGCAAAAACTGGTTATTCCTCGTCGTAAGACGACTTAAGCCGGCTTTACGGATTGTAGAGACTACCGATAACAACAACATATCCCTATTACTGTCTTGATTTACTAAACATTATAAGGAAAACGACAGAAATAGGGACGATATTAATTCGTTTCTCCTGTTTACTTACTTATTTCATTAATTATTTGATAATTTGGCCGAAAATAACCTTATAACTACAGGTATTTATAGATTATTAGTGTTTAATCAGATTCGCATCGTCATATAGTTAAAATATGTTATAATAAAGCCCTAGAATACATGGCATCCATACACAGTCCTATCTTGTTAAAAATTAATCCTAAATCATATTATTCATTTGTATCAATTGAGAAATTGGCAAATATATAAAAACAAATTCTTAAATCCAGCGTCTGATTTACAGTGTAGACATAGTTTTCCAATAAAAAGAAGAAAAAAACGATTTCCGTCTGCGAGTAGAAATGTGAATGTTTTATAAGTGCTAGAATGATTATGTCTTGACTTTCGTAGAATACCGTCTTAATTAGTCCAGTTTGGAACAGAATAGTAGGACGTTAAACCAAATTTCATTTCATTTCTGAGAAGATATGCAATTCTAGCTTTAATCAATTTAAAAGATGTGTGTATGAATAACTTCAAATTAAAGGTCTGAAAAAGAAAATGCTTTTGATGCACATTGTCATACATTTTTTACGTTTTAAAAATTCTGATGAACGAATCGATTTATACTTGTGTTTGTAGTATGCCAACTCAATATATATTCATGGGCTTTGATAATCTTGACAGCTGCTGGTATTGACGGCGAGTCAATCTAGATTTTAATGAGATATACGGGCAACACAGAACTGTTTCAAATTCATACATTCTCCAAATTATTCTTTAGGGTTAATTTTGTCATAAGATTTCAAGGAATCATTGTTTGGCTTGAAGTGTATTTAATATCAGTTATTAGGTATTTTAACGCCCGGGGACAAGTTAAAAACAGCTTACGTTTATCATATTTTTTGACACAATGAGTTCGCCCGTTATTGTAGTGTCAATATACTACTTAAAACAAGTTAGGGAGCCTATAATTTTATTGCTACAGATACAAATTGATTTTTAAATATATTAAGTTGTATAATCAATGAGTTTTCTGCATACACTACTAATATTTTTTTTTAAAAACTCAGATCGTTCGGTGCAGCTATTGCCTCGCCCCTTCTCTCTATATGGGAGGGGCTCACGCCGCAACCACACCCCTTTAAGCCCCGTTTATACAGAGCGCGAACCCGAACGCGAACGCGGCTGTTCGTCCTGGAATGCTTTGGTTACTTTTAGAGGACCCGTTCATACAGAGCGCGAACCCGAACCCGAACAAATATTGGTTCGCGCGAACGACCGCCTTGATTGCCTCCAGAGCGAATTTTTCAGAAGAAATGGTAATTGAAATTGAATTGAATGTGATTTTATATGACATAGCAAACAAAGATTATAAAGATATCGCCAAAATGAGAGTCATATGGAAATAAATTGGACAAAAATCGGATTGACAGGTGTTTGGTTGAAATTAATTGACAAAATTGGTGTCATTTCATTATCACATATGCGATAGAACTAATTAAACACGTTCCAAATATAATTTGTCTACGAGGTGATGGTATTCTCCAAACTCACTTCTTCTCTGTAAAATTTCATGCACCGATATTCGCCTCTTTCTCTTCCTTCGTTGTTTTATGAACAAATACAGTGCCAATATCTCGTCTGTTTCTGAATCAACCTGCGCCATAATAGCAAATGACAAAATTTATCTCTCAGATAGAAAAAGACAAGCCATCCCGAAGGCCATCGACGGTTTTCCGCGTTCGGGTTCGCGCCCTATTTGAACGGTGAAATCGTTCCAAAGTCGCGTTCGCGTTCGGGTTCGCGATGTCCGCGTTCGGGTTCGCGATGTCCGCGTTCGGGTTCGCACTCTGTACAAACAGGATAATGTTGAGTACATGCTTGCCACATGCCAATAAATATACCAAGCTGTTATCAGAGCCACTTCCTGGTCGATTTATTTTCTCTTGTACGTTTATCAAGTGGGTTTTAAAAAAGTGCACGAAGAAAGCAGTACACACAAGCTACAACTATAATATCAACCTACAGACAAGGCAAATTAAAAATGAAATGAAATGGGGTGTTACATCCTGTTATTTTTCTCCGAGGTCGGCTAATGAAGGGAAATTTATATCGAATTCCAACTGTCAAGGGATCTTTTACGTACACGCCAATGTGTTCATGGGATCGCGATTTTACGTAATATCCGAACGACTAGAGACCTGTCATTGTCACGCTCTCCCTTCTGCGTCACTGACAAGGGGAATCACGTCGGAAAATCGGGATGACTAGACAAATTCGAAAAATATCGCAAGAAACAAACAACTGATAAGTGGATCCGGACAGGGTGTGTCTGTGGGTGTAGGGGTGTGTGTGGAGGGGGGGTTGGCTCTGCCGTGTGTCACACTTTCTTCAAAACGATATTAAAAAGGGCAGGTAGCTATATTCTGCGCCATAGAGGGTAACAATTTAACCCGATTTTAGTGAGACTTAAAATACATGTTTATATCCCAAACATCTTGGCTCCTTTTAATACTAACGTTTGTATGACCGAAACATACTGGAATATGGCCCCTGATTGAACCAAGATCGCCTTTTTGGCGTTTTTTCGTCCATCTCCTGCGAAATGTGAACAATCTTGCATGGCAACCGCTTGTTAAATTAAGCAGGATACATCTCATATCTATAACATCCAGTGCTTATAAATATAATTAGTCCTGAAATGACCTAGTTTGTGTCGAGTGGACGTTAAACCCCATTTCTCTCTTTCTCTCTTTCATAATTATTATAACAACCTAATTTCGCCCTCCTTCAACCCACTCTAAACAGAGCGGGTAACTTCTGAAAACACCATGTCCCTCTAGCATGAGCCCACTGATCCCAGCTTATTCTGTTAGTAATATTGCAGAAAATTTGTCCTATTATGTTATGCTTAGCACACGCGCAATACTCTTTCTTGTCAGAGGAATCCCGGTATTAAGAAGGCGCCCCTATCGCCAAACCACATACCGGGATTGTGGCCGACGATCTAGAGCTGTAAACAATAGAATTTAGTCGTGCGGAAGGAACGAAAAACCGAGGTTGACATGCACGTTAAAGATCCCTTGGCACTTTCGAATTCGATATAAGAGTTGGCCGTAGCGCCGCTACCAGGGCAAAATTTACCTCATAGCACAATGTAAAACAAAACGCAATCTTATTAAAACACAGATCGTTTCATTTTTATAGTTCAATATTCCGTTTTACTAGTCTTTACTACACTAAGGGTCATATGTCGCTTACTTGACACCTGACTTGAACTCCCACTATAACTTGATGATCTAGATATAATTTCAGAGCCCGCTAGAAATAAAACAAATAAAGTCCAGTAAATGTACAGCAGCAACGCCAAACAACGACAACGATCTGCAGTATAAGGCCAAAACCTTACAGTAGGTAGTGTAGCAATGATAATCCTCCCATCCACGTGGCATTGTACAATTGCAAGAAGTATTTGACCACACAAGAGCAAAGGAGTCTTGCATTGTCATATATAAAAGATTCCATTATAATAATAAAAAAAGTATGATGGTCTGTGAATGTCATCTCACTTCGAGGTGGTGTGGTAGCTGATGTTATTTCACTGTTCTGGCAATGTAGCGATCGTCAGTTATTGGTGCTGATCGAAGAGCTGGTGCTATACACACACAGTTTAGTTTCCTGTTCCAAGCCAGGTTGATGCTAACAATAGGACGCTAACCCCCATTTTACATTATGAAACTGACAAAGACATGAATATATCCAACAAGTCTCATTTACCCTAGCTTGTTTATAAAATACATAATCATGTACAGTTGGAGTCAAAAATAAGACCTAACATCCATTAAGCCTCCACAACCCCAATCAAGTTCAAACATGTTCTCAAAATCGCCCTACCCCGTTCTATAAAATCTTGTGATCCAATAATGTGTCAATAATGTATATAATACGACCATAGATCGTTAATATAGGCCGCCCCTCTCATTTGTACCTAGTCCACAGTCAGTACGTATCAAGCTCAGATCGGGTACATTCGCCATTTACAAACAGTTCAATTCCATCTGCTTTAACCAGTTGTCGTCTCGTATGTCTTTCCCGAATAAAATCCCTGTTTTAGAAATGCACTGCCAAAGGAGGTACACAGTTACGCATATTTAAAGAAATTTCGAAACTTCCGTTTTATCAATATACTAAGTTTAACATTTCTTATAAGTATATAACCGAGTACATGTTGGATAATGATACAATATAATTTAGTTTAATTTGTATAGTTACGTAACCCTGTTTGGATTATCACCCTTATTGTTATTATTTTATGACTTCATAAATACACTTACATTGTATGCTTTCGTCTACATTCCTGTTTTGCATTGCTTGTATGGGGTATTTAGTATTATTTTTTGTGCAATTGTACAACTTAAAAATTCTGATTGGTTGTTTAAACTTATAGCTTTTAGCATTATTAAATCTTGATTATCATCCTTTTTGTTAAGATATTCTATTGACGTCATTGATAACATTACGACGTATTTACGTCACACCATTCAGTTAGCAGACAACTGCCTCCTGGGGCGGTCTACATTTTCTTTGCTTCTTTGTGTTCGGTTGTTTGTGCGTTTTCTTGTACGAGTGAAATATGTTCAATTTTGAGTGAAGTCTGTGTTGCTTCAGACCCGGGACTGTACAGCGCAGTGGACGCTTACGGCTAGCACCCGGATCCATTCACTCTTTTTTGAATTGTTTTTTTGTTTGTTTTGTTAGCTGTTTCGGAGTATGATGTCTTGTCGTTATATTTGTCCTTTATGTAAATCATATGTGGCGCAGTCCCCCTGCACTAACTACTAGTGCATCCGAACGTTAAAGGCTTAACACCACTCTTGTTGTAACTGAAAAATATGTCCCAATCTTTATTCTGGTCAACAAATTAATTGATGATACAAATTTTTATCTTAACACACCTAATTTAAAAAAAGTAGAAAAATTCAACTACCGGTTCGATTTGTAAAGTTTAACGTAAACCTTTTCAAATGTGACTTGGATTTAAAAATATTTTCGAGCCCTCGGGACAAGTAAAATAGAATGCAATGAATAATTTACACAGCAGGTGGGGCACTTAAACATCTAGTACTTAGAATAAGGCTATTATTTATTTTTTGGAGCTATCAAGCCAACACGAGAGTCATTGTCCCTCTGACCGCTTAAGCAGTGAAATATCATTACAAATTGTACTAGTGGGTACATGTTATAAAAATTAATAAACTTAATTAGGATTTTAAAAATGTGTAGGAGTTATTGATATTAATATTCTGGAAAAAATGAAACGTAGAATAAAATATGTACGCAGTTTATTTTTTGATAGATCTAGGTGTTGACATTATTTGAGAAAATTAGGCCTTTGTCAATGAATTGACTTTTTTGTGTATTTAAGACCCGTGTTGAATATTAATGTTAATCTTGCACCAGATGTCGACAAACAGATTAATCCTGTACAATTATTATCATTTGATAAAAAAATACAGTTTCACATGGACCTGCATTTTTAATAGTTTTTAAAAGCGCTCGGTTGATTAATAAGTTACACCTAATAATTTAAAAAACAGGAGTTGGCGGGGCACGATCGAGGGTTTTCATTAATAAGGGAGCAGTGGATTTTTTGAATTGTCCAGATCCAGAACATATTTGAAGTTTGTATGCTCGGAGTATTGTGGCTGGATAGATCGAGATCTTGGACCGAGACTTGTTAGCGCTGATAACAGAGAAAAGATTATCAGTTGAGTATAGTTTAACGACCAGTCTTTGATGCAAAAGGTAAATACAACACGAAATCGGCTTACACGTTAAATCTTTATAATTATCGTAAGCAAACAAAATACCTGATCTTGGGCTTCATGAACCCAAATATTCCAAACTAAATAGAAATACAAACGATTTACAGTTTATTAAACAAACAAATTGAGTGTTTTTTTCAACGTTTTTCCAAGTTACATTTGGTCTTGTATTTATTTTGTTTATTAAATAAAAATGTTTTCGTTATATTAGATGCTCTTATACGTAATTAATTGTGACGTCGCATTTCAGTCCCACGGATATTTCTCGCCTTGAGACCAGGGGCGTGCTGGGGCCCGAAGGGGCCCGCCGGTGAGGGGGATTTTGAAATTTGACAACCGGGAGACGCATTTTTAGAACACTTCTGAGCCTGAATTCAGGTCTGATCATTACAATTAAATTAGGAGAATTTTCACTATTTTATGATAAATATTGTCTTAGTGCCCTCAGATGGGCCCGCTTATACGGGTGAGAGGAGTTATCAAACAGGGGCTCGTGAGGATACCGTCCTCATAACCTCACCACCAGCACGCCCCTGCTTGAGACCTAGGACGTTGATCCTTATTATTAGATTGTTTGGGGTTTTTTAATACGTATATTTCTTTGTCAATTTGTCTGTTATTATAATATGTCTGTCGGTCTTTAAGTCGAGTCACGTGGTATCAACTCATCGCTTGCAGGTGACAAGGAGTGAGGTCGCCTGTCCAACCTCCATCTACTAAAAAAAGCCTTCGTGCAAGAAAATTATTGAAATAAAATTGAACCATACCAAAAATGACCTAGTCTTTATGCAACTTCCGGTGAACCCCATACGCCCTTTGAACGAGGTGTTGTCACATTTTCTCCATCTGTTGCAGATTGAACATTAAAATATGTGGGGAAATCAATGGTGACCTGTGGCCATATGGTGTTAATAATAATAATCGCGTGTTTATACAAGGGTAGCAAATTAGGCCTGAGACCTTTTTCCAATTTGGCCCTTGGCACAGATCGTCAACTTGACAATATTGTCTAAATCCAATAGCCACGAACACTTGGATTATGTATAGGAAAGATACTTTGAGTGTTTCACTATTTTAAACGAAGGAACTCCACTTGGGCCAAATTTCACCGTTGATGCCTAGATGGACACGTTGAGATAAATGGACTTTAAATTCCGCTCGACACAAAGTGGGTCATTCGGGACTAGCATATGCATATGGTTCAATTTTATTTTAATAATTCGCTTGGGCGTACGGGTTTTTGAATTCGCTTGGGCGTACGGGTTTTTGGCAGTCGGGGGAAACTGAAGGACACGGAGAAAACCACGAAGTTGAATAGGTGCCTTTCTTCTCACTTATGATACAACGCGCATGTGGTAACCTGTATGACATTGTCAATTGAAAAGTGGGAAAGTTAGCTTGGGGTGAGTGGTAAGCGCTTTGTCATAAGGTCTGTCATTGAGTCAACTGGCGTGATTTCAATTCCCCGGTTGTACGGGACGAGAAGTAGTGTCGGCTGTCCAGACTATGCGCAAGGGAATTATTAAAATTGAACCATATGTTAGTCCCGAAATAGCATACTCTCTCTCTCTCTCTCTCTATCTCTCTCTCTCTCACACACACACCTATTTTCCCTCTCTCTTCCTTTACCAACGCTCTTTCCCTTTAATAGAAAAGGTTATAAAACAAATCAATGTTTCCAACAAAACAAGCTGTTTACAGACACACTTACTAGTTAGTGCAGGGGGACTGCGCCAAATATGATTTACATCAAGGACAAATATAATGACAAGACATCATACTCTGAAACAGCAAACAAAACAAACAAAAAAAGAATTAAAAAAAGAGTGAATGGATCCGGGGGCTAGCCGTAAGCGTCCACTGCACTGTTTAGTCCCGGGCCTGAAGCAACACAGACTTCACTAAAAATTGAACATATTTCACTCGTACAAGAAAAAGCACAATCAACCGAACACAAAGAAGCAAAGAAAATGTAGTCCGTCTCAGGAGGCAGTTGTCTGCTAACTGAATGGTGTGACGTAAATACGTCGTAATGTTATCAATGGCGTCAATAGAATATCTTAACAAAAATGGCGATAATCAAGATTGAATAATGCTAAAAGCTATAAGTTTAAACAACCAATCAGAATTTTTAAGTTGTATAATTGCACAAAACATAATACGAAATACCCCATACAAGCAATGCAAAACAGGAATGTAGAAGAAAGCATACAATGTAAGTGTATTTATGAAGTCATAAAATAATAACAATAAGGGCGATAATCCAAACAGGGTTACGTAACTATACAAATTAAACTAAATTAAATTCGATAATTATCTAATATGTACTCGGTTATATACTTATAAGAAATGTTAAACTTGGTATATTGATGAAACAGAAGTTTCGAAATTTCTATAAATATGCGTAACTGTGTACCTCCTTTTTGGCAGTGCATTTCAAAAACAGGGATTTTATTCGGGAAAGAAATAGTTCTTTATTGTTACATACGGTCAAAAATCGTAATGCTTGTGAATAGAAAACATTATATAGTGTTGTATCTGGTATGTTACTATAAATTGACGGATATTTTACTACTTCAAAACCGAATTTGTCCGTTTTGTCGAAAATACCAACATTAAATTTATAGTTTATGATATTGATTCAGGTCAAGAACAGATGCAATTTGGGGGCCGGAATTTTCTTTATTTAATATTAGTTCAAGAGGATGTATTTCACTTTTATATTTATTGAAATTTCCATTATCATTGATGGGTGTTATGTCATCAATGTAACGGAAGGTGTAGCTGAAACTTTTAGCTACTTTGTAATCTGTTTTTCTTTTATGGTCCTGAAAGTAGAATTCATATTTATGTAAATGTGCATTTGCCATAAATGGGGTGGGGTCAGTTCCCATTGGTAAACCAATAGTTTGCTGTATTATCTGATCCCCAACCTCAAATATGGCATTGTCAATGAGAAAATGTATTATGTTTTGAAATTTTCTTTATCAAAAATTACAGTTTCGGCATTGCGAGGTTTTATGATCCATCTAGCATCTTGAGAGTAAATGGCCATCAAGTGTCTGCCTTTTCCGAAAGCTCCATTAAAGGCTTTATCTACAAACCAATCCAAATTATTTTTAAGATCTGCATGTTGGAGCATAGTATACAAAGTAGAAAAATCGAACGTTTCTATTGTTTTTGCATTATCTTTATTCTTGATTTTATCTATAGTCTCTACTGTAGGTTTATTTTTATCAATAATGAAAAAACTATTAATACCAGTGTAATTTCGAAGTGTTTTGCACCAAATTGCATGTTGGGTTTGGCATAATTTAAGGCAAACACTGGAGGATATCATATATCTTAATTTTACTGGGTTTTTATGAAATTTGGGTATCGAATAAATGTACGGTAGTGCATCTATTTTCACATTGTCTTTAATATCAATACTCATGTTAAAAGAGTATTGGTTGTGCAAAATATCTCGTTTAGTTAAATCCGTAATGCATTTATAAGTGTCATTATTTGTGTTCGGCCAGAGTCCAACTTCAGTCAGAATATTTTTAATATAGTACTTTTTACAGATAAAGGCAATGTTAATACTGGCCTCATCGACAGGTGTTAGAACAAATATCTCTTGGAGAGTGGCAAGACACTCAACTGCAGATGGATTTTTTAGAACCTCTGGTGGTGGGTGTCTTAATTGATTTAAGTTTGATATATTTGATTCTTTTTGACAAGAGATCAAACACAGTATTTTTCCACTCTCCAAAAGACTCAAGAGGTGCACGAAATTTATCAGACCAGGCTACAATGCATTTCCTAATTTGGGAATTTGAGATCATTATGTATTTTTTTAAAATATGTTCTATTTGGCTGTTCCCGAAATTGTGGTCCCAATCTGAAGAGTTTTGTCTTCGATAATGAGACGTCGCAATTAAGTACACTTATTTAGTATTCCTTTCTAGCATTCCTTTAATTCCTCTAACTATTTCTGTATTTGTTTTGTTTTTAGTTTCATTGGGTTTCTTTGGATTTCTTTTTTTATATTAAATAAAATAAAAAAAACATAGTGTAACTTTCAATAATAAATTAATGTTTTGTATGATTATTGTTTTGAAATTTTAATGAGATTCTAAGCTATGATGTTACACTCTGTGTATGTAATATGAACTATGTACTATTTTTTTATTGTTGTTTTTTTTTTAAATACGGCGAAATCAAACGGGAACAACAAAGTAAACCTGTCCTCGGAGCTCAATGTTTGCTCGTCGTCATTAGCCCAGTCGGAGCATTACATTAACAGGGAGACGTTAAACACCATTTAATTTTATGTAATTTCATTTCAGTTTATCCCGTGAAGGACGGCGATAAAAATGTCTAGTCATATTCTGATTCATCAGAAATTCGACGCCCCATGTACATAATGGCAGGCACGTAAATGAACGCCCGAGAGCTCGACTCCGAAATAAGTAGGCTGCTGTCCGGGTAACAATTTCCGTCATAGCTCATGTTCCTTTTCGTCAATCCAGTCTAGGACGTTAAACACAATGTCATTTACTCGCTACAAATAGTGTGAACTTTCCTACGTTGTAATTGAAATACTATATTATCAATACGTCTATCGAGTCAAGTTAACCCCTGGTTTATTTTTCGAAATACGATCATTGTAAATCCTACTAATTTAGAGAATAAGATAAGATGCAATCCCATAGAAAAAAATATTTAACTTAAAGTAGCTAAGTTAACTCAATATCATTCAAAATCGTCGACAATGAAAACACGAATTATTGATATTGTGATCTTACCGAGAAAAAATGGACTTCTGATATCCAATATTTAAGACATTTTTTTAAAAAAATACCATTGGTACCCGAAATGTGTACCATAATGCGTTTCAGGACCATGTTTAACAAGCGACTTGAAGAGCGAGCCTAGACGGTAAAGCATATACGGATATACTATGTAGACTGGAATAACCAGACGCTAGAGATTTATTTTCGATTGAGACAGCAGGCGTATTTCGCCGAACATGACTGATTTAAAATGAGAGTACAGACGGAAATGATTGAATGTAAATCAGTTTTAATACATTCATATTACATTATTTTATGCGTTGTGACCCATCTGTGTCATTTTCTAGGTCCCAAATATTAGCGATTTAGCTCCTTTAAGTCATGAACTGAAAGGAGAGATGAGAGCAATTTAAAAAAATATTTCCAGACAGCCATTCAAGTTCATGTGTGTGCGATTTTAGATACCTTTTTGTCTGTGATTAACAATACTCTTTCTTATACATACATATTTAATCTCAATTTAGAGGTCAAATTGTATAAACAATAATACTGTTTAAGTTAGCATATTTCAAAACGTTCATCAACTGTTTGGTAATGTTATAAGATTATAATAGCTAACATTAAATCCTAGTACGTAGCCGTTTCGTTTTGTTTCATGTATTGCTTATAGTTCTATTTTGTATATATCATTGGTAACATGGGATATAGGTAATGCCGACTTAGTCTGTTCTCGAATCCTTGTCTGTGAAATAAAAATTACATGTTATTATTTTCACGGTGCAAAAAGTTTACACGTTATGTATTGTACCAGGCCAGTGTTTCTCATTGCAAGAGGTTCGGGACGCAGAGCCTAACCGGAAACATTGTTTAGTCGTTCGGGTAGTACGGACAACGAGGATCTAGTGTACACGTCGGTGGGCCTATAAAAGAACCGTTAGAATTTGATGAAGAAGTAGCCTGTTCTAAAATATGCCTTGGCTTCCCCACTAAGACTAGACCATCCTTGGTGAAGAGTATGTCACTGGTCAGCTTGTTCTTTATCATATTTCAGATTTGTACAGACAATCTTAAAATCATGAACAAGATGCTGTCGCTGGTTTTGATATCCAGTCTTTTGGCCGTAGTCACAGAAACGGCACCCATTGCAGGTAATTTACAAGCCTACCCAAGTCCACAATTGTGTTATTTCTTGGTAAAAAATGTCAAAATAAAAGGCAGCCACGCGAAGTTTGTAACCCTTGAACGAAATTATGAACCGCTACTCTGTTTTGTAACTTGTTAGTGCAATTGGCACAGCCACTACATTTTACTTTACAGTCATACTTTCATTGACACAAAATTATATTCCACTATCAAAAAAAAAAGAATTACCTTCGATTAAATTGTAGATATTTAATTGAAGGTAAATCATTTGTTTTTGATAGTGGAATAGAATAACGGCTTATAGACAATATATCAGGGAACCAAATTTAAGGAAGATCCCTTTAAGTGATCACCTTGATATCTGCGATTAAGGCGAATTCAAATATACCCTCTTTTAAGATGCTGTATTCAGACCCCATGAAAATGAAATTGAAGGAACTGTATTTTATTGACAAATTTAAACCCAAATTAATCATTTCAATATAATTACAATATTATACTATATTTAATTCATTATTATTATTTTATTGTATATTTATTCTACCATGACGCCACGTCATTGTTATTGGTATTTTATGTCTTGACAAGCTCAGGCGAAACATGTAGACTATTAAACAAAAAGGGATTTGTAACCTTAATTTTTTTCTATATATAGATTAAAAGGTTGGTTACCGTAAACGGATTTCATACATTCTAAAAACTTAAGTAGAAAATACCATTAAAGAAATTTTATTTAAATGCCTACATGTTTCGCCGTTAGGTTTTCAAGGCAACATTTCTTTAATGGTATTTTCTACTTAAGTTTTTAGAATATACATATAGAACAAAAGGTGTATGTGTATCTCTTGATCGGAAGGAAGCAGAACGTGTTAGTCTACTAATGGTCCCAATGTTTTACACCATATTTTAATAAACAATTATCACGTTCACAAGTTATCCGGAATGGAAAAGTAAGTGCGAAACAGAAACTCGCGGAGACTGGAATATCAGCCCTATAAAAAATGCTGTACAGCGAATTGGAAAAACTACGGGGTCATGGTTCAATGTATATTGATAAATGTTTATTATCCCATAAGCTAAGATCTTCACGCCGTTAAAACTGTACCTTCTATTGCGTTTACAAGGTATTCGACTAAGAGGAATAACTCTCGAACCGCATGCCATCGATATGGTTCGTCTTCTCATTACCCCAATGCTTTTTTAATCCGTCAAAAACTTAAGCCCGTATCGCGGTAAAGAGAAATCATTCAAACCTTGTCATGGACAGTACCACATTATGCTGTAGTGGCGGTTATTCTAAATCGTGATCTTGGGATCGCGGAATTATTATCATTACCTTAGTGTTCGATCTCGACGATGATGTGGTATACGAATTATATAATTCACGTTTAATTTTTCAGATTTAATGAGAGTACGAAGAGAACTGCCAGTGCCAGGCGGAACCGAAAGCGATGAGAGCCCATTTTTTGAACAGAGTAAGGCGCTGAATCGCTAATCACGAGTTTCAGCTTGGTTTCCCCTTGTCAGTGATGTAACATGGGGGGGTAGCGGGGAGCAGGATCGTCTAGTCGTAAGGGCGACACAAATAAACGATGCCCGCTATACAATGCTGGTTGGCAGTTTGAAATAGAGGTAGACCTAGTGTCACTGTCCGCGGGTAAAAATTCCATTATAGCACACTGCATAGTGCTTGTCTGTCTTCATTACAAAAGTATCGCGTCAAATTAAACCTTCTTGCATTTTAACTTGTGCTGGGGTTTGGGATGATTGTGGGTTTGTGGTTGTACATTCATTAAACGTAATGCAGGTGGATGCCATGTTGTTTTGGGTTCAAGTGCTTTTTTCGGGATCAAATCATTTTTTTGAATTTTTGTCATAATGTGTCGTTCCAGATAAGTCAATTGGTGTTTTCATACTTTTTGTTGGGCCAAAACACCGGTACTGTATTTACTTTTAAACAATATTGTAACCTAAACCCAACCTAAATTTAAAGCCTCTACCAAATTCTTACACTTAACCCGTAACCCTACCCCTAACCCTTACCCTAAGCTAATCCTTATACCCCCGTCGTCAAATTGGGACAATGTTCGGAAATAGACAACGGATGTGTTAGATATCCATGCATTATGGAAACCTCATTCGGTGAAATTTATTAATAATCTGCAGGCCCGAAGCCCGAAATCAAAATTTAGCCGACATAGGGGGGCAAGGAAGATAAATTTCCGACAACAAAAAATCAATGAATGAAGGTCATCGCCGACTGCGTAAGCAGGAGGAGGAGAGAGCACGAAAATTAACAGCTCTGAGAGTGAATTTAGGCCTCTATATGGCCTAGGTAGAGATGCCATGGACCTGAGGACAAAACCGATAATATAACGTGACATGCTTACGTCTTTGAAGTATGATTGGCTATATTCAAAAGGTTTGGTTTACGCAACTTTGTATTCACTACGTGTATATATAGAGATGATACTAAGACCACGATGCTGTATATAAACATTTGTGAAACCACGTGAGGCTATAAACGTGTCATCACATGGAACCACACAACATGCTAAAGCTCTGATTATAAATTTTAGTGACTTGTTGCTTGTTAGTCATCGGCACCATGCTGTTCTGTGCTTCGGTGAATGGATGAGTGCCTGTGGTATCTTAGATAACGGCATACCAATAGGTCATAAACCCACACTGGTCTAAGACAGTTAGCAGATTTATATTAGTCTCCGGAATTATGTGTCGGAAAGTTAAGAGTTTCCGTCCGACATTAACTATCTCTCGGCCGAATTTGAGAGGATATTATGTCGTACTAAAACTCTCTCCCGGCAAAAATGCGATTGTTTTTCCGACGCAGACAGAAAAATTGCGACAGGAACGGCCATGGGGGGCGGGGCTCGCCCCCCCCCCACACTAGCCTCGGGCCTGATAATCTGTTATCAAAATAGAAAAAATAAGTACTTATTACAGTAAAACAAGAACTCATTACTTTTGTGCACCTGCTATTATTGGACGATTAATCTGTTAGTTGGCGTATGTTCTCCTACGCACAGATCAAATTTCGTTCATATCTTACGACCTAATCATATATTTATTCCTCATTGAATAGCATAAAATCAGTTTCTGTCTGATGAAAAAGTGTTTTGTACATGGTCATATTGCGATTTTCCATAAAAAATTGTATAAAATATTAATGTTTTATGTTGTTTTGGTTAAACAGCTTGGGTCTTTTAAGGACATCCACCATTAAAAAATGACATAGATGGGCGACAGACCGAACGTGTTGACTATAATTGGTAGTGCTGGGTGGAGCATTTGAATATATAAAGATGCATTATATAAAATGTTGATGAAAAGCTGGTCATTTGTTTTATAATAGTTTAAAGATTGATGATGAGTATACTTTTTTAAACTGGTTTATTGGCAGTAATACGTAATATGATTCAGTAATATATATACATGAACATACAAGTTCATAATGATGTAGACACATTCAACATTACAATAAGTTCATGACATTTGTAAACTAAACAATCGCTACAGTACGAGGGATATCAGTGACTTTAAAGAAATTTCCGCTTTTCTAAATTGTCCTCATCTTTGCGTTTGAATGTAGAAAGGAAATGTACCCTTCTTTAGTTGGTTTGTTGGATGCAAGTTTTGTCTTGTAAATATAATATTTGGTTAATATTATTGCATGGTTCGCAAAGGAAAGCTCGGGTTGGTTTTTGAAATTGTCGATGTTTTCGTGCCCAGTATAGTATCCTAAATGGATGACAGGGGACGTAAGGTTACCATAGATGCCATTTTTTTAAAAGTTTTCATTCAGCGAGGCCCATAGATTCTGGGAGTATTGACAGTGTATAAACAAATGGTCGATCGTTTCAATATTTTATTGACAAAAGCCACATAAGGCTGAGGAGACCTTTCCTATTTTAAAATGTTTAAAGTTGGTGTAGATTATTTTGTGAATATATTTGAATTGAAATATTCTAGTTGTTATGTCTGTACATGTATGTGTTATTTATTACATTAAATATTGACTTCATTTCAAGTTCGTTGATTGTTTTACCAAGTTCCTCTTCCCATTTAGTAATGGCGCTTGGAATAATTGTATTGAGGTGAATTCTTCTTTTGTATATGTTTTTCGAAGATTGGCCTTAGCACAATTTAAATGTTAAATTCATATAAGATTGAAATATAAATAATTCATTGGAAGTACACGGTTTGGGTAAAGGTTTAAATGTATCAGAAACAAAGTATATATTTATATGCAATAGTTCCATCGTTTTATATTTTTATGAAATAGTTCCATCGTTTTATATTTTTATGAAATAGTTCCATCGTTTTATATTTTGTAATATTCAAAAAAAATTTCATATATAATATCTTTTCGGTTATTTCTAATTTATCTAAATTCGCGTTATAAATGTCATGCCAATTTGCGAATAATTGTTTGCAGAAACATGAGATTTTAATCAAAATTGAATCGTAATTTTTAGACACTAAGATTAACGGATTGTAAGGATGTACACTTTGGGTCATTAAGTTTAACCAAGGTTGATAAATAATGATGATAATGATAATTTATCATTTGTCTCAAAAGTTTTAGAGAAAGCGGTCAACAAAAGGTTAAAAGAGCATCTTAATTATTACTGTTTACTGGATAACTTTCAATCTGCTTATAGACAAAACCATTCCACTGAGACTGCCCTATTAAAGGTTGTAAATGACATCAGATCGGCTGTTGATGATGGTGATTGCTGCTGCCTTGTAATGCTGGATTTATCTGCTGCATTCGACACCATCGATCCATCTGTACTCCTTCAGAAATTACATGGTGAATTTGGAATATCAGAAAATGCTTTGAGTTGGTTTCAATCATACCTCATTGGCCGCTCGCAATCTGTGCAAATACACAACACCTTATCCAATTCAGTTAATTTAGTGAATGGAGTACCTCAAGGTTCCGTCCTGGGGCCAGTGTTGTTTGTGTTGTATACTGTAAGCGTGGCCACTATTCTAAAGAAGTACAATCTTTTGTATCACTGCTATGCTGATGACTCTCAAATACTGGACAGATTCAAGTCCACACATGTTTCATTTAATACAATAACCAATTGTACAATGGATGTTAAATCTTGGATGACCAATAACATGCTAAAACTGAATGATGAGAAGACAGAAGTCATGTTATGTGGCACCAAAAAACGGCTTCTAAACATCAGTCAAAAGTCACTAAAAATCGTCAAACTAGTGGATAACCTGAAAGATCTTGGTGTTTATCTTGATTCTGAACTCAGCATGGAGAAGCAAGTGAATCAAATTTGCAAGACAAGCTTCTTTCATTTGAGGTCCATACGTCGAATTCGCAATTTGATTACACAAGATGCAGCACATGCTCTGGTTCGATCTTTAATTTTGTCAGGACTCGATTATTGCAATAGCCTTCTGTTTGGCATAAACAACAGCCTGATCCATAAACTACAGCTTGTATAAAATACCGCCGCTAGAATTGTGTGCCAATCTAATAGAAATTGCCACATCACACCACTGCTAAAGGATTTACATTGGCTTCCAGTGGAAAGCAGAATTAAATTCAAACTTCTGTGTATATCCTACAAATGCCAGAGAGGTGAAGCACCAGACTCCTTGTCCTCAATGCTAATTGACTATGTCCCTCAAAGAAATCTACGTCTGATGATACCCAACTATAGGCTTAAGGCATTTGGTCAAAGATGCTTCTCACACACTGTACCGAACCTATGGAATTCATTACCCTTGACCTTAAAGAATTCACAATCGCTTAGCTGTTTTAAGAAGCAATTAAAGACTCATCTTTTTTCGGCTGCTTATTAGTTGTTAACATTTTTATATCTTGTGATAAGTGGAGAGCTAAATGCGCCTTGAGCATTAATTTTAATGGATATACGCGCTATATAAAAACTCACTATTATTATTATTATTATTATAATTGGTATAGAGAGAGTTAATCATGGGTTTGTCGTGTGACGAAATGTCTAAATACTAATTTATATAAGACGTGAAATCAGAACACAGACCTGCAATAGGCGGATTTAGCTCTTACACAATTGCGTATGTGTGGCACTGTATTCGTGCACTGTATTCGTGCACTTACTTCAATGCATGTCTGAGAACACCAACAATTCCCTTCACTTTCTCTCCAAATCACATTTTTATGGAACCATGTTTGGCGAACATAAAACATAACTTCCTGAAATTAACGCTCAACGAGACAAAATCCAATGGACTCTTGATAACGACTTAACTATCTAAATTAAATACCCGGATATAAATGAGTCATGCGCGAAACCAGAACTAAATTATATGATGTAACCGGAAAAAACGAATTCGGGGAACACATAATTTGTTACTCCATATAAAATATAAAGCTTCTCAAAATTGTATGTTTAGAAGTATGTCATAAAAGCCATTTAATGCTAACGTTTTGCTTTGTTTTGTTACAGAAGTGAATCCTGATGGGCTAAGCAATGGAAATGCTGTTTGCTGCAATACCGGTGTGTGAAAATCCTCCATGGTTTAGTTGTTGAAGACATTAATTGTGATGTTATGATCAATAAACACATTCTCATCCGCCACTATCTGTGTTGCTAGTATAGCGGATTATTGCATATTCGACAAAGACGAGCGTGGGGGTAGGGTGGTCGAGTGGTCGAGGGGCGCTTTACATCATAGTAAGGTATTGTCGGTGGGGAGTCAAAAGGTCGTATCTGGCATATTTAGCGAAATTCACTTTTTTGGTTTTTCGGAATGAGAATTTCCGTGCGCTTCTTTTCATCTGAAAGTCATATTTCTAAAGATACTGTTTCAAAAAGTCGTATATAGGGTGTAGTTTTTTTTTTAAAAATTTAGAAAAATTGAAAATGTCGTATTTTCTTGAAGAATTAAACTTTTTGTCTAATCAAACCATTACACTCAAACATATAGCCAATATTGTTTTATGGTTAAATACACATTATTGAAATTTTTGTCGATGCTCTACAGTGTGAAATCGGTGAAAATGAAGCAGGTAAATGTGAACATTTTGCTGTATAAAATTGCAAATAACTAGTCACACCCCCCCCCTTCTTTTATTCGAGAAAAGCTTCAGATATACGACATTTTACATACAACATTTTGACGTGAAGGTTTTATTAGACATTTTAATTCTTAACCTCTGTGTGATTTTCGGCTCTCCTGGACAATTCACCATAACCCACATACCACCTTTTGACTCCCCACCAACGGTATGCCATTGAATCTAGTGGCGTTATTTCAATTCAATATCTGTACGTGAGAAGGCGTAGGAACGCTTGTCAATCCCCTTAGCTTCTCATTGTCTCCTTAAGTTTCCCAATGCTGCTACAGACCTCTACGAGTAGGTCAATTAATGAAATAAAATGGTACTGCATATTAGGCACGAAATGATCTAGTTGTGCAGAGTGGACGCCAATGTCCCTCTCGCGATATAGTCGTTTAGATAGAATAATATTAGTCTCAATAACATGATGTATCCCCGAGTTCATAAAGCATTCTTAGGATAAAGTTAAGAATTCACTTCCGTTTCGATCACTGTTTATGAACAATGTCTGTGATTGAGAAATACCAAATTGCACATAGTTTCTTATATATGTATTTGATACATTAAAACTAGAATTTTATATAAAATAGGGCGAACAATTTTGAGCAAATTCTTAACTTAAGTCTGATAAAACTTTCTGAACTCGGGGCCCAATTGAGCCGAATGGACGTTAATTTCTCTATCAAGATATAGTCATTTGCATACAAATTATATGGATTCTGCATGTTCTTAGAAATTGTTATGTATAAAGAAACACAATTTAACAGGAGATGGCAATAAAATTTGATGCAGCCATTAATAAATATAAAATTTTAGATCGTAATTATTATTTCTGCTCTGTTGTATTGTGCGCTTTTTATGATGAAAAAAGTCACGTACCTGATTTTTTTTTACCGGATTAAACCCACCTCCCATTAAATGTACATTGGGATGGTGACTTGATTCAAGATAAACATTACAATTTAAATGATACCTTGGCGATAAGTATAGAATTGGCAAGTACGCAAATATGGATTGTCTTGACGTTTCGTAAATACTGAATGGGCTATTCGTATCTTTGATAAACCTTGCCAATCCGGTTGTTAAATATTAGTCAATGTATAAAAAAGCAAAGCACCGACCTGATTAATGAAGACAGCCGTACACAAACAGTATCTACGACAAAGGAAGCGAACCGACGTACTCTGATTTCGGTTTTTTGTCTCATCCGAAAGACCTTGCACGGGGTCACGGTGGCTAAGTGGGTAAGATGCTGGCTCGCTAGCCTAGAGGTCGGGTGTTCGACCCCTGCATTGGCCGAGAAAGTTCATCCACATTTTCAGGCGTGATTCTCTCTTATCAGGGACACAGAAAGGGGGGGGGGCAATGCCGGCTGCCTAGTCGTTCGGATTGGACGAAAAACCGCGATCCCGTGACAGTTTGAATTCGATATAGGAGTAGACCGTAGTACAAAACTTCCCTCATAGAACGTTGTATGGCGCATGTCCGTCTTCACTAGCTAAGTTCGGAGCCGAACTGTAGGACGTTAAACTGCATTCCATTTCATTTGTTCCTTTGTACTGTGTCAGACCGAAATACCGAGGAAAATTCGCGGAAAAGAGCGGGACAGGACCCGAGGCCGGCTGTTAGTAGGCCAACTTTATATACATGGAATGTAAAATGTGCAATACACCAGTAAAAACAAACACGACTTCGAACAAATATTCACAATATCTGCCACAATTTGGTTGTAAACAATCGAATGATAAATTCAAAACACGCTCTTAAGATTAACAAATATATCGTCGTACAGCAGCCAAATGGTTCCGTTCGTAACCCTATGAACTCCCTGTCTCCGGAGATCTTCTGTTTGTAGGATTTACATACAGACAATACATTTCCAAAACAAAAGAGATCATGTTAAAGTAAGCAATGATTATAATAAAAAGAAAAACTCTGCAGTCTGAATGAATGTCATATACATCCCACGAGGATTAAATGGTAATTTAATTAAACAACGTTAATCTTAATATCACGTTTATAGTAATCCATATTGCTTATTGTGGCACATCAATGATTTTTTGTACATTAGTTATAAATCTGCATACCGTAACGTACTTAATAGCCCTGGGTTCGAATTCCTGCGTCTGTACGGATGATATGTAAAGACTGTTGAGTTCTGGCTAAAAGAAGCCGTTTCACAGAGTGTCGGAGAAAGAGAGAGAGAGAATGAATGAAATGGGGTTTAACAGCCTACTGTTATGCACTTGACCTGGGCTAATGGAAAAAGAGAGAGAGGGTGGGGGTATAGGGATAGGGTGTGTATTGACAACTCGACACAATTTAGGTCATTTTTGGACTAACATATGTCACAATTGCGTGTAGGGGTATTTATCATTGGTGGGGAATCCGGGGGCTCCTGACAAAACCCTTGATTCTTGGAAACACGTTTCGTAAATGCTACGAATCAATTTGTTTTCGATTTGGGTTTTTAGTTTTAGCATGATCTCTTTCGAGTAGGCTTATTACATAAGAGAGAGGAGCATAACAATTGCTGTCCTGGGTTGTTTTATTTAAGTAGTTTCAATCGCGTAATTAACATAGAATATCAACGAGATTAAACAAGCAAAGTGTCGACGATATGAAACACAGGAACCACCGTGGCTAATACCCCCTTTCATTGGGCTGTGGAAAGCTGCGATACTCACGGACGTCCGCGGAATGGCTTCTACGGATGAGCTTCGGTATTTTTACGCGGAAAAGTGGGGGAAAAAATCCATTTCACACGCTCTCGAAATACCTTCGGAACGACACATACGGATAAACTACGGTACAAATCACGGCGAAGCGGCGGAGAAACTGCGGAACACTTAGGAATGCGCACGGATCGTCAAGGAAACTATTCGGAAAATACTAATCCGTTTCGCAAGGTAGAGCTTCATAATGACTGCGGAACAAGCGCAGACCATCTTCGGCAACCGCGTTTCGTCTCGGATAATCGCGACGTGCCTGCTACCCCCATTTCACTGGGCTGCGGAATGCTGCGGTACTCACGGACGTCCGCGGAATGCCTTCTACGGAAGGGCTTCGACATTTTTACGCGGAAAAGTGGAAAAAAATTTCCACGGAAAATGTCCATTTCACACGCTCTCGGAATACCTTCGGAACAGTCACGGGTAAGCTACGGTACAAAATGATGGCGAAGCGGCGGAGAAACTGCGGGACATTTAGGAATGCGCCCGGATCGTCACGGAAGATATTCGGACATATTGCGGGCTACACTCGGCATTGACGCCTTGATTGATCCGAGACCAAACGCTGTTGCCGAACATCGCCCGCACTTGTTGCGCATTTAATCCGAGTAGAAGGCCAGTACTCAGCGATTATTCGGCAGTTCTACCGGCCAAACGGATTAGTATCGCCAGATACCGCAGTTATTCAGCTACTGCCGATACTGCCAAGTGTGACCCGTAAATTATCCTTATGTCTTCTGTGCTCATTCCCATGTGTTCCTCAATTTCTTCGTGATTTTTTTTCCCGCAGCTCCGCCGTCGAGGTAGAAATATCTATAAACGGAATGGCTGTGGTATACTTGTGGACCACTTGCGGCAAATAAGTCTGTATACGGAATAAAAGCGGCAGACTCTCGGATCGATCCCGGTTGAACAGCGGAAGAGCACCGAAAATTTGTCCCCAACCACTTTTTAAAGGACAGTTCGCGGAACAATTTGGGCTCGAAAAAGTCTTTGGACGACGAGGAATGACTACGGATTCACTGCGCTTTCTGGTGTAGCCATACGGAGTGAGAGGAAAGACTTACGGACTTTGCGGTATACTTACGGATGTTCTTCCGCAAGTCTTCCGTGGCCCAGTGAAATGGGGGTATGCGGGAAATCGGTAACGATCAAAGGATGACACCTGATTCCGTCGATAAACTCACTGTTTTGAAGACAGAAAGCACGGACTTATATCCCCATTTCACTAGACCGCGGAAGACTTGTGGAAGCAAATCCGCAATTATACCGCAAAGTACCGCATGTATTTCCTGTTGTAGCGTATTGTTCCGCTAGGAAGCGCAGTGAATCCGTATTCACTCCACCTCGTCCGCAGCCTTCCGCGCGCCCAAAATTTTCCGCAAACGTTCTTTTGAACATGTTCGCGATCTTCCGCAGTTAAACCGGGAGTGATCCATAACACTCGCAAGTTTTCCGCTATCATTCAGTATACAGACGCAGTTGCCGCAAATTGTCCGCATGTATAATGTACCTTCCTCTTCAAAATAGCAATTTTATAGGCGAAATCATGTGCTCTTTACCAATTTTACCGCAGGTACGTCTTGATTGGTTCGACACAAAACGCTGTTGACGAAGATCGTCCGCACTTATTGCTCATTTATTCCGCGTTGCACGCAAGTACTCAGCGATCATTCCGCATTTCTACCGTGCCATTGCCAAACTGATTAGTGGTGATATCAATCAGTTTGGCAATGGCACGGTAGAACTGCCGAGTGTGATCCGCAAATTATCCTTATGTCTCCCGTGCCCATTCCCATGTGTTCCGCGATTTTTTTTCCGCAGCTCGTCTATAAATGGAGGTCGGTTTCTGCGGATACTATACTCTGAAATATTTTCGGTGGGAGGTCCGCAAACAAACCGCGATTGATTCACCGCTTCTGCAAGTAGTCCTTGAATGATCCATATATTAACCGCCCCTAATTCGTAACTAATCTGTCGCCAGGCCGGCCATCCCTCGTTCTTCTGCGTCGCATCTAAATCTTTTATGTAAATATTCCGTGATATACCGCGCTTTCCTTTCGGGGTCGAAGGTATTCCGTATTCTTCCTTACATAAACAAAGGTCATCCGTAACCATTTAACACCCGCGGAAAGTGACGGAATGCCTGCGGTATACATGTGGACAACTTGCGGCAACTACGTTTGTATACGGAATAACAGCGGAAGACTCTCGGATCGATCCCGTTTTAAATGCGGAAGAGCACGGAAAAATTTTCCGCACACGATATTTAAAGGAACACTCGCGGAACAATTTGGGCTCGCAATAGCCCGTGGACGACGAGGAATGACTACGGATTCACTGCGCTTCCTTGTGGAGCCATACTGAGTGAGGGGAAGAATTACGGACTTTGCGGTACACTTTCGGATTTTCTTCCGCAAGTCTTCCGTGGTTTTATTGGTTTATCACAAAATATACCAAGGAAAAACAATACAGTTTCCTTAGAATCAATTTTTTTTTCGTTTCGTGCACGTCCACTGAATTTGAAAGGCATGAACAATATTACTTTTAGACTTGAATTAGACAGCCAACATGTCTGCAGAATAACAGCCTTGTACAGAAAGAACGCTGAGTGTGTGTGTGGGGTGTGGGGGGGTAACATCCACTTGAACCTAACTAGGTCACTTCGGGACTAACATTTTTTAACATTTTACTTTAAAAATGTGGTAGTGGTCTTGAGCAGTGGCAGGAAGCAGTAGTTTTTACGGCGATATGGCGAACTGAATCTATGCGGTTTCCTGTGAACAAATTGGTACACCTGATATACATCCGACTGAATCCTACTGGAACATTATCTAGGTACATTGCTCTTGTTTTCTTAAATATAAATTATGCAAAAGCGAAATATGCCAATTGCAGCAGGTCTTTCTTTAGGCTTGAAATATTATTTAAATTGTTAATAATACATTAATTAACTGATCCAGACCATAATCAACTCTTTATGTCATCGCTTGCTTGTGATAATTACTGGATAAGAATCCGATCTGCTGCTCAAGGCTCATGGATGATTAAATCAATGAATGGATAATCGAGACTGTTTTTTTTATCATACCTTAGTAATGATGATCGAGGGTAGGCCCAATATTCAATGGCTGAATACAAATTCCCTTTACATTGGTTAGTTTTTACACTATTGTAGTGATAACTGCCAGCTACCCCACGACGTATCTTTAATTAAATATTAAATAGTTTAGCGTGGGATAATGACGCATGACAATGACGTATCGTTACTTTACATTGTTTATACAATGATTCCATGTTTATGACACGTGTTCTCTTGCAACGCCACGAAATGGCCAAGATATTATACAAACATCCAATTTTGGTTGCGAAATTTATTATGCGTATGTACTGCCTATAAATCATGTACATATATCATAAGCCCTGTAGCCGCCTACTTCGCTTCACGTCAGCCTAACATAATCCGCTCACATATATATATAAAATAATAATCACATAATCAACTTTTAAGATGGAGCTTCGTGTCTTTTTTTCTACAAGGCGTTTGATAAGCTTAAACTGAATATTGACTCTTGGATCAAATAACTTGACCATAAGCAGGTTGTAAGTAACCAGTCTGTAACCAGCGTATTTGTAATAAATATATTCACAGCTTGTTCATTGGAAACAAAGTGACAAACAATTAAACGAAATAAAGAAGGGAATAACAGAATAGATTTTACGGGATATACAAAAACACCAAAAAAAGGGGGACAATTTGGAATCCGAAGCAGGTAAATATACTTTTAAGCCTTTGTTGGAATTATAATATTAAGTTATGATTACGTAGATTACAATATTTCATTTTACTATTCAAAGTAGTGTCTTAATGTTGGTGGCATTATTTTTGTTACGGAATTTTTGTAAATCATTTAAGTGAAGCCTGGACCACAATAGTCCCGGGACTGTACAGCGCAGTGGACGTTTACGGCTGGCCCCCGGATCCATTTTTTTTATCCGCAGGTTTATCTTGTATATTTTTGTTTTGTGTATAGTGCGATCCTTCTGCACTTACTATTATAATTGAACGAAAACAGAGAAACGTTTAGATTCCGGAGCAGGCAAAATTTACTTTTCAAAATAAATTTCTTAATCTTTACTGGAATAATATTAGTTTATGATTGGGTATACTACTATAATATACTATAACTCTAATTGGTGTTTATAAAAATTTCTATGAGCACGATAGTTCCTTAAGATATGTGTCGAGTAGAAGTTAATATCAGTGAAGTTGAAGACCCATCCGAGTTTAAGTAGGCCCGCGGCTTGGTTCTATTTCCTGCACACGGTTGTACACGGGATATGTGTGGCTCTGAATCTATGTTTTCCCGGTTCATATGCTTTATAATTTCATAAAAGCTGAATTGATTGATTCTGTTGCTGTAATCAATGGTAGCAGCATTTACTTGGTTAATTCTGGGCCGGGGCGGCTATGTGTACATCTCCGATTTGCAGCAAAACATGATGTCTACCTGTTGTGTGTGTTGGAACCCTTAGAAAACGTTTATGTACAGACATATTTTTTTAGCACAACAGCAATCGACCTTTTTGAAAAAAGAATAAGCTATTTGGCAAACTATAAAAACATCGCTCAAAATTCGATCGTGAAATAATATGAAGTAATGAAGTTTCCATTTTGACGTAAATATTGGTTCACGTATTTCTGCCAGCTTCTTTATAAAACATGCTTTATCATAAAATTTAAAAATATGGAAATAACAAGGACAAAAGCTGAATTAAGAGTTCTTAATCATGTCATGTATGCCACGCTTACTTCCACAAGAAGGTCGATTTAACATGCTCTCGTCATTCCAAAACCCAACTGGATGTAACTTCGAGAAATCTGATTAAAACACAGATCCTATTAAGGCCACCTGCAGATTTCGTCGTAATAAACAAAGTCTCGGTTATCCAGTTAATGGTAATTATGGCGAAAGTGTTCTACTCCACACAATTTCACGATTATCCTATGATCTAAAGAGTTGTCTTTGGGCTTGTTACGTGAATAAATGAAATGCGTTATTATAATAACTAATCTTTATATGTGAAGACAAAAAAATGACATGCAATTGGAAAACTTCTCTCTTACGCATCTTTAAAGCTGATCCTGGTGAAGAGAACACAAATTGAAGATTTCGATAAATTATTACATATTTATTAATAGTTTGTGCTTCCCGCGGGAACTTCATAAACTCGACATTTCCCCACTTAATACACCAATTATTTTTCCATTAGTGACTTGCCTGGAATTAAAGACATCCACAATAGGCAGAATGGACGAACGTGCGAAACTTAAACGATCAATAAAGAATATTTAAGTGTCAATTATCCCCAGTCTACTATTAATAATAACATATCAAGTATTGGTCAACTTCGAAGTGTCCCATATTGATGCAATAGATAAAGAACTGACCATAAGCCCTTTTTTTTAAAGCTTTTAAATTATAAATGCAAGTTGAGATTTTACTAAATTTTCAATCACTGTTTATGAGAAATATCTATGATGAGTTAAGTTGAGATGAGATTTTACTCAATTTTCAATCACTGTTTATGAGAAATATCTATGATGCAGAAACATAAAACTTTGCACATAGTTTCTTTTTGATGTATTTGATATATTAAAACACCAAAATTATTATAAAGGGCTATGTATTAGTTAAAATAAGGTGAACAATATTGAGTAAATTCTCAACTTAACTCTGAGAATGCTTTTTGAACTCGGGGCATGTTACTTTAAACGAAACAAAGGTTTTTTTTAGTGGTAGAGAGTTCACATTTGGCAAGATTTTTGTGATTTACGGACACTGCAACTTTTTTTGTTAATGGATCCCTTCAAGAAATCAATATCTAAAACCAATTATATTGTGGCACTCAGTTCTAGTTATTTATTTAAATGCATAAATAATGAGGTGTGCATTTTTAACCACATAAAATACCAGATTTATAACCCTGATCATGAATTCATCCAGATCAATGAAAATGTTCACAGTCTAACATACGAGATGTGAATACATTATTTTGCCTATAACGTTTTTTTTAGGACTTCGAATTCTGTCTTATGGTTTGGATTGTTCGTACTTGGTTTTTATTTTATTTTATTAAACTATTTTGCCATATTACACTATTTTGCCTATACCGTTTTTTTAGGATATCGAATTTTGTCTAATGGTTTGGATTGTTCGTACTTGGTTTTATTTTATTTTATTATTATCACTGACGTGTATATTGTGGCATGCACGGAGAATACACCCCTGCGGGCACTTGCAATTACAACCAGCGGCTGCCAGGCAGGATACGCCCACATTTTCAAGAGATGGATAGAGAACAAGCTAAAAACAAACATGATTTTTTGTATAATCAGGGGCAATTATCCAGAAAGTTATGGTCCACAACTGAGATCTTAGGGATATAAAGATATTTTTTAAGTTTCATCAAAATCGGATAAAAATTGTGACCTTTAGAAGGTACACAACGTTCGTATTACACAATGCAACATGTTTGCGTACAAAGACAGGCCATTCTGTCGGGCAGTTTCAATCCGATTTTCCCGAATCCGAATTCCCTTTACTAACCCTGCTTCGCTATCTCCACGTAATGCATTGAAATCAATGTTGCCCGGCATTTATATTCGGCTCTTCTGAATACACTTTAAATGAAACTACGTCCTCTTTCCAATTCGAAGACATCAGATAAAACAGTAAACAAAAACCGCGAATAAATTTATTACAAAGTTGCATAATTGTATGAAAGCATACGGAACATTATATCTTACTTTCAATACTGTATTTTGAGGTTAAAGATGCCAACTGACTTAATGTATACTTTTTCATATTTGTATCCCTTTCACTACGCATTTAGGTCTAATTGTTAGTGCATTTGCATTAACATTACTTTTCTACGCCGAAAGGCCCAAACTGTTTGTTTTCGTATTAAGCACGTATGTCTTCAGTAAGAACCAAATGTTCTTCTAAACACCGGAGGGTCCCGAGCCAGCCTTTCATAGTTGTCACGTTTGTTTACATATAGATGATTGTTTTTAGTAACGTTATAAAACAATTGGTAATATCGTGGACGTGTTCAAGTGACATTATTTTAAAAAAAACAAAATTGTTAAAATAGGAATTCTTAAACTATTTTGGAATGATAGACAATATAATACAATGTTTACTAACTTCTTTACTGTATTACTTTTCAATACAAATGAATTGCCTCCTTTTTCACTTACGATAAATGGAACAACGCGACCCGTGGTGGTTCGATACCCATCAGGTTTGGTGTTCGATCCAGGTGTTCGATCCAGGTGTTGTCACTGGTGAGCGACTGGGGATAGGACAAAAAATAGAGTCCCTCGTTTACTTTTGCCTGTACGTAGACGAGGAGCCCTATTTATATGTCTGTCATAATAGGCTAGATTTCCTTACCTATATCCTTTCGCTTCAGTCTTCTAAATTCCAATATCAATAACATGTTATGTGGGGGGGGGGGGGTGTCCTGTACCGTTTCGGATTACTCATACATTGGTTCAATTGGTTGTAGACGTCATGGGACCACGGTAGATCCATGAGTAAATCGCTGTCTCATTAAAGAGGAGATTGTGCGTTCCGTTGAATTTTCTAGTATGATTTAACTTTGTAAGTGTTGCAAGGCTTCTGCAAGGGATATCGTCTAGTCGTAATACCGTGGCCCCTTGTTCACGCTGGTGTGTAGGTAAAGCAGCTAAAAGGAACTATCTCGATTTGAACCGACTCTCAAAAATAAAAGTACAGGTACATATGAAATTTAAGCGCCAAAATATAGGGAAATAGTGTATTTAGCTTGTCTTAAAATTTCAGCTCAAAATATTGAGTTGTTTGGACATGAACGTCAAAAATGCTTATCCGGGCACGTAATAACCCTTTTAATATTTCTGGTCATTTTTTTTCGTTGGGTGTCCTGATAATCTATTGCCGTTCCTTTAGAGGTCTATACAGTGCATGATACACGTACTGCACTGGATAACGAAGGGTAAATTTCAGCTACACATTTTATTAAAAAAATAAAAGTCTGGTTTTATCCAGACACCACATAATGCAACTTGGGATACCGGTCTCCATTTCCAGATGATTACTGACGGGTATAAGTCGTTTGAAAACATTACAAATATCCAATGAGTTGCCCAGCCTTAAGGTACGCATTTTAAGGAGTTTTAACACAAAATTAATCAGTTTTATTCTCCAAAATCTTATCGGGATTGACTACGAAGAATAGGGCAAAATTCCGCTATTAACACCCGTTCTTTCAGAATAGATGGAAATGAATCACATTTTGGTACTAGAGGTGGAAAATATAAGCTAAGACGATATCGCAGTAGATTATGAAGTTGATCACACAAGCGATATCTACTGTAGAATATATTTTTGGTTGATAATGAATGAAATGGGGTTTAACGTCCTACTGTTATGCACTTAACCTTAGCCTTTTGGTTGATAAATACGCTCACACTGATATTAGCGAATCCAAAAATAACATGAAATGAAACGCGAACATAAAAACAGGATATTATTGACGCAATTTATAATCACACATAAATAAAAATATGTTTCTTTCACATGTCCGTACAAGAATAGATATATTATTGATGCAATTTTTTATAATCACACATATTTAAAATATTGTTTTTGTCATATGTCCGTACAAGAATAGATTTTTTTTGAGAATAATAATGAGCCAAAATTGAAATGTAGTAGACAATATCTTGGTAAATTATTGTGAACAGACGTATTATGAGAATAGAAAATAGAAACCATCCGATGCTAAACTCTGTCCCTGTTATGATATCTCCATTAAAAGACACGACTAACGAGCTTCAAAAGACAGCCTTGTTATCGGATGATTCAAGAATATAAATTCAAAAACAAATCAAGCTTAACAAATTACGTTTTAAACGTGACCTGGATGTGCTACCCGATTTGAATAATGGCTATATTTGCACACGTGGATCTGTTTCACGTGGTATTAAATTAAGGTTTTGATCTGCTTTCAAATTATAGGTGATCTGGCAATGGGAATAATATTCCAACATTTTCAGAATAATATTCTACTAAGTTCAATTAAATTCCTTTTCGCCTTCCAGTTCATTTAAACAACGTCCCTCATAATAACTCTTTTATTCAAATTATTATTCTCGATGTGGCGGCATTATGCCATCACAAGTATTACAGAAGAAAATAATGGCTCAGCATTTTAATGAAATAGGGGACATCGATCGCCTATTCTTAGTGTGGACAGACCCAATATATATCCAAACGATGTTATTTAAGTATTTTAGAATTCGATTTAATCTAAGACAAAGTAGGAATCGTGACATCACATCCCACGTACGATATTACAACGGTAAATGGTATTTTTAGAGCACTATCCGGGAACCTATTTTCAGCACCGAGGATACATAAACATCTGTTGAAGTCTAATATGAGGTCAGAAACATTTACAGATATTATAATATCTAATTAATTTTACATAATTTATATAGCGCAGATTCCACTCTAAAGTGTCTGAATGCGCTTAACAATAATAGTATAAAATCGTACAAAATGAAATAAAATCATATAAATAAAACTATAATAGATAAAATTATTCCCCCGAAAAATTGTTTATATAAAAAAAAATGTTATCTTTAGTTATCTTTCTGCAAACAATATAAACAAAGCAGCGCGCGGATAAGTGTTTCGCAACACTCAGACCCACCCAAATAGCCAATACCGACTTCAACCAAACCCACTTTCCAAAACCCACATCCAATAATCACTTTAACAGAACCAATTATCAAATCAACCAAACCTATTACAAGAACACGAAGACTAGGCCATCAACTAAACCAATTAACACATCGACCAAACCTATTACAAGAACAAGAAGACCGAGCCATCAACTGAACTAATTAGCACATCAACCAAAGCAATTAAAAGAAATATAGGAGTGGACCATCAACATCCTACTGTTTGGCTCCAGCAGGGCTAATAAAGATGGACATACCTCATACAGTGTGTAATATACGTTGTCCCTTGCCAATCTCGATATCCTACACGACTGATAAGAGTGAACCAAGTCGGAAAATATCGCTGAATTTTCGCCAAAATCGGGATTCAACATGTGACCTCCAGGTCGGCGAGTCAACATCTTACTTACTAAGTCACTACGGCTCCCAGCCTAGAAAAAAATCAGGACGACTTGGGTTAATAAATATCCCTTGCGGGATGAGACAGATCCCAAGTGTTATTAGTAATCAACTGTCAGATTTTTGTTGTATGTTATGAAATATACATATAAATAAATATGAAATAACACGAAACATCCCAATTATGCCAGCGTGTTATAGTGGACATAAATTAAGTTCCTTTACGAACTTCAACTACTGCTTTTCTGATTTTTAGAATTCACTGCCAAGGTATCAGAAGACTGAAAATGCTTCTAGCTGGTTTATTTTGAATAATAATTACATCCCTAGATCAAGTGTGCAGCTAAATTAGCGAATGGCATAACTATGTTCTGAATACAAACTGTAGACCCAAAAGTCAAATTTTAAATCCATAAAAATTCTTATTAGCAAACGGCATTCGCTACCAATAGGTTGATAGGCGTATAAAGTTTTAAAAAGACGAGAGCAGTTTATGAGATATGCCCATGAAATAAATTTGATTTGGGTATTAAATATTTATTTTCATGAAAACACAATATTTATAAGTAGCAAAAGGCATAACTATGATACAAAGGTGGTGTGCGTACAAAGTTTCAAAAGACATCTAGATTGGTTTATCGGAAACGAAATCGGGGTGAAAGAATTTCAATATCCCTTAGAGAATGTTACAAGATTTAATGTAATACCATATACCACCCCGAATCTATTTAAACATACAATATTAAACGCTTCCAAAAATGAAGAATATGAATGTTTAAGAAAGCATTATAGTCGGAAAAAAATGTATAAAATTTGTTTCATTATTCGTTATATCAAACAATTCGGACATGGAAATTAAATGGGGTTTACGTCCTACTGTTATGCACCTAACCTGGGCTAATGGAAGATGGGCATACGCCATACAGAGAGGTATGAGGGAAATTTTGGCCGGGCAGCGGCGCTACGGCCTACTCTTATATTGAATTCCAACTACCACGGGATCTTTTACGTGCACGTCAATGTGTACACGGGACCTCGGATTTTCGAACCACCCGAACGACTAGACAGCTGTCCTTGTCAGGCCCTCGGTTTCCGCATCACTGACAAGGAAAAAAACCACACCGGAAAATCGATAATGCAGCATATGCTATGAATAGACCGGTTACATATCTTTGTATGTAATTATAGTGTTTGTATTTACTTGCCATGTACCTGTAATTTTTGTTTATATATGTTATCTTATAAGACCAAGAAACATTATCACCTACGATCAGCGCGGCAACAGAGCCTTTATCAATCGAACATACATTTTATACACAACATAAATTATTTGTTTGATGTGACTCAAAACTGGTTTAATAAAAATAAATATTTGTGTCGCTTTCGATTGAGATATTATCGAGGGTATACATGAACATGGCACACAGATTATGGAATCAAAATGTATCAGAATACTTCTTGCGGATGTTCCAATTGCTTCTAACAACTTAACCAAATATCATTTTATGGATATTACTGAATGTAACGACTCCAGTCCACGAACTTTTTACACTTAAGCAGTTACAAATTTGTGGATTTTGGCTCTCTTTTTATGTG
Source organism: Patella pellucida (assembly GCA_917208275.1). Taxonomy (NCBI): domain Eukaryota; kingdom Metazoa; phylum Mollusca; class Gastropoda; family Patellidae; genus Patella; species Patella pellucida. The sequence goes on from OU795044.1 coordinate 33,431,591, forward strand.
CACAATAATAGTTCATGTTCGATGAAGTATGGACAATAAGCGGTCTAATTTTCAATGATATTCGTGTATAACCATAATGTGTCCATATATAGTTTATCAGCTTGATTGTTGTGCAAACTGCTAGTTATTATTAATTTCGAGTATATCTTCAGTTTAATGAGTCTAATAGGTGTTAATATTATTTATATTTCGGTATTTTATTGTTATTTCCGTACTAGTAATATCAAATAAAAACCAAGTACGAACAATTCAAACCATAAGACAGAATTCGAAGTCTTAAAACCGTTATAGGCAAAGTAGTGTATGAATCAATTCATAAATCGTGATTTTGTAACAAAACATAATAATCATCCACGCTCTCTTTTCCATTTCTTTGTGTAGGTGGGAAGAATATTTATTAATTCTAAAGTTTCGACAGCATCGATTAAATAATTGGATTCGGCATAAAGCTTTATCAACACTTTCTTAATACGGATGCAAAGGGTATGTCTTCTCGTTTTTTTTAAAATGTACATTGTCTTATACTGATATAGTGTTCGTAATGTCAAGAGGTACTTATCTTATAAAGATATTATAGTTTCTGAAAGAAATCATTTTTAATTCATATCAGAAGCATTGAACGCATTCGTTTGGGAAACAACAAATTTAAACACTATTTTGACGAAACCGTACCTTGTATGGTGGCCACGTTAAATTATTAACCGATTTTTGTTGGGTTTATGTGCCGGTTAAAAAAATAAGACGTTACCGTCCGCGCTTTGCATTTTCTTGCTTTCAATGTATTATGTATGACAAATAAGTTTTCTAGCTCATTCGTGGTGGTTACACCTGTCTTTTCTTCAACCCAGTCAAGGGAACATCTATCGAGTATTAATAAGAATTGTTAGTGGGACCTTTTGATCATTATTTTTTCTATAAAAAGGATTAATCCAATATTTTGATGAAACTTGAAATACATGTTTATAACTCAAAGATATTGGTTCCTCACAATATTTGCGCATATTGGTTATTAACTTTCTGAATTATGCCCCTGATTTTACAAACAGTTTGAATATCACCGTTACGCCGTAATACAGATTAAGTTCGAATTTCGTGAACATCCTACCACAATTGCCGAATAAAATGGCCACCGCTTGTATGCCAATAGTATAAAAGTAAGGTTGTGGACCCTTTAGAGTTCACAATTTTAATCCGATTTGGATGAAACTTGAAGTGCATGTCATAACCCAAAGATCTTTGATCCTGTCGATATTTGTGCATATCGATTCATAACTTCCTGAATTGTTGGTCGTATTTTCAATAATTCAATAAGATGTAATGCTCTAATCCACCAAAATGTTATTTGCGCAAAACAAAAATGTTGACATTTGTATGTTTTTCCTACTTTCAACAAAATACTGTGACAATGCAAAACATGCGTCAAATATCTTCCATCATATATCGAAGAGTTCTGTTTGTTCCAAATGGCAGTGTATCTCATGCCGGGAAGTATTAAAATTGGTTCCTTATTATGCGTTTGTCCGTCACACTTCTTGGGACACAAAAACTCCCCTACTAATGGAGCTAGAATGTTGAAACAAAAATTCGTCTTGTAGAATATTCAAACTTCGTGTATGTGTTTACTAGATGGGTGGCCCGGCGTAGACCGACGATGAGCATTTTCCACTAAGTTTCAACAATTTGATTGGGCTAAGATTTTGAAACAAGACGACTTTGAGAGTGGCGACACTAGAATATAGTTTCATTCCTTAAATACATTGCATCAGTTCGATAATGAGAATTGTCTGCTTAGGCCGTTTAATTTGTCAGGAATTTGGCACATAATAACTCTGCCATTAATTGAGTTAAAAGGAAGTCCATAAAGTTAATCCCTTGATTGAATAAAAAGATAAACTTTTCCGCTAAAACTTGGTAATTTCATTAGTGACAACTCGAGGTTAATAAAACTTATTGTATAGTTTTACTATATCAAAACTCCCAATATTTTCTCATTGGGCTTATTAAGAATAAAGAGTTGGATCTCTGGATGCTTTACATAAATATGCTCTTAATTAATATTTCCATCCATTTGTTTTATTTTTTTTGTGGGGGTTGAAGGGGAACACCATTCTCGCTGTTGGAATGTTTCCTTTGAATTTTTGAGGTCTGTCTCGATTCAAGTTATTAGCACTTCAAAATGTTCAAAGTAGCACTGAATAAGTAAAAAATTCAAAAATAATTAAACTATTCGAAATCTGTTAACGTAACACCCAATAAGTAACAAATTCAAAATCTACAGAATACAGACAAGGCCAAATACGTCTGGAATCCCGTTAATCTGGTATGTGGCTTCGATTTGTGATAGGTTAATTTGAGTTGCGAAGGCTTAGACTACGTAGACTGGTTTACTATGGAACATACAATCTCAACGCTGACTTGATCCATAGACTTAAACATCCTATCCAAAATGTCCGCTTTGTTAATATCTTAGTTTTAAATTATATTAGATAATTAAGAGCGTAATTATTTATAATGTATATTTGTTTTAGATGTGGCCTGATTTGATGCAGTTTTTAACAGTAACTTTAATATGGGTTATACCAGTAGTATTGGCTTTAGGTATGTACAACCTCACTTCTATCATCACTGTTTCGTTTGGATCTTACTTCAACCAACTAGACGTATATTGTCGTCGCCCCTGTCCGTCCGTCCACAATTTTTATTCGATTTTGACGAAACTTACAATATAGGTATATGCACCAAAGATCCCGGTTCCTTCCGATATTGGCATAAATCGGACCATTACTTCATGGATTATGGCCCCTGACTGTACATTTTTTAATATGTTGATACTCTACAGGCACAGTTTTCATCGGACCAAAACTATCGGACAAAATGACCTCCTCTCGTTGGCCATTAGAGTAAAAATATGGTATATCATGAATGTGGAATATTGAGGTTACAAGTTTGATCCGATTTTGATGAAACTGGAAATACAAGTTTATAATCCAAATATCTTGGCTGCTTTCTATATTGGTGCATATCGGATCGTAACTCTTTGATTGTACGAAAAATCACGATTTTAGCTTTTAGTCTTCTAGAGGTAATTTTTTTATCCTTTTAAAAATATCTGTTGCGCCCTAATGGTTGCTGAGTTCGAATTCCATGAAAATCGGGCCAAAACTTCGGGACAATATTGCCGCACCTCAAACGCACATTGTGTAGCCTGTCGATATGACTTCCTTAATTGTATGATAAACATCTATTTTTGTTAAGTTGGTTCTTTTTCCAGCTCTTGCCAAATGTGGGCGTATCCGCCTGGCAGCCACTGGTAAATAATACATTACACGACTTTTGAATGAAACAGTTTAAACATCAACCATATAGTTAATGTTTTATTTCATATACATCAGAAATTCCCGAATCACAGATGGATGAAACGTTGCGTGATATGGATTATTACGATTTAGTAAACATGGCTACCGACGATGACGATCGGCTTCCATCGATGAATATACAAGATGTCTTCAATAACGCCTATGCTCGAAACACATTAATGCAAGTTGGATTAACAAGGGTTTATGATGCCTTCAGACAAAAGAAAAGTAAATTTCCAAACCATCATGAACGAAGAGTAATCGGTAAGTGTTAAGAACTTATTATTCTTCCGAATTTCATTGGCATGGGAAAACAATTCGTGTTATAACAAGGCTAATTAATCGGACACATCTAGTTAAACTATGAACTGGTCTCCACGTGCTACCCATCTTGAACGGGCACCTTTACCGGGAATAAATTATTCGTAACCACGGAAAAGAGAAGAAGCTTTAGTGACCTAGGGTTAAGGTTAATTCGTCTATTTTTCAACGGTATTTTACGTAGTAATCGTATTTTACAAATGCCATATTAGTGAATACATGTACATCAATTACTAGTTAATAGGGTATTTAAGGGGTATTTTATATTTATGGGCACTCAAGGGAACCGACACAAAAAAATAAAAATATGAGAATATACGCCCGAGTCCATAATTATGCTGACTACACTATTTTGTCTGATTACACTATTTTGCCTATACCGTTTTTTTAGGAATTCGAATTTTTTCCTAATGGTTTGGATTGTTCGTACTTGGTTTTATTTTATTTCTGTCTGAAACTAATTCGGTTAATGATTTCCAAAAATCATTCGATATAAATTAGGTGATTATGTACTTTATTTTGATGAATTCTAAAATAAAGTAATATTTGTTTTCCCGATTTGACAGTACTAAAATTTCAAAATAAAGATATTACTTCGGGTATCTTTTGGTTTATATAGTTTCACATAATCTCCGTACACTATGCTATAAAATCCAAGGTTCGGCCAAAGCACATGCCCTTCTAAATGGATGGACAGTTGGCATATAACAAAAGAACTAAATGTAACACAACTAATGGTATTGGTGTTTGTCTTTCTTTTTTTACAGTTGGAGGTATTTGCTGTAATGGAAAAAGGTAAAATAAATCAAATCAATTGTATTTAAGCAGTAAAAAGATCACATTTTGTATGTAATCTTTAAATGGCAATATGTAACTCGATAAGAGTTAGGTGTGTATATTAAATGGTATATACTCTATACATTTTTAATCTAGAGTAAGACAACTATTATGAGTAATTCCAGTATAACTTTTCAATCTTGGTCGCCAAAGCGTATGAAATAATATACCTATATACACTAACATTTAAGGTGATCTAGATAATATTCAATCACCCAAACAGAGTTATCTACCCTTGTAGTCCACACGAAAACGTGTCCAGGCTCATTTGATTACGTCGCCAAGATTCTTGGTATCGATAGACAATGTTAAACAAATAACTGATAATATAATTGTTTCAATTACTAAATACTTATCGTAAAATGGGAAAGTGTTTCCAAATATAGCGGGGCTAAATGGTCGTAAATAGTAATTGCTAATGTCATCGTGCTAATTTTATAATTATATACCGTTTGATCTGTTTACTTTTAGTAATGAATGGCAATTTCTCCCTGAAACTGACTAAAACTCTTTGTGTTTATAACGCCAGGAACTTTGCTGACGTGCTCTGGGTCAACCGGATAGCGCGACTTGCGTGAAGAATAGGTAACTAGACTACACACAAGTCGAGTTCTCCCAGAAGTACTCATAACAACGAGACCAACTTTTACGAACGTGTAAAGGTGTACACAGGACGCATAATTTTCACCGGCCTGTGAACTATTAAATTGTGTTCCTTGTCTCACTTTTGCCTTCTGTCACTGACAAGGGGAGAGCACGCTGTGATCACCTAGAGTTAACCGGAAACATCACTTCAAGCCACCCCCCCCCCTCGCCCTTCAAGCAGGTTATACCGTAATTTCAAATCCATGTGCTTAAATCTATTTAACTCATAAAGACAGGAAATTCATGCGAAATAAAGGTCGAAAAGAAAAATTATTATTTCAGAGTGGACCGAAAAGATCCTTCCATTCCCATTTCTCGGACATTGAAAATGCTCTTAGATTATCCAAATATGTCAAAACACTTAAAAGGTTACCATACAATACTTAAGTAAATATGAATCCCAAAATCCCCCCCCTCCATTCAAAAGTAAAAGTGTTGTTAAAAACTGCTCGATTCGATAATCGTCCCACTCTCGAAATTGTGTTTTGGCATAGAGATAAAAGCTTCTAATGAATTTTAATGAATGCTCTTTGATTTTTCAGGCAAGACCCGAAGATGGGAGCGAGAGTTATTCGGCGAACTCTCTTAATGAAGCTGTTGCAGAAGTTACGCAAAGGTATAAATAGACTGTGTCTGCTTCGTAAACAGAGAAAACAAGTGTAAAATTAAGAGGTATGACCCTTATATAGGCATACCAGAATATTTATTATGTTTTTTTAATTTCAAAGAAACCTAAAGCTATCATTACATGGGCGAAGGTCGTGTGTGGGGAGAAGCGTCACCTGAGCTGTTGATAGCGACAGCGGGGCTTGTTCGTCCATATAGAAAAATTTTCAGCAATCAATGGAATGGAATCAGCACAATATCCAGTACGGTGTAAATCCCAAGGTGTGCGCATGGGTAGGGGAGGCGGGTTTTGCATCGAAAGCATAAATAAAAATGAAAGATCTGTATTTTTAATCGAAGAGAGAGAGAGAGACGGGGGGGGGGGGGAGAAAGAGAGAGATGGGGTCTAACGTGCACTCGGCAGAAACTAGGTAATTTCGGGACTAACATATTAGTTAAGTTTATTTCAATAATTCGCTTACGTGTGGGGGTCTTAAGCAGTGATGGGAAACATGAGGACCCGGAGAAAACCCTCGAAGGATGCACAGCCGACCCTACTCCTTGTCACGTATAACCTGTGATTCTAAACCACGCCAGTTGACTCATTGAGAGGCTTTACGATACAGCGCGCACGTGCTAACCATTCGGCCATCCAGCCCTCCGTATTTTAATCAGATTTTGATCTGACAAGATACATTGTTGGTCAAGTTCTATCTAGCTTTTTGGACAAACCGAAATAATGGTATCCTCTCATCTGTGCCATTTATTAAAATATGAGCTATAATTATTTCGTTAGAGGTCATCATGTTTCAGGATCAAGCATTGCTGAATTTGGAACAAACCTGAATGGCAACGCCGCTTGTGTGGGAGTACTTGTATGTTGAGGTTCTGGGGCCTATTTCGCGGAATATTTACTAAAATAAAATCCAAATTTTAGTAATTTGATTGGATAATATTAGATTGATTTAGTGCTTAGCCAATCAAAATTGAAATATCCACTACAATTTTGATTTTATCTTTAGTTAAGATTCGAGAAACCATGCCCTGACTATCATACACATTTATAGTATAATTTTTATCCATTGTGAATTGTTTATTTCTAGCCACTAAAGCACAAGAAGAAATGCGTGACCATATGGATTGGGATAGCCATTTTGTTTATTAAATAAAATTGCAGATTAAACCGGGCGAGACTAAAATTTATATTGTAAACAAAGGATTATTATTAAAGTATACGAACTATATTTTTAAGGATAATCATTTTTCAAAATCGTGTTGTTGTGTGTTTTCATTTCAAGTTTTATCTTTTATTTTTGTCAAAAGTACTTATAAGTCCACAATTTATGCAAGAGTATATTGTCGCCCCCCTCTAACCGCCAGGTCGAACATCAATTCTATGGCGGGTATCACGTAAACCTTATACACGCTCTTCAGGCCAAACAAGCACACGTTAGGGCATAGGGGAGAAACCATACTAGCACTGGTCCAAAGTGGAACCTGTGGAAAATACACTTGTAAAATCTCCACATAACAGAGTGTTTAGTGGTTGTCAAACCCGCTTAGATAGTTTGCTTAGTAAGACCAAAGCAACCGTGTTTCGTAGAATACCGAATGTGAACAATGGTAAGAAAGTGGTTCTAATTATGTGTTTTCAGAACGCCTCAAGTATAAATTATTTTAGCTTGTATACACTGAAAGTCGTCTAAAGGTTCCAAATAAATTATTACCAAGTACTTAATTCAGATGGGGTACATAATATATGAATGAATGCTCCAGCTGGACTATGAAGCCACTTTGCTACGGTGTACACATGACCTCGGTTTTTCGTCCCATCCCAACGACTAGACAGCTGTCCTTGTCAGGCCCTCCGTCCTGCAACACTGACAATGAAAATCCTGCAAATCGATCCAGCGTCTCACCCACGTAGCCACCAAGGCCATCGTCCTGCGCCACTGATAACGGGAAACCTGACAATTTGGATGAACTTTCTCGACCAATGAGGGGATCGAACATCCGACCTCTAGGCTAGCGATCCAGCGTCTCACCCACGTAGCCACCAACGACCGACATACAAGAATGGTCCATATTATTTAGTAAGTTGTAACGACATGTGTTTTGATATTTCCTCACTGTAAATGGATACCGATTCTCTAATTTGTCCTATTAATGTCATTGTAAAATGAAGCGAAGCAACCGACGGTCTATTTGTAATCTGGGTCGGGCTAAAGGCTCTTATACGGCATTGTCTTGAAATACATATCAAACAAAAGAAGTCATCAATATCCCGCGCCCTTGCACATGTTTGGAAAAAAATAAGGAAAAATAACTTGTTTATGCTTTTGGTAATCAATATGAAAATGTATCAGATTTCGCTAACGGTGTTACTGGTCCTAAAAGTTTTGCCATGTTTAGCAGAGCATGTCGGGGTTGCACCATCAGTTGTGGCCAGAGTCTTAATCTTTAGACAAATCTCATATTCCGACACATGGAATATTATTCACAGAATTTCATACCATGATCATAGTAGTTTGAAGGCAGGGTCGCTAATCACTGTAAGGTTTGCACAACAACCTTTTCCTACCTCAATCAGCTGCTGTATGTTAAACAATAAACTTAAAAATCAGAAAATAAAATACTATATATAATAGGGTATTGTTTGTACAAAGTTTCAAAAAGATTTCTTGAACAGATAATAAAATAGAATCAGACCGGAAGGCTGTATTTCAGAAAAAAAAGATGGGTTGATGAATGTAAAATTATTTTAAAGGTATCTTGAACAGTCAAATATTTTCTATGGAAACCCATAAAATGATCAAATCTGAAAAATTCGAATAGAGTGCCAAGAAGGTATCTTGAAAGATTTATGAGATATGACCCGGAAACAAAATTTTACACCGAAAACCAAGTCAAATTTGTTTCCATGAAAACACACAAAATATCAACCCCAGAAATTCCTAAATAGCAAAAGGCACAACTACGGTAATGGGTAGATGTCTGTCCAAAGCTTCAAAAAGATATCTTGAATGGTTTATGAGTTAGGTGTGTCCTCACTGTGCCCACTTTTGATTAATCCAATTAAGGTCTAATTAGGATTAGTGTATTAAGCGGATTAGGATTAGGTGTTATAGGTAATTAGATAAAAAAAAAACCCAAATATTTTATGTAATTTTTCGATGTTTTATATACATTTAATAAAAATATAACATACATGGATATATCATACATCACATTAGCACTTTATAATTTAATGAAAATATAATCTCATTGGTCAAAATATAACATACATGGATATATCATACATCACATTAGCACTTTATAATTTAATGAAAATATAACAATTTTCGATGTTTTATATATAAAATATGAAATAAAAGTATAACATACATGGCTATATCATACTTCACACAAAAACAAGATAAACAATGAAAATTTACAATGTAGTTAAACGGGCTACGCCATCGGCATACTCGAAAACAGTCTTAATACCGTTCTGAAGATCTGTTTTCAGAGTTTGGAGTCGGGTTTCTAGTTGCCTGTACTTTCTTCTCTTAGGCCGTAATTGTCCGTTGGCACCTAACTGGAGAATGGTTACTTCGGAGTAAGCTTGTTCATTCTTTAAAAAAGCCACCAACTTAAAAATATTTGGGTGAGGGGTGGCAATAATGGATGTTATCTTGGAATGCCATCCTTCAACATGGTTCATTGTGCGTGGACCTTCAGTGTGGAAATGGTTCCACATCATTCTGCCATGCTACCCCTCCACCCAGAACTCAGTTACGTAATCTGCAATTTGCAACACTCTGGCATCTTGGAGTGGTGCATCATCAAGGGCACACAGCCATACATCTTCAACCTGCTGTAATGGAATTAATGGTAATACTGCTGCTTGCTTGACGATTTTATTGATTTCTGGCACCCGAGAAAAATATGGTTGTAGTCCATATTTCTGCGCATTACGCCAAATACACTGACCAAAGTGAAAAAAACAACCTTTTTTCTGACCTCGGCAACACAGTTCTCACCAATTATAAGACTGAATATTTAGTCACTTTTAATATTTGTTTTTTTCCTTCTAATTACCTATAACACCTAATCCTAATCCGCTTAATACACTAATCCTAATTAGACCTTAATTGGATTAATCAAAAGTGGGCACAGTGGGATGTAACCATGAGTTATGCTCCCGAAACAAGTTACGGACCAACCTGTAATGTGTTGTTTTAGCACGTGCACAGGTGATCATTTGAGGAAAAGTAGGTGTTCATATAAATGAACACCCCAACATCCTAACCCGGTGGTTGTCAAAACAGACAAGGCATGTTCGTGCGTGCTAAAACAACACATTACAGGTTGATCCGTAACTTGAACACCCGAGTCAGAACAAAGGGTCGAGTGTGTAAAAAACTACACCGACATTTTTTAATTTGAAATACTTTTTGGTAATAAACATAAATATAAACGCATTATATACTCTCATCCAATAATTCACGTTTAAAACATGTTTCATTATCAAAACTACAAACAATTATGGGTTTGAAGTTTTGACAATGAAACATTTTTTAAACGTGAATAATTGGATGGAAGTAGATAATGCGTTTATATTTATGTTTATTTCTATTATAGCGGAGGGGGGGGGGCTCGTCATTTTTGGGTTTATAATCTTGTTTCGGGAGCCTATCTCATAAACCATTCAGGATATCTTTTTGAAGCTTTGTACAGACATCGACCCATTACCGTAGTTGTGCCTTTTGCTATTTAGGAATTTCTAGGGTTGATATTTTGTGTGTTTTCATGGAAACAAATTTGACTTAGTTTTCGGTGTAAAATTTTGTTTCCGGGTCATATCTCATAAATCTTTCAAGATACCTTCTTGGCACTCAATTTGAATTTTTCAGATTTGATCATTTTTTATGAGTTCCCATGGAAAATATTTGACTGTTTAAGATACCTTTAAAATAATTTTACATTCATCACCCATCATTTTAACAAGTTATAGTGGGGGCTCACGTTCTATGACGGCAGGTATCAAGCACGCGACATTTGACCCGATAACGTTAGTCATTCGATAAACCAATTAGCGACCGCCGTGCTTTTTTAAATCTACATGTGTTTTGTTGTGATTTATATCGCTGGTGTTACTACCCACAGTTCCGCGCAAAACAGGTCAAACGGTCGATTCGACAGCCCATTTGATTGGTTGACCCTCATTTCAAGCTGAACACGAGTTAAATAACATGCCTTCCAGATCCAAGAGTAGTAAAGACAAGTAAAAACAAAATTTAGTAACTACAAAAAACGAGACGAAATTGGACCTGTGTTTTAATCAGATTGAATCCACAGTGTATCATGGTACATCTATTGCATTTCGTACAACCACATCATTTTCGACAAATTTCACTAATGTGATTGTCCATGGTTATATTGAACCCTATGAGGACATCCAAGTTCTTCGCAGTGTCTCATGGTACAAGTATTGCATCTCGGACAACCACATCATTTGAACTTGTATTTTTCAGATGTGTATTTGGGCCAAATAAAATACATTCTGATTTATTTTAGTCAATTCCATTTAATTTCAACATATTTCTTATCATCCTATCTTTAATGTCATGTGAACACAATTTGATGTCAGAATAATTAGGGGAGTAATTTGAATCAGGTGTTTGTCGTCTGTATAAGAATTAAGTCCTAGAAACCATGGTTATCGATTAGCTGTCCTAAATTCTTTTTATACATAACAGAAAGTCAGGTCCAAGTACGAATCCTTGTGTAACCCCTTCATCATCTGTATCGACCATACACGGGTTGGTGGACGGCGGTTGCGCAGGGCATTACTATCAGGTATAATAATCCAGGCAATACATACCTATATTGGAATAATTATGTTAGAAATTAAGTCATTTTCTTCAAGTTAGACCATCAAATGTAATATGAAATAAATCCGTGCCAGTCTGTTTGTATTAGTAGTCCTCAACTTCCATTATTAATATAATTGTCCCCAGCCCCGCAGTTGGTGAGATATAGTATCTTGCAATTTATATGTTTTAGCATATAGCAAAACCTACGTCTAAAAAAAAATTCCTCGAGGCCTGAAATAGTTTCGAAAATATATATTGAAGTAGTAGACAAGATCATTCATAAAAAAATATAAAATCAATAGGCAATTTAAATATTTGAATTTAGGTTTTTTGGGGTAAGAAGTGCTATGCCTGTTCCCCAATCCCTATTCAGGTCGAATATTGCTTATATAAAAAAAAGTGCTGTTGCACTCACTGTGCTTTTTTGAAAGAAGTTGTCTCTGTTTTACAGATTATTGATGTGGCTTTTTACCAGGTCGGATTATAATCGATTCAAAGACTTGTCATCCTGTCATATGTGTATCTATTCTGTAAAAACAAAATCAAAGATGTGTGTGTTAGTTTATCGCACTTCGTCGCTGTGATGCACTACACCCACACATATCGTCTTCAATTAGCTCTGGTTAAGTGCATAACAGTAGGACGTTAAACCCCATTTCATTCATACACCCACTCATATATGTGGTGTCAAATTAACCAACCTGTGCCCCGGGTGAATGGTGATCAGACCATTTGTTGATTACACCATTTTGCTTATCCCGTTTTTTTCGGATTCGAATTTTGCCTAATGGTTGGGATTGTTCGTACTTGGTTTTATTTATTCCATCGCCGTTCTTAACGGATGTAACTGTGAATGTTCAATGGCAAGGAATTTCATTAGTTGTTGCCCGTAGAAATAAAAACTTGCTGTTTTACATTATGCGTGGGTTTTTTTGTTTGTTTTTTTTTAAATAGAAAGACGTGTATTAATGTTTCCTAGGGGTTATCGCCACCCGTCCTTTACCTGATTCCCCTGTCCAGCCTCGTGGGTTTTCTCCGGATCCCCCAGTTTCCACAAACTGCTAAAGACCCATACGCGCATGCGAATTATTGAAATATAATTAAACCATATGTTTGTCCCGAAATGACCTAGTTTGTGTCGAGTGGACGTTAAACCCCATTTCTCTCCCTCCCTTTTACTGGCATGCGATATTCACCTACCCGTCCTTTAGAGAGACGTCCACTCGACACAAACTATGTCTGGACTAACATTTGGTTTAAATTTATTACAATAATATGTTTGCGCGCAGGGGTCTTTAGCAGTGGGAGGACTCGGAGAAAACCCACGAGTTTAGACAGGCGACCCTACTCATTGTCACGCACAACCGAAAATTCGAAACCATGCCAGTTGACTCAATGACAGGCTTTATGAAACAGCAGGCACGTGCTAATCATTCGCCCCCTACCCGGCAAAGTATTTACCACGTCATGTCAGTAGTACAGGGCAGAGGGCCTGGCAAGAGACAACGTACAGTTTCCCTTGGTAGTTAGAATTATATTGAGATCAGGCCGTATGGCAGATCAATAGGACGTTAAACCCCATTGTATTCCATTAAGACTTTATTATCACTAATAGATATTGCTTTGGGCTGGGAGAAGTCGCTTATAGTTGAGCCGCATTATTGAATAGACATGTAGCTAGATCTTTTACGAGTGGTGCTTTGGAGGATATGGATTGCATGTATTTCTCATGAGCTAAATCTTATTACTGCAAGTCTTATTTATATAGGAATTATAAATTAGACATTAACTAACTTATTCAGACCATAATTAACTCACGATGGTAAGGCTAGACTGTTGGATTGTTGTGCGTTTTGTAAGAAAATCTTTCTTCGTGATTAAACAAATAACTGGACAATCCAGACTATTAGTTTCGCCTTACGGACTTCAGTAATGATGATCGAGGCTAAGCGGAACTTTCATTCGAATGGTTCACGGTTCACAGTGGATCAATTTGACATTGAAATTTTTAGAAAATTGCCTTTACATTATGTAGTTAACTACTATAGTGACAACTGCCAACTCGTTATCTCATCTCCCATAATGCATCTTTAAACACGCTAAACGGTTACCCCCCCCCCCATTCATACATTTCATGAGCACACATAGACATGAAAAGTAGAGTATAGGCGATAACATACGCAAACGAAAAGAGGAGTACAGGCCATAACATACGCTAACAAAAAGTAGTGTATAGGCCTAACATACGCAAACAAAAGGAAGAGTAAAAGATTCGATATAAGAGTAGGCCGTGTTTCCGCTGTTCGTGCAAAATGTCCATCATAGTACACTTGTATGGTGTATGCCCGTCTTCATTATTCAAGTTCGGAGACTCCTGTAAAACAAAATTCACCCATAGAACCTGCCAACTTGGTACAAATTACATTTCATTTCCAGGCTCCTGCATGATCAAGAGTGACAAAATGTCGTAAAATTTAATTTGTTTCGTTAAGTGGATTTACTTCCCATTACTATGACAATGACATAAATATTCGGAGAAGCATGGTCGTTCTACTGATGTGCATTTGAGATTTGACAAGTTTATTGGATTATTTTGAAATGACACATATCTTACATGTATGTTGAAATAAACACTAGACTTTTCATCTCAAGAAATCCTGATCGCAAAACCATTTATGATTATATAAAGGACATTATATAGCTAATTCAAATTTGGGGGTGACTGTATCAAGTTCTAACAACACAAACAGACTACACGATCCCTGGGGTAGGGGAGAGGGTGGTATTTTGTAGTGTCAACCTAATTCTAAGTCCACCCATGCCCATCAAATATTCAAATGGCAATGTCCGTCCAACACGAGTGCACGCTAGCCATAGCTTTTGCTCCATGTAACAGTTGCAAGATTGTTTGTTTTTCGTTTTGGATTCCAAAGTTTACAAGCGGGTGTCATGCGAGGCACGCCCACATTTTACAAGAGATGGACGGAGAACAGGGAAAATGAAAGTCCTTAATTCTTTATTTGTTGTCGTATTTCGACACCTGTACACTAACATAAACATTTTTATACCAACATATGTATCTTAAAATCAATTTGTTTCACAAATCAGACATGTGTTATATAAGATTTGTAAATTGTTTCTTTGTTTAATTTAATTGTATTTTAATGTAATGATAAAATGTCTTTTAGAAAAAAATACATTTACATTTTAATACAGGGAAAAACAAATCTCAACCAACAAAGTTTCAAATACAAGTCTCCACATTACAATCTTGCAAAATCAATGTCAAATTCGTCTAACCTGAACGTTATGATGACAGAACTCTATGGATGGACTGTTTAGTGGTTCTTCAAACCTTTAAAACAGTAGCTGTGATATACGGTTCTTTGCTTATACTATGATACGGTTAATTTAAAGTTTATATTATAATTTTTAAACTCTTTATATAATTATAATTTAAACGATGTGCGTATAATTTTGTGTAAAAATGTTAATAATTCAAGAACAGACGATGAAATAAGGGTTAAGGACTATGAATTAAGATCTAACCCTTCAGAAGACCGAATAAACAGCTGGTTGGGTTCCTATGCTTCACATCGAATCAGAACAAAAAAAAAACACCAATCAAATTGGATCAAATTAGAGATTGTAATTCAGTATATTGGTCAATTGTTACCACATATATAATGAAGCATGCGGTTCTAGATCAACCTATATTTACCTCTACGGTAAATATCTTGTTGACGTCAATAAACCCGTTCGTCACCTTCCGTAGTTTATCCTCGTCTATGTCAACACCAAGTCTGTAATCACCGGGTGCACATGTGCGTGTCTGTAGGTCAATGAGTGAATTTTTGTCATCATGCATATTTAATAATTTTAATTGTAATGGATTTAATAGTGCTACCTTCTACTGGCGTCAAGTTTAGGTAAATAAATAAATCGGTTTTTGTACCATGCCACATTGATTCATACCAAACACAGACACGACATGATAAGCCCTTCAGTGCCGGACTGGGCCCACTTGCCCACTTGCCAATGGCAAGTGGGTCTAAGCCGAAAACAAATATGGGCCTAAGCCTCAAAGAAAAAAAGTAAAAAAAGAAAAGGTAGTAAAAGAGGGGAGGAGAGGAAACAGGGAAAGGAAAGGAAAGAAAAGCAGAAAGATAGATTTCGTTGGAAGAAACAAATTCTACCACCTGGTGAAATTATGCATAAATTCATGAGTTTAACCTCAAGATGGTGACAGCATTATAAACCGATAATCTTTCTTCAGTCACTCCCAGCTCTTGATAAGTCATTAAAATCTGATAAATGGCCAAAAACTGGAATATTTTGTGAAAAAATAAAAAAAACCTTCTATTTCGCTTTCACTTTTGAGGAGCTTGGAAAATGGGTTTGCGGCTGTCTATTTTTCAAAATGTTCTGGGGGGGAGAACCCCATCAGACCCCCCTCGAGCGCTCGTAGGCGGGCTTCGCCCGCCATTTGCTCGTGGGTTTTGTCACAGGTATGGCAAGTGGACCTTCGGTCCACCAGTCCGGCACTGAATCCCTTTAATATTAAAGCCTCACTATATTGCTTCTCATCTTCATTTATCAGCTGGTTTAAACTAAACCTACAAGTAAAAGTTGTTGGTGTTAGATGTGTTAACTACATGCCGTAACATGGTTTGAAAAGCCTTACGTAAAACTTTCAAATGCATCTTGGATTTAAACAAATTTTCGAACCCTCTGGACAAGTAAGATAGGTTGTAATGGATAATTTACACAGCATGTAGGACAGTTAAACATCTTGTAGTTAGAATAAGGCTATTTTTTCTGGACCTGTCAAGCCGACAAGGGTGTTATTGTCCCTTTAAATGATATTTGAAATACTTTTGAATTTATCTCAACTTTATTATCGGTGGTTTTGTGTTAGTTTAACATTAGCGTTTTAGTGTGTCTTGGCCTATCTATTCTCGTCGCCTTTGTTGGTTCGTTCTTACGCCTGGCAGTAATTCCTTGTAAATGTGATCAAAGCCATAGTTGTAAACGATTTAGTTTTAAAATTAGATGTGAAGCATCCCCAATGTGAAAAGATGCGCCCCGTTGCCCGTCAATATCTTTGAACATGCTTGTTTAACTTTTGAACAATCGAATATTCCGTTATTCGAGTTATATTTCCATCTGTATAGAACACTGTTATAATGCCGAGGGGTTAATGAACCGTATTTCCAAAAGCTGGTTAACCAAATAACACTCTCGTAGGTTTTCCCGAGCCCCCTGGTTTCCTCCCAAAGCTAAATACCCCTACGCGCAAGGGAATTATTTATATAAAAAAAGAACATTATGCTAATTTCAAAATGATCTAGTTTGTATGTGTGCGGGTGTGGGTGTGGCCGTGTGTGTGTCTTTCTGCAGAATACGAACATGTTTAAGCAAGTGATTTAGCCATGAGGATATGTGCAGGTTTAAACGGGACATACTTTGTATAAAGCACACGACGGGTTTTAAATTACCATGTATAAGACAACAATACTTCTTTTGAGAATTATATATTTATGTTTTCTATATACAATCATTGGTTGATGACCTTCAGAGGAAAGAGAGAGAGAGAAATGGGGTTTAACGCCCGCTCGACACAAACTAGGTCATCTCGGGACTAAACATACGGCCACCCCTACCCCCCCCCCCTTCAAAGGAAATACACGTGCTGAGAGGTTTTTTAAACTGTTTAACCTTGATGTAAATATAAATAAAACAACGATTATAATATTTAGAAATGGTGGAATGAAAAGGTTTTTTTAAGGGAAACAAACTAGAATGTATTTTTGAGGTTTACTGATTTCCTCAAGATTGAGTAGGGGTAAATGTTTATTAAATTTATCAATTAAGGCAGAAGCGGCCTTTATACAAATTAAGTTGCTTTTTTAGTAAAAATTGGCCACCCATCATTAAGTAGAGCGTATATTAAGAAGGTACACACCAGTTTCTGTAAATTTGTATTAAGTATACATAAAACTTCAACAAACGCGAGGGGGGGGGCGCATTGTGTGAATGTGAAAGTTTCTGTAAATTTGGATTGGGAATACATAAAACATCAACAAATGCGGGGGGGGGGCATTGGGTGAATGCTAAAGACCAAATTTAAATGTATATTACAAGCCAACCTGTATCTGATACTAGTGTAATTTTCTACATAATATACCGATCGAGAGGTACCCTAAACATGTTTACAATGTACTTAGGAATCTATATTTAGCAGGCCGTAAAACCTGCGTCTCAAACATTAAATTATTCTCCAAGTTTTGCTTATGTATTTAACGTTGAAATAATTGGTGTTACTAATAACTTTAGTCTTTAAGCAGAGGTTAGAGGATATTTTAATATACAAGAATGGTCGATACGTTTAAACAGTTCTGAGAGCTTAAAAGAGTATAGACATTATAAACATGACTGACGTCAAGAATTGTACCTGTCTTGTAACGTCAGAATGACATATAGGCGTTATATAACTCGTTTACGATCAAATCAATTACCACAAGCAACCAATCATTATCGTTTATGTGTTAATAATTCATCACTATGTTCAACGTGTAAAATGGTTGACGAATAAGATACTTATCATTTTTTTATTTTTTTGTACACCCTATACGTCATTAAGGCATCAGTATATGCCAGTTAAATTTGCTTAAGGGTATTATGATCAAAATCGATTTTACAAGTTATGTACTATGGAAGGGTATCGCTGCCAATATTAAATGCTGTGCAATAAAACATTTGTCATTTGACACATTACATTTGCTGTTTTACATTTAACTTTGACCTTAGAGGTATTTTGACTTTATCATTACCGGTATTAGGACTTTGTACATTGTACTGTTCACACGTAATCAATGGAAAAGACATTTAAGCACAGCATTGGCAGCGAAACACTTCCATAATGCACACCTAAGAATATAGATGTCATTATTGTCATAGCTTCGTATATAAATAATACTCCGCTAGTGAAAAAAACTTGAAGATTATTAATAATAAATGTCATTGTATTATAGATCAATGACCTGATATACTGAATACAGTTTTCTTATTATAAATATTGTAACAATAATATGAATCATTTCAAATCAATACATTTATTTATACCACCTTTCTATCCACAGTGTGAGCGCGCGACGTATTTTAGGACTTCTCATTGTGATAAAAGGCGAAATCTCTGCTGTCCTTTTGACCTATCCGCTGTTACCAACTTCAATATGATTATTGTTAAAGGACAATATTGGTGTCACTCATTATTAAATATGTGATAGAACTGGTTAAATACATTCCAAATATAATTTTAACACACGGATCATTGCTACGGGACATGTGTTACAAACACATAAATATACGGGAAGTGACGACAAACATGAAAACACGAGTTGTCCTTCTATATAACTGACTGAAGTAACGAGCGACAACAGACAGACACACGAATTTCATTTCACTGATAATTCCGTTGACAATGAAAAGTTATTATACGAGACGGTGAGAAGATATCTGACAATTCAAAAATAGAATTGGCTGTCAGTAGATAAAAGATAACGAACTGATTAGAAAAAGTCCGTGCATTCCAGTGTTTTTATTCATTCATTATCTATGCAGATGTTTCTATGAACTTCACAAAGTCCGTCTGTTTTTGCCGAATCGGTGTTGAATAGTCGGGCGCTAAACCCCATATCAATGAAAACCACAAGAACCTGTGTCGTTAAAGAGTCTTTGTCATGCTAAAAAATAGAACGCACTCTTGTGGGGGATGCCTGGACAGTGCCTCGCAATTGCATACTAAACTTAGGATGCCTGTCTACAGTTAGCTCCGCTTGCTTGAAGTATAACGTAGACGGATCTCTGTGAGCAGAATGTAGCTGACACTGTAAATCTAGCTGTGATATTATATCGAACAGTATGGTGGTATATTTGATTTAAAATTCTTACGTGCTATCGTCAAATTTTTAACTTTTGTTCATCTAACTGTTAACCTCTATTCATGTAATTTCTAACTTATATTCGTGTACTTTTTAAATTAAGACAATGTGTAATCAAACTTCTTTCTTAATTTTGTTCAGTGTACATTTCATCTTATTTCTATTATTTAGACGAAAAGGGTCTTCTTCTTCATTACACATTTAACACGTTTACAGGGGCGGATCTAGGAATATCGGAAAGGGGGGGGCGCGGCAAAATGAGGGCGTGGTCTTTTATGAAAATTCAATCCTTATTGGTGTATTTATAGAGCATTTTTTTTGTCTTATTTGCTTCAGTGCAAATCAATTTCTATTTATATATTCAAATTTATATAGGCCTATTCTTAAAACGGTGTTTGTGTTTTATTTGAGTACAACGAATTATGACAACAGTTAGATATTGATAATTAAAACACGCTGTTTTGTTTGACTTGTGTCTCACAAATTATATTATTATTACGGTGGAATGACAATCAGGTAAAACAGAAGTTGAGAAAGCTCCCATCGTCCTCCTAGCCCTACTACAGGGCCGTAGCAAATCCATGATCAACACGGGCAAGAAATAAAATAAGAAACATTGACATTGTGAATATAGGCCAGGATTAACCGTAGATTTAAACAGTACCTTCACAATTGATCGTAAAACCGAACGTACGACACCATTAACGACATCTAAACCTTTAACATTGGAGTGCCGTAAATTTGGATGATAGGGTCTACCACGGCACACAAAAATAAATAATGCCGTGGCAGATATGCTTTGTGTAGTCTTTTATCATGGCTTTGTCGTTTGCCGTGGTAAATTTCGAGCGCTGAGTTTGTGTGCAGAGAAGGGCGAAGTCGAGGGGGTTTAAATACGACTGGGCGGCTTTTTTCGATTTTTTCTTTGTGCTTGGCGGCAGAAAATAGTGCCGCCTTGGGTGGCTACATCCCTGTTCCTTGCATCTGTAGCGATTCTAAGAGCTATTTGGCTGATATTTTCGGACATATTTGGGTCTGAGAAAAGGCACTTTCAGAAGTAAAACAGGCACTTTCAGAAATAAAAAAGGGCACTGTCGAAAATTAGGGGGGGGGCTCGCCCCTTGCGCCCCCCCACCCTCTTAAATCCGCCTCTGGTTTACACTTCTGCCTCGAAAACCATCATTATGAGTCGTTTGGTGTTGCCACTGCGTGCTCATTTGGTGATTTACCACCTGGTAGGGACCATTATGATGATATAAACCACTCGCTTATTCGCCAGAATCGCGTGGTACAGACGCTGTGACTTTCGTTGAGGGAAGAAACCAATATGGCTGCCATATAATAAAGGAGCTTGACCCTTTATTTTCGTCACGGGAGCTATATAACAAAGGAGCCGGGCCTATATTTGAGTCTTTGGACCATGTTATAATAAAGGAGCTTGACCCTTTATTTTAGTTATGGGAGCTATATAATAAAGGAGCCGGGCCTATATTTGAGTCTTTGGACCATGATATAGTAAAGGAGCTTGACCCTTTATTTTAGTCATAGGAGCTATATAATAAAGGAGCCGGGCCTATATTTGAGTATAGGGTCGACTGCATAGCCTCTTCAAAATACCAACTCCATATATGGTGACTACGTTATATTGTGACACTCAATTTTTTATAAGAAGTCCGTATCCAGTTTGAGTTAACCGACAGTAAGTCAGCCTTGGAATAAAGGTCTTATCATTATTCTGATCTTCTGTTATCTGTATAGTTAACTTATGTAAGATTTAGATAAAGAGTTGCCCGTTCTTACAATAATAGTTCCAAAAAAAATAATGGTAAGGGGGGGGGGGAGTGGGTAAGGTGCAATATTTCTGAGAAAGAGAAGAAAGAAATGAAAAACGGTCGTGCAGAACGAACAAAATAATTTATTTTAGTTTTAGTCCGTGTAGCTGTGTATTCGTGTAGCTGCATATTCGTTGGGATTGGACTAAACACCGCGGTCTCGTGTATACATTGAAAATACCTTGTTTGTGCTTAGACATTAAATACCAATTCCTTTCCCCCGTCAAACATTATGGCAAGGTTTGGGGGCGTTTGTTTGGAACTTTTAACCACAACAGTTCCACAAGATATTGGACTTTTGATAAAGTGTGTTGGTTCTATGGTATTTTTTACCACAAGAGTTCCACAAGATATTTGATCAATGTTTTTACAAAATTTCTTCTCAGACTACCTGTATGCCTCTGTAGTACCACATTCCACGCGATTTTCGACTTAAAATAATTTTGATACAGTGTTTTGGGTCTGTGGTGTTTTTTACTACAAGAGTTCAACAAGATTTTAGACTTCGAATTATTTTTTTTACAATATTTCTTCTCAGACTATCTGATAAACGACATCGGATGTTCACGTCAACCTAAACAACATTGGGGGTAACGTCTTACCTTAAAGGAGCTAAATCGCTAACATTTGGGATCCAGAAATTAACAAAAGTGGGTCGAAACTCATATAATACTGTAATATGAATGTATATAAACTGATTTACATTAAATGCTTTCCGTTTTACTCCAATTTCAAATCAGTTATGTTCGGCGAAACAAGCCATTCAGTCTCAACCCAGTGCATTTTTTTAGCGCCTGGTTATTCCAGTCAACATATGCAGTGTGATACAGTGCAATGTGTCTAGCCTCGTCCCTCGAGTCTCTCAATAAAACTAGGACCGGAGCGCAATATGGTACACGATTCGTGTACCAATGTTAGAAGAATTATTTTATCTTAAATATCGGATATCAGAAGCTCATCTTTTCCTGGTAAGTTTACATCATCAATGTTGATTTAAATTGACCATTAATTCGTGTTTCCGATGTCCAAGATTTTGGAGGATTTTGAGTTACGGACTTAGGTCCTTTAATAAAGACGGAAAACTTTCTTACGGCCAACTTTCTTACGAATTCCAATTGTCAAGTGTTATACATGCCCGCCAATATGTACATGACACATCGATTTTCCATCACATCCGAACCGCTAGACAACTGTCGCCTAGGCAGATCCTCCGTCCTGTACCTTTGAAAAGGGGAAACCACGCAATAAAATCCCAAGGAACGTTAGCCATCCCAGGGAGCCAATGTCTTACTCACTGAGCCACCACGGAACCCTGCATTGGGGGAGATTTACCAAGATGGATAAAACAATGAATAACAATACCTGGCTGTAGTGATCCAGCATCATCACTTGGCATACTTGTACCTGTAATCGAAAACCAAACCACATTTATTTTAAGGTTTATCTTAAAGTATCAATATTGTTATTAATGTATAATAACTTACCATTTTATTGTCGCTAACGTTAGGATTATTAAACGCAAGGAAGCAAAAAGTCGAGAAATCAAGGACGAAGGAGAGATAAATTTAGATTAGTTTGTTAACAGTAAGTACTAATATACAGAGATAAATAATGGACATTTTTCAAGAAAAATGCAAGGACTGATAGAATTTATAAATTACTATATATAATCAACAATAGGATAAGTATGATGACAAATACTGGTTTGCATAGATTTACTACCGTTTTAAAGTACAAGTTTGAAAACGGTCATCTACATAGATTTCCAACTGTCAACGATTCTGAACACCAACGTGTAAAGACTGGGCTATTCAATCAATTTTCTTGTCGTCTGCACTAATCGGACAACCGCCGGTAATCAAGCCCGGGACCTATTGGTTAGTATGCCGTCGCCATAGTCGCCCAGGTCACGTGTATATATTATTATTGGTGTATGCGTAAAGGAACCCTTGACAGTAGACAGCTGCACATACAGCTGTCCGAGACTACGCGCCGCTGTTCTGGCAAATGCAGAACGGTGGGGTGTTAACTCCCAATTGATTTCAGGTGCATATGTCGAGACTTGTTTTCTGTATGATAGAAACGGTAGATTAAAAATGCTAATAATACTTACTGGATACAAGGGCGATGAAACACAGCACAAGAACTAACGGTAAAACTTGCATGATGACCAACAACATCGACATCTTTACTCAAATCAGACATATGGTAATTTTTATAAAGTAATATAGAATTGTGTTCCATCGAGTACATTACAAACAATTTAAGATATTTAATGCGTGTACTAGTTTTATATATTTAATGATATTGATGTGATATCTTAACACTTAAGGGAGGGTGTGCGCTATATAAATAATACTCATAAATGGAATCAATAGAGGGAGTAATCGACATCTGTCAGTCCGAGTTTTCCCGGAACAAAACATGCGAGTCTGAGATATTAAGTGTTTAAGGTCCTATTTATCTGCACATGGACCAAGATAATGAAGATGGCTATACTACAAGCAATGTGCTTTGGGATGAATTTCTAACTGTTAAGGGATCTTTTTTGTGACCGACAACTTGTACACAAAATGTCGTCTGTCCGCCTCAACAGAACGACTAGATCGTGTTTATATCTTACCAGGTTCCCTCCTTCACCACAAACAAAGGAAGCCACACAGATACATCTAAGGGAACTTTCTCAGCCAAAACCTGGGAAAATCGTATTGAAGGAGCCACAGTGGCTCCCAGTACCAATGAGTCTGATCATGGTAGTCCGGAAAAATCTTAATACATGTAAATCATATTGTAATAGTACAAACCGTTTACGACAATAAGTAAACATTGCAGATACCACATAGGCCGAGCAAGATAGTGGGGGAGGAGGGGTGGGTATTAGGTCATTTCGTATGCTTCAATTATATATCTATTACTTGCTGGCGGGTAGGTTTCTTTTGCATTGCGGGGAACCTGGAAAAAAACCACGATTTTAGAAGGCGACGCCACTATTTGTCACTTACCCACGCCACTTATCTCAATGACAGAACTTATGATCGAATGGGGCACGTACATCTTAGGTCATCCGGTCACCTAACATCCCAAAATAAAAACAGCAAACAGAAATGAATGCATAATATTTTAAATTTAGTGTCCTGACATCCCAAAATAGAAACAGCAAACAAAAATGAATGCATATTATTTTAAATTTAGTGTCCTGACAAAGACTCAGAATAATTTATCAGTAGGTCTAGACATTCCTTTATTGTGTCTCCCTTTAATTCGTGTTCTGTCTTGATTCCTCAGTCCAGTACAGTGAAGATGGTAGACGAATATACTTTTACATGGGTTAAGCACTCGGTATTTTAATACAGTCTGAAAGGTCCATATAATGATGTTGTCAATGCCCAGATTATTCGTAGAATGATTTAAAGACACTGAAGCTGTAGGCAGAAGCGTTCCTTCTGGCACGAAGATGTATGAATCATGTGAACCAATATATCCACGTCTACTGCACGAATTAGATTTTTGTCGCCGTTGTCTCATATCACAGTTTTCTTCCAGCTGACCATGTCGTGTTAAAGCGTACATCAGTTTCTTGGAAATCATAACATCTTTCTTGATCAAATCTAACCCGTGTCCCGGATACACATCTGCCTGAGTTACCATAACAACTTGTCCGCTAAGATTAGAAAAAACGAATTCATAAACTTTGTTAGTCTGTCGTGGATTGACTACCTGATGAAATACTAATTTATCGATATTAGTTTTAATCTGTGTTCGAATAAATTTTATAATTTGTGACTGGGCATACAGAAAATGGACTTTTGAAACATATCGATGATTTAGAGTTCTCTGTAAGCTGGTTATATATTCTGATAATCGCGCTTCCAGTTGCTTTTTGGAGAATTGCGAATACGATGCCGTGTTATGGACAGCAGGGTCTGTTAACAGTGGAAACGTTAGAACGACATCAAGTTGCATGAAATGGGTCTTTGCTGTCAGTCCTCTTGGTAACTCTTTGGTCTGAAGCGGTTGGTAATGGAAGGACAAGTCATTCTGGTACGCGAACACTAAAGCTATGAAGATAACCGACAATAAACAGGGTAAAATCTGTCGAGGAGACAATTCCACCTACAAATAAACGAAGGTCATTGGTATCATTGACATTTACTCAAATTAACATCTCTGTTGTTTCGATTATGAACGGAAATGTGACATTCTTGAAAGGCATATGAGTCATTTTTTATTTATCAAAAACAGAATGATTATACAAGATATAGAAACTAATTAAGGAGAAGTTCGAATGCGTCTTTGAGAAGTTTTTGTCTGTGTAACACCTGAATTGTAGATGAATCTAGCCTGAGTAATTTGTAAACAATTGAATTTTACAGATAACGATTTCTGTTAATCGCCATTTTTTATGAATCAAGTTTACTACAGTACAGTATTCTTTTAAATGACACCTCAGGCAGCATTCACATAGGGGGGGGGGGGTAGTCTTATTCCGGATTTAGGAATTCCCTCAAAGCAGAACTGAACTTAGAAGAACGGTTCCGATTATATCTGGGAATTCAATCTGGAACAACTATTCGCAGTCAAGGTTTCAGTGTTAAACGCTTTGTTCAGGTCAACGTGCTTGAAGACTCGAATAGCTTTTGGCGCATGTTCACGTCGACTTCCGTTTTATTGAGTGGAGGGAAACGTGTACGTATGGCACTTTTGTACACTTTGGGGGGGGGGGGGAGCGAAGATGTCAATTTACAGAAGAATGGTTGATCCCCCTGGCAGCCTAGAAATATAAGATGACCATCAGTGTCATTCGATTGCTCCCCACAGTTCGCCATGATAAATTCCGTGTTAATAATTACGAAGACGGTATTTCACCTAACACCGACGGTAGAGAAATGGGGTTAAACTTAACGTTCACAGATAAAAATCAAAATACAAAGATATTGTGTGTTTAGATCACGTCAGGTCATTTAAGGCCTAGACCGTAGGGACAGGGTAGGCTAGCTCTAGACGTTTCGAGTCTTGTAGCGTAGTCTCTAGCATGTATTGGATACAGCTGGACGAAAATGACAAAATAATGTATTGTCTTGCAATATGCATGTTTTGTGCTGAAAGGATTTCAATTATGAACTTATCTTCCCTAGTATAAATTCATAGCCAACGAGTAATCATCCTTATTCGCCTTTAGTTCTGGTGCCGAAGAAATCGTCCCGACGCCCAAAGACAAGATACCGGAGATGCAAGACCCGGTGTCGCTGATGTAGCCTTGCTCGCCTTAGGAAATTAAACATAAAAATGGGTAAATAAACAGCAGGATATCTTGGATATAAATGACCTTTACCCTTATGAGTAGGCTACTGATAATAGTGGTTCAGGGACTCAAATATTTGCCTTATAAAAACTGACCCATTAATCTGTCTGATTCCATCTTCAATAAATTATCTGAAGTGAGCTTAATCTCGCACACGTAAATTTGGAGGTCGCAGCTGACGTTGAATCTTTTAAGTAACTGTTAAATATTAATGCTATATTTAGTACACAAGTTTACAGCTTTATTATTTTTGTTAGATGTTAAAAAGAGATCTTGCGCTGTGATGTATTTATTCATGGTTCCGAGGTTTGGGGATAATTTCCGCCCCCTTAGATACTATTACCGCGTCCCACAAGTTTGACCACACCAACCTATTTAATATGGCGACCCGCAGTCTGTACCGTAATGTCAAACCTCATATTGATGTTTTTAAGTCCTAAATTATGACGAACTCTCACTAGTGTCAAAAACAAGCAATCCTGCGTAAATATTTGTGTAATGCCAGTTTTCCCTTTCTCATTGTTCAGAGAAAATGCTGATGGAACTAAAAATTATTCGTGCAATTCTGTTATCCGTATCCACGTGAATTCCACCAAATAAGTATCATAGTACTAGACTTGCGTTTTAAATGAGTACTTCGACGTTGAGATGTTGAATTCCGATTCTAAAATATCTGTAATACCGTAAATTAATTATCAAAATACAACTTCACACCTGTACATGTAGCTCGTGCGGCGGACATGTTACGCCCCCTGAAATTCCATTTTGCACCATGGAGGCGGTCGGGGTGACGTTCGTCCATGTTACAAGTCCCCCATGCGCAGCATAATACAGTTTTGACGATAAATGTAGAAATAACCAACTACCGTCAAATAACAGCCTTGTTTGTTTGTGTGACACAAATGGCAGCCAATCTTGACCAACGCGGGCCAAATATAATCGGGCTCTCTGATTGGTCAATATCTTTACGGTTTTAAAATATCTGAAACACAGATCTCATGGTTATCGTGATAGCTACCATGTTGGCAGTGTTCTGTAACATTTTGACTCTAATTCATGTTTAACAGAGTCAATATCTTCTTGCTTAAATGAAACTAAATTAAATTATTTCTTATATTTGTCTACAAAAACTTGACTTCTATCTTTTGGGCAAGTTTTGCCATCAACATTATTCGGTACACCCTTACTTGAACCTTTTATTTTCTGGATTTCTTTCCAGAAGTTTCTTTTCTTTTTTGGCACAAGATTTTCAGATACTTTGCTTGCGATATTATTCTCTTTATTGTGCTTAGTGGCCCGAAGAGCCTTGTGGTACCGTGCCCTGGTGCGACATCTAATGTCAGGCAAATGCCCACAACGAGGGGTATTGTTATCTTTCCAAGTGTTATGCCAAAATATTGCAACTTTTCTGAATGGTTCAACATTATCGTTCCAGCCAGGAATTACTCGTTTAATATTACCTGTTTTGGAATACGGTATGCTCTTCAAGCTGGCACCAATGCTTATCTTACAAATTTATTGTAGTAATTATTTAATTCTATGCGATGAAGTAAACATGAGAATTTTGTACATTTTATGGCACTATAAGGGACTTCGATATCACTAAGAAAATGTTCTAGTTTTGTCTTTGTATGGATGCAATTGCTGTCAACCACCTGTTTCTCAGAAGAGACAGAGGTGTCGATATTTAAGTTTAAAGTTATACTGAAGGCGGCATGGTTTGACAGATTATCGCCCTCTTGATATCGAGACACCGTTTAATATTCTATTAAATAGATTCTCTGACAAAAAAGTCATCTTTCTTGCTTTTGTCCCTGCTAGCCTTACTCAAATAAGTATAATCAATCTTGCAGATTCTATGAGTGGGTGCACAATTTAGAGTATTTGATAAACGAAACTCCGAAAGACGTTTTCTGTGATAGGAGTGGAGTTAGTCCTCTTAAAGTCAGTGTTCCAGTCACCACCGATAATAATATAGTCAGCATCAGACGTGGAAATGAAAAAAATCTAATGTCCTTAAGCGTATCGTCGATTTCCTGATTGTTACGATTGTCACATGGCATGTAAACACAGCACAATAATATTCTGGTATTGTTATAGTTAATTATAATAGCACATTCACGTTTAGAGTCAGAATTAATCGGTTTAATATCACAGATAAGGGAATTCTTCCACAGCATATCATAGCCACCAAACGGTCGACTTAACACCAAATTATTACTGTCCATTCTTGATATACCATACAATTTAACGTCTTTTATTTTCTCCTCAAATATATTCAGATGTTCTTGTAAGAGCCAATGTTCCTGAATCGAAACGATATCGTGTTCTTTGCACAGTTTCTGAAAATACTCAAACCTGCCTACCCCATGACCATGGGGGTTGTATGATGCGATCGTAAAGCTGTTCATTGTGATTTTAGTCTAATTTGCGAATCGTCACGTCGCCGAAAATACTTGCGAATACGAACACCTTCTGGCCATAGGGACTCATCAAACAGTTTACTGAATTCCATTTCTGAAACAGTGAGTTTTAAAGATTTAAAAATCGCACTGCGGGTTTGAAATACACTCCACGCGTCTTACTGTGAAATTATTAGATGACAGATATTCAGATATATGTTTCTGTTGTGGTGATGTCACAACTGAAAATAAATAATTGCCTGCCAGGTGCTGGCGCGCCTTTAAACATGTTTGGTTTGGGGGTGGATTAACCACATGAATTTCTGACGCCTCTCTTCTTTCCGCTTTTGCTCTTTTATAACATATGCAGGCAATTCAAATAGGTCTTCTTCGTTGGATTTCTTGCTTGTGACAGAATTATCACTTATGTTGACTTTCTATTTGGCTGTCTTCTGTCCCACTCTTGTTGAGTAGGTACTTTCAGTTTTGGTTTTACTCAATCTCTCCTTTATCGAGACGTTATCACAAATGGTGTGATATAGTATTTGTTGCATTCCCGACATCTTTGACTCTAAACTATTCAATCTTTCCACTATAGATATAGTGTTGACTTCCTCTGGATAATGACGGGGTATGTTTCCAATATCTCTAGCACCTTTTGTAACTAGCGGCATCGCGTCTGCTTTATCCAGTTTGTCTAATGCACCCAAGGTAACCCGACACCCGCCTTTACAGAAAAATGGCCCGATTCGTTTTCCTAGTTTTGTGGGACGGAGATCTCATATTATTCATAATAAAATACACAGAAAGGACCGAAAAGGTCTACTCATGACTAATTCGTGATATTTTATCCAAATATCTACAAATCGCGTTACATATTGCAGGAATACGTCAATATTCAAATCGACCATTTTTTATACCAACAAAAACGATGGTCAAAATCAAGGTTCTACTCAACCGATTTTAACAAACTTGAAGTCAAATTGAAGCTTTCACATCGAACATCGTAACAACGGGGCGATTTAAAATTATTTGAAAGAGATTTTACTCCAGATTTTACATAATGACCTATAAATTCTTGGCACCAAGAAAAAAAACTCCCGTAGTTTGGTAGAAGATTAACTTAGCTATTGGTATCCAAAAAATGATTTAATTCGGGCCAGGCAAAGCTGAGAATTGTGTAGATTTATGACGAAAATTGACCATTTTTATCTTTAAAACCACAAGAGATATTTGCCCAAACTATGTCTTAAATCATAGCTTTAGATGTCTATATGAAGGTCATAACACATTAAGGAGTTACACACTTGCAAAGTTACCGTTGGTTTAGACATGGCAACGCCCTTAATTATTAAGTATCACAGTGATTCAAAAAACAAATACACGGCCATCGAGATAATTCAGATGTTGGATTTTTTAATTGAGGGGAAATATATCAGCAAGTGGTTGGCATCCCAATGGGCCCCAACTGTGCACCTTTGCTTGCTGATCTGTTTCTCTATTCGTACGAAGCCGAGTACATACAGATGCTCGTAAAAACAAATAAACGATCAGTCAGACTTTTTAATTTCACTTATCGATATATCGATGACGTTTTAGCCCTTAATAATCCTAAATTTAGTGATTGTGTAGAATTCATA
Organism: Patella pellucida; assembly: GCA_917208275.1. Classification (NCBI taxonomy): domain Eukaryota; kingdom Metazoa; phylum Mollusca; class Gastropoda; family Patellidae; genus Patella; species Patella pellucida. The sequence goes on from OU795044.1 coordinate 33,462,333, forward strand.
TATCCCGATTAGCTTGAAATTACAATTACGCTTCCTACTTGGATCTGCGTCTCGATTTTACAATTGCCATAAACTGAGTGTAAAATTGTACGATAAACGGGATGACTTTGACTTTTCGATTGTTAACTTTCCATTTATTAGTAGTAACATTCCAATATCACCAGCTTATGGAGTGTTTGTATCTCAGCTAGTTCGTTACGCGAGAGCTTGTTCCTTTTATTCTGATCTTTTAAGTAGATCGAGGCATTCGTCATCTAAGCTTCAACTACAAGGATACTTGTGCACTTTGATTGGTAAATATAACGTCTCTCAATCGGCTATTATTCTAGATATATTTAATTGACACGTATATCATCTCCCTGTTAATGTCTACTACATCGTTAAGACAGTTCATCGCGTGCATTTTGCATACCGATAGTTCACTGGCCAATCACGCTATTTTACGACATTAAGCCTAATAGATTGGATGCAGCTATGGCAGGTGTGGCGCTAGTAAGGGTAAGCTTACTCTTCCGGACACCTGTTACCACTGCTTGTCGTGAATTTTGTGCACGAGGAGTAGTCCATTTGCTGATTACACTATTTTGCTTGAATATACTATTAAATATCATGGATTTAGCTGTTCAAGTTATCAAAATGCATTGAAATTCAATATACTTGTTCATCTCAAGACCTTTAACCCTGTGTATTAATCTTAAGTCAATCGGATGTTAACTTTTTCAACAAGATATTTTGAAGTGATGAGGGACCATAACTCTGGCAATATTTATACGAAATCGCTGAAAATGGGTTTCTTCATCTCATGACCTTAAACACGATGTATAAGGTTTTTATAAGTGGTCAAGGGACATAAGTCTGGTTGTAATTATCTTGGAAATAACTGAAAATCAATGGGCCACTTCGTCTCACGACCTTCAACACTGTGTAGAAATTTAAAGTCAATCGGATATTAACTTTGGCCTCTAGAGCACATATAAGATTTTTTGAAGTGATCAAGGGCCATAGCTCTCATTGTAATTATGGGAATCGGGGGTCTGTTCGAAAAAAGGTTTGGATATGTAGAGAAGACTTTCTGTGCTATCAAGGCAAGTTGGGGTAAAACCATAAATCTGCTATTACAAAGCATCCAGTGAGCTAAGGCATTTAGATATCAGAATGTGCCATTTAAAAAAGAAAACCACCAGCGGCTGCCAGCCACGATACGCCCACGTTTTGCATAGAGATCAAGCTAAAAAAAGTGATTTTCCGTGCAGTCAGTGACCATAATCTAGAGGGTCCACAACCTAGATATACCATATATTTACACTATTTTCTTACGAGTGGCTGCCACTTTGTCTGATTTTCACGACATTCGAACTCAGCCGTCATTATGGTGTAATAAAATAAAATAAAACCAAGTACGAACAATCCAAACCATTAGACAAAATTCGAAGTCCTAATGTGTAAAAACGCAAAATAGTGTAATCAGCATATGGACTGTACAAAATACACGACGAACAGTGGTAACAGGTGTCCTAGGAAGAGTAAGCTTACCCTGCCTGGCGCGCCACACCCGCCATAGCAGCATCCAATCTATTAGGCGGAATCTCGGTAAAATAGCGTGATAGACCAATGAACTATCGGTATGCAAAATACACGTGATGAACAGTGTTAACGATGTAGTACACATATATAATCAGGGAGATAGTATACCCGTCAATTAAATATGTCTAGAATAATAGTCGAGAGACACATGTTATATTTACCGATCAAGTCAATATGACGACCATAAAACTTTTTAAAGGCTTTAATAAGTCTAGCTCGCAAGTATCCCTGTAGTTGAAGCTTAGATGACAAATGCCTCGATCTACTCAAAAAATCAGAATAGAATGAACAAGCTCTCGCGTAACGAATTAGCTGAGACACAAACACTCCATAAGCTGGTGATATTGGGATGTTACTACTAATAAATGGAAAGTTAACAATCGGAAAGTCAAAGTCATCACGTTTATCGTACAATTTAACACTTAGTTTATGGCAATTGTCAAAATCGAGACGCAGATCCAAGTAGGAAGCGCAATTGTCACTGTCAGTAGTATTTTTAATTTCGAGCTCATCAGGATATATGAATTCTATATAATCACTGAATTTTGGATTATTCAGTGATAGAACATCATCGATATATCGATAAGTGAAATTAAAATGTCTAACTAAACGTTTATTAGATTTTACGAGTGCCTGCATGTACTCGGCTTCGTAGGAATAGAGAAACAAATCAGCAAGCAAAGGTGCACAGTTGGTACCCATGGGGATACCTACCACTTGCTGATAAATTTCCCCTCCAAATTCAACAAAAATATTATCAATTAAAAAATCCAACATCTGAATTATCTTGATGGCTGTGTATTTATTTTTTGAATCACTATGATTCTTGACAAAATAAGTGGAATTATAATTAACAACTAAATATTTATATCTAGCATGTCCCGATTTAGATGAAAAGAAACTGTGAATAATGTCTTTCAACCGAGTTTTTAATTTACTATGGGGAATTTTAGTGTACAAGGTACAAAAGTCAAACGTTTGTATAGATGAGACTGAAGCAAGTGATCTAGATTGCAAACCATCAAGTAATTCTTTGGAATTTTTAAGATCCACATTTGATTAATACCACTACGAGAGTATATTTTGTCGCAGTATTTTTGAATACCCTCCTTCACTGCCGTTAGTATAGATGTCAATACTTTTGAAAGTGGTTTTGTGGAACAACGGGATGAACCTGCTATAAAACAGTAATATATTCAAGCGGTGTTTGAAATCCGATAATAATTGCTACCTCTGTAACACTAGTGTAGTGATAACAGCTAAGAGTTTTGTAGATAAAGGATTTATTTACATCAGGAATCTAAACAGCTTCGGTTACATACATTCAACACGAATACATTGTCAACAGCAATACATAATACTGGAACTATAAGAGCTAGGCTACGACACGAACACGTCTACATAATATAAAATCTACTAGTCTTCTACAGGAACACATCTACATAATATAACATTAACAATTCTGCCCCTCTGCCAAGGCAGCGGCTGGACTCGAGTGAGTCCCTATCCTCGTACAAGCCTTCCTCCTCTCTCGGCTCTTCGCTTTTTAACTGTGAGGGAACTCCTCAATATATACCCGTTACACAGATGTTCATATCTGCAATTATTTCTTTTATCTCGCCACGGCATGTGCATAAACATTTGAAGTCGTGTGGATCTTGTACACAGATCATGTATAGCTTGTAATGGACATATTGAATTAATTAGATGTAATAAGAAATAGCCATGCCAAGAGTTTATATATACAGGTGAAAGTCAAAATCATCTATTGTCAAAACTAGCAGAGTTCAATGCACCTAAATTATAAATGATATCACTTTGTTACATTTCCTACCCTTCCCACAAGTTATTTACTAAGGATAAAACATATTTACTAAGTAAATAACAAACTAACATTAATTATTCTCACATGTGGGACACTGGCTTCAAATAAATAAATGATAATGTAATACACGATATCATAAGAACACACACAATATCAACGTCATTTCTAAACATTACAAAAAGGAAATGTATACAATCAAAATATAATCTGAAGGGAAAAAAATAGCAAATATTATTATTATAAAATAGAAAAGGTACATATATAGAAAAAAAATTAAGATAGGATTTTGTCAAATTGTTTTTTACTTGAGATAAATGATATTGAATGATTTGAACACATTTTACCAATCTTAAATAAGATTTTTTTCATAGAACTTTATCAAAATTTACAACGGTTTATCTCTCTATCTCTTAAACAAAACAAAACACTACATATATACGCTTCTAACCTAAGCGCGACCCTTCTTCCTTGAGGGTATAAAAAACCGATTCCTCTTAATAGGAATACACAACGCTCTCGAATTTACGAGGCACAAATACACAAAACTCTCGAATTTACGAGGCAAAATACTCTTTAAAAAAATTCCCGTTACGCCGGGTATAATAAAACACACACAAAACAATATGGGAGATAAAACCGTGAATATGCCTATTATGTGATTCTTGGTGAGTTAATATATTCACCGCAAATACAGCGATGGACGACGAAAAATTTATTCAACCGTCTATTCAAGAATTTCCTAATTAGGAACTTAACCCAATTCCAGCCAAACAATCACAAAATATTTTACTTTTCAACATAAACCTCTTAATACTTTGTTACGACTAATTTTAAAAACCAAAATATGTGTTCAAAAACAAACAATTATAATTTATATTCTTTTAAAAACAAAATGACTCACCGTAAAACAACAATCACACACAATTTCTGTTCCGTCGCCATTGATCCGAAAGTCTTTTGTTAGGTTTTTCTTTTCTTTGATTTGTCGTTGATTTTCTTCATTTCAATCCTTGAATTAAGAATTTTCTTATCACTGAAACCGCGCCTGCCACCCACGGTTTCACAAAAAAACGTTTTAGTCATGGATTGTTTTATAATTCTTTTTTTTTACCAACTCATCGGATGTCTGTAGCGGTAAAACCTCTTTTGTCTGCCACGCGGGATTTTCTTCGTTATCATGGAACACACCCAGGGGTCTTCCCGGTCGATAGCACCAATAACTTTTATCTGTAACACTAGTGTAGTGATAACAGCTAAGAGTTTTGTAGATAAAGGATTTATTTACATCAGGAATCTAAACAGCTTCGGTTACATACATTCAACACGAATACATTGTCAACAGCAATACATAATACTGGAACTATAAGAGCTAGGCTACGACACGAACACGTCTACATAATATAAAATCTACTAGTCTTCTACAGGAACACATCTACATAATATAACGTTAACAATTCTGCCCCTCTGCCAAGGCAGCGGCTGGACTCGAGTGAGTCCCTATCCTCGTACAAGCCTTCCTCCTCTCTCGGCTCTTCGCTTTTTAACTGTGAGGGAACTCCTCAATATATACCCGTTACACAGATGTTCATATCTGCAATTATTTCTTTTATCTCGCCACGGCATGTGCATAAACATTTGAAGTCGTGTGGATCTTGTACACAGATCATGTATAGCTTGTAATGGACATATTGAATTAATTAGATGTAATAAGAAATAGCCATGCCAAGAGTTTATATATACAGGTGAAAGTCAAAATCATCTATTGTCAAAACTAGCAGAGTTCAATGCACCTAAATTATAAATGATATCACTTTGTTACACCTCTCGAGGGACCACATTCCAAAAATGCGATTTTTTTATACAATCAAGGGGCACAATTCAGGAAAGTACAACCCGGAAATATAGACAGGAACAAAGATCTTTGGGTTATAAACATATTTTAAAGGAGCTAAGTCTCTAACGCAATGTCGTCCAAAGTCTTCGACAATGAAAACAAGAATTATTTGTAAATTTAAATCAACATTGATGTGAAATTACCGGGAAAAGATGAGTTTGAGATATTCAATATTTAAGACAAAATATTTTTTTTTAACATTGGTACACGAATCGTGTACCATGATGCCTTTCAGCCCTAGGTCTGGCAAGAGACTCGGGGAACGAGGCTAGACATTTTGCACCAAACCAAACGGCGTATGTAGACTGGAATAATCAGACACTAGAAAGTTGCATTCAATTGAGATTGCTGGCTTATATTGCGGAACATAACTGATTTGAAATTAAGAGTAAAAACGGAAAAAATTGAATGTAAATCAGTTCATATACAATCAGATTACATTTTTATATGCGTTGTGACCAATTTGGTTCCATATTCTAGGTGCCCAATAATAGTGATTTAGCTCCTTTAAGGATAAATATTGTGAGCTCTAGTGGCCACACGCTAAAAACGTGATTTTTCGTACAACCAGGGGCTATAATTCATTAAATTTCGATCCGATACATGGCAAATTCGACAGGAACCGATATCGTTTGGAGATAAACCTATATTAAAAGACCTAAGTCCGTAACTCAAAATCCTCTAAAATCTTTAACATCGAAAACACGAATTTTTGGCCATTTTAAATCAACATTGATGATGTAATGTTACCGGGAAAAGATAAGCTTCTGATATCCGATGTTTTAGATAAAATACGAGTCGTGTACCATAGTGTGCTTCAGCCCCAGTTTTATTAAGAGACTTAAGGAGCGAGGCTAGACATATTTCAACATACCATACGGCGTATGTTGACTGGAATAACCAGACGCTATAGAAATTTGCACTAGATGGAGACTGCATGGCTTATTTCGCCGAACGTAACTGATTTGAAATTGGGAAAAAACGGAAACCATTGAATGTAAATCTGTTTATATACATTCATATTACAGTATTATATGCGTTGCGACCCACTTTTGACAATTTCTGGGTCCCAAATGTTAGCGATTTAGCCCCTTTAAAAGTTTCGTCAAGGTTTTGGCGTATAAAAAACACTATTTAACACAAAATCACCTAAAAATAGTTTTTGGTTTGGGACGTCTTTCTAAGATTGGTAAGGTGGGTGTTGGACATATTCTTGAAACTTTGCCAATATTGTTCCTGTGTTATGTAATCTTATAAATAAAACACTTACAGAATTGATCATTTTAGCTGTAAAATGAGCCGCCATGTTTATCTATTTACATTGACAACATGGGCAGCGTTTTATTGTTCAAGGAGATTAACGACCGTCAACGGTGAATAGTTTTCTCCACCAGGTACAAATGTAAACTCTGTATTTCTCGTCAAATGCCTGTTAATCCATCGTCCGTTATTGTATCACAATAAAATAAAGCCGGATATTTCGAACTGTTGACCACTGTCGACAGAAATCTATTGCACGCGTGATACAGTTTGAACTAGGCCGCGTTTCGCGGAGAGAGATCAATCCTCAACCTCCTGGGCGATCTTCGGATGTTGACTATGGTCGCGACTATAATCTGCACTAGCACCTGAACCCAAATGACCCCAGCCATTCACTATTCAGTATCCAATATGGTGGCGACCATGCTAGTTGTTCCGCCTGCTATAATTATGTTCTCCGATTTACACATGTATTTTTAAAAACTGGTAAATTTTAAATACTGCGATGTGAAAGCTAGCTTGAAGTAGGTTACAGATAGAATTAGACAATATCAGAATATTTTTCATTGGATTTATGATTTATGTCATCTAACCAAGATCATTTCACATATACAGTTTTTTTGTCGTGGGCCTATATACATTCGATAAGAAGATCCTAATCTGTCAAATTCATCAAAAAAAGACGAGAAAAAAATTTATACTTAACATCAATAATTCAATGCCCATTCACTAGTTAACATTGGCCCTATAATACCGACCAAGCTGTAAATAACCGACGGCAATCGGCAATTTAATTATATTTTTTCAGAAAATCTTCTCAAATTAGACTTCGTTAATGATTACTGTGTAATAGATATATATATATATTTGAAAATTTATCACAATCGAATGAGGCTAGACATATTCCATAAGTCATGTCAAACAGTGATAACATAATAATATTCTTATTTGGAGAGCATGCACAATAAATACTATCCGTGTTGACTGGAATAACCAGACGCCAGAAAATGTCTTTCGGTTGAGAATGCTGGCGTTTTTCGCCGAACATAACTGACGACAATTCACAGTAAAACGGGAACGATTGAATGTAAAACAGTTGATATAAACTCATATTACATTATATGTATTGCGACACATTTGTGCCAATTTCTAGGTCCAAAATATTAGCGATTTAGCTCCTTTAAATTTGGAAATCGGCTTAAAAATGATAAATTTTTGTCATAAATATAAAAAGTCATTAGTCTTGCCTGATCCGAATTGAATAATTTTTGGCATTAGGAATGGCTAAGCTGGTGTTTAGTAAAATTACAGAAGTGGGCTTTACTGGTGTCAAATATGCCACAATTCCCGAAAAATAAAATTATAGGTCGTTACGTAATTGGGCACATATAAATGTCCATCCGAATGTAAGCTTTAATTACTAATTAAATCTATTTCATATAATCACAATTTGATGCCAAGTTTGTTCGAATCGGTTAAGTAGAACTTAAATTGTTTTCATCGGCGAAGTGAATGTTTCATTTCATTGACGATTTATGTTTTTAGAGGAAAGGGAGACAAATGGGTTAAATTCTGAGAATAAACAATTGCAAACAGTCGTCTGCTCATCAAAAGCTATAAATAGCAGTGCTAGTACCATGACAAACAATAACACACAGGCCAACCAGTCCACTGGGGTAAAGTCGGATATTTCTAATACTAATAAATTTAGTGTTGAGCACATTACTGATCAGATTCAAACAAATCTACTTCCAACTGTCCGTTCAGAAATCGGTATCATGCATTCCGACTCAATGGCAGACCTTAAGGAATTTCTTGCTACGCAATTACGACAATCACAATGTGAAACCGGTACTGTAAGACCGACTCATGGGTACCGAAACAGAAAGCCATCACACACCGTGACAAGTAGAAAAATTGACGGTATTTCCGACACAGAATCTGATGACAGTTTCATTAGTCCTAATAGACCTAAGGCGAGGGAAGTTTATCCCTCATCTAAAAATCAGCAGGATGGCGACGATGTTGTAAATCAAATAGACCAGTTACTGGTAGAAGATACGGATGAAGGGGTGATTGATAACGTCAAAGTCGTCATAACAACCCCCTGTCCCGAGATCGACATTTCTGAAAGTGACCTCTGTTTGTTTGGCCTGGTCTCTTGTAAATCTGGGATAAAAAAAACGCCCCCTTTGTTATAACTGTTATTGAAATTGTTTCTAGCACTTCCTCTAAAGTTACGGTTGTAGTTAGTATTGTAACTATTACTAATGTGGCCTGCCAAAGAATTGGCTTCCTAAAGATCTGACTTTTTTACTTAAGTCTTCTACAAAAAGAAGTTGGGGATAACCAAGATCACTAGTTTGAGCAGGATTGTTACAAGACGGACGTACGGCCATCTCTATAGCCACAGATTTCTCATCACAAGACAAAAACAAACATTTAACATGATTTATTACCGGTAACAAAACAAAACATATATACAAATACAAAATACACATATAAGTAATTGTCCAGCCCCGCGTCAAAAAGCTGTATCACCCGGAACGAACCACTGTGTCCAAATAAAGTTTACTTTTGATTCTGTCGTACACCGTATATAGAAGCCCAAAATACCACTTGATACAAGCTCTGTTTTACACCAAATATAGAAGCACAAACACTACTTGATACAAGCTCTGTTTTACACCAAATATAGAAGCACAAACACTACTTGATACAAGCTCTGTTCACCCAAATATAGAAGCACAAACACTACTTGATACAAGCTCGGTACAATAACTAAACATTTACAATTTATTGCCATCTACAAGAGAAGAGTATTTTTGGTTAACAAAATTATATACAGATATGCAAGTATACCGTTTCACCCCATGCTATATAGTACTAACATAACACATACTACATACTGTAAAAATACCAACTTTAAGTACAAGCTTAAAATAATAATACTTACAGATTGTCATCCTTTAACCCCCAATGTCAGTCGCTTAGACTATATCATCTATATAGAAGGCTTGATCTCGCCTTAACTACATACAGCTTATCAAGCCCTTCACTCAACACTTTTCAGCACTAAATTTGATTGGGTACCGGCCCCAACCGTGATCCAATCAGATTCCTTCGTTAAATGAGTTACTAAAAATAAGACTACTTTCAATTTATTTTATTTATCCTTCCTTAAAACACTCGTCACGATTATCAAGTCTCGCGCTTCTAAATAAAATGTCTATAAATAAAATAAAACCAAGTACGAACAATCCAAACCATTAGACAAAATTCGAAGTCCTAAAAACGGTATAGGCAAAAATGTGTAAAAACACAAAATAGTGTAATCAGCATATGGGCTGTTCACCGTGTACAAAATACACGACGAACAGTGGTAACAGGTGTCCTAGGAAGAGTAAGCTTACCCTGCCTGGCGCGCCACACCCGCCATAGCTGCATCCAATCTATTAAGCGAAAACTCGGTAAAATAGCGTGACAGACCAATGAACTATCGGTATGCAAAATGCACGTGATGAACAGTGTTAACGATGTAGTACACATATATAATCAGGTAGATAGTATACCCGTCAATTAAATATGTCTAGAATAATAGTCGAGAGAGACATGTTATATTTACCGATCAAGTCAATATGACGACCATAAAACTTTTTAAAGGCTTTAATAAGTCTAGTTCGCAAGTATCCCTGTAGTTGAAGCTTAGATGACAAATGCCTCGATCTACTCAAAAAATCAGAATAGAATGAACAAGCTCTCGCGTAACGAATTAGCTGAGACCCAAACACTCCATAAGCTGGTGATATTGGAATGTTACTACTAATAAATGGAAAGTTTACAATCGGAAAGTCAAAGTCATCACGTTTATCGTACAATTTAACACTTAGTTTATGGCAATTGTCAAAATCGAGACGCAGATCCAAGTAGGAAACAATCGAGATGCAAAGGTGAAGGTTCGATTATTGTCAAGGTCCTAAAACTGCTGTAACACAATCGTAGTGATAACAGATAAGAGTTTTGTAGATAAAGGATTTATTTACATCAGGTATCTAAACAGCTTCGGTTACATACATTCAACACGAATACATTGTCAACAGCAATACATAATACTGGAACTATAAGAACTAGGCTACGACACGAACACATCTACATAATACAATCTACTAGTCTTCTACAGGAACACATCTAACAATATAACATTTCATCTATAATTCTGCCCCTCTGCCAAGGCAGCGGCTGGACTTGAGTGAGTCCTAACACTCGCCCAAGCCTTTCTTCTCACCCCGGCACGTCGCTTCTAACTGACAGAGAACTCCTCAATATATACCCGTTGAACACATGGTCATATCTGCAATTGTTTCTTTTATCTCGTCACGGCATGTGCATAAACATTTGAGGCCGTGTGGATCTTGTACACAGATCATGTATAGCTTGTATTGGACATATTGAATTAATTAGATTTAATAAGCTCGTGACTGGACAACAGTTTAATATGAGGTTAAAGTCAAAATCATCTATTGTCAAAACTAGCAGAGTTCAATGCACCTAAATTATAAATGATATCACTTTGTTACATTTCCTACCCTTCCCACAAGTTATTTACTAAGTAAATAACATATTTACTAAGTAAATAACAAACTAACATTAATTAGTAACACCATTCTCACATGTGGGACACTGGCTTCAAATAATTAAATGATAATAAAAATAAAATAAAACCAAGTACGAACAATCCAAACCATTAGACAAAATTCGAAGTCCTAAAAACGGTATAGGCAAAAATGTGTAAAAACGCAAAATAGTGTAATCAGCATATGGACTGTTCACCGTGTACAAAATACACGACGAACAGTGGTAACAGGTGTCCTAGGAAGAGTAAGCTTACCCTGCCTGGCGCGCCACACCCGCCATAGCTGCATCCAATCTATTAAGCGAAAACTCGGTAAAATAGCGTGATAGACCAATGAACTATCGGTATGCAAAATGCACGTGATGAACAGTGTTAACGATGAACACACACAATATCAACGTCATTTCTAAACATTACAAAAAAAGAAATTTATACAATCAAAATATAATTTGAAGAAAAAAAATAGCAAATATTTCATAAAATAGAAAAGGTACATATATAGAAAAACATTAACATAGGATTTTGTCATATTGTTTTTTACTTGAAATAAATGATATTGAATGATTTGAACAGATTTACAAATCTTAAATAAGATATTTTTTCAAAGAACTTATAAACAACGGTTTATCTCTCTATTTCTTAAACAAAACAAAACACTACATATATACGCTTCTAACCTAAGCGCGGCCCTTCTTCCTTGAGGGTATATAAAAAAACGATTCCACTTAATAGGAATATACAACGCTCTCGAATTTACGAGGCACAAATACACAAAACTCTCGAATTTACGAGGCGAAAACTCATAAAAAAAAAATTCCCATTACACCGGAGTATATAAAAAACACACATAAAATAACATAAGAGATAAAACCGTGAATATGCCTATTATGTGATTGTTTGTGAGTTAATATCTTCACCGCAAATATACATGTAGCGATGGACGACGAAAAATCTATTCAACCGTCTATTCAAGAATTTCCTAATTGGGAACTTAACTCAATTCCAGCAAAACAATCACAAAATATTTTACTTTTCAACATAAACCTCTTAATACTTTGATACGACTAATTTTAAAAACCAAAATATGTGTTCAAAAACAAACAATTATAATTTATATTCTTTTAAACACAAAATGACTCACCGTAATACAACAATCACACACAATTTCTGTTTCGTCGCCATTGATCCGAAAGTCTTTTGATTTTCTTCATTTCCATCCCTGAATTAAGAATTTTCTTATCACTGAAACCGCGCCTGCCACCCACGGTTTCACAAAAAAAAAACGTTTTAGTCATGCATTGTTTTTAATTCTTTTTTTTCACCAACTCATCGGATGTCTGTAGCGGTAAAACCTCTTTTGTCTGCCACGCGGGATTTTCTTCGTTATCACGGGAACATACCCAGAGGTCTTGTAGGTCGATAGCACCAATAACTAATATCTGTAACACAATCGTAGTGATAACAGATAAGAGTTTTGTAGATAAGGGATTTATTTACATCAGGTATCTAAACAGCTTCGGTTACATACATTCAACACGAATACATTGTCAACAGCAATACATAATACTTGAACTATAAGAACTAGGCTACGACACGAACACATCTACATAATACAATCTACTAGTCTTCCACAGGAACACATCTAACAATATAACATTTCATCTATAATTCTGCCCCTCTGCCAAGGCAGCGGCTGGACTCGAGTGAGTCCTAACACTCGCCCAAGCCTTTCTTCTCACCCGGCACGTCGCTTCTAACTGACAGAGAACCCCTCAATATATACCCGTTGAACACATGGTCATATCTGCAATTTTTTCTTTTATCTCGTCACGGCATGTGCATAAACATTTGAAGCCGTGTGGATCTTGTACACAGATCATGTATAGCTTGTAATGAACATATTGAATTAATTAGATTTAATAAGCTCGTGACTGGACAACAGTTTAATATGAGGTGAAAGTCAAAATCATCTATTGTCAAAACTAGCAGAGTTCAATGCACCTAAATTATAAATGATATCACTTTGTTACACTGCTTCAATTGCCTTATTTTGGTTTTCTGTGAGTTTCTCAATTGAAAAAAAACTTTCAACGGCTGTAAACTTGTCTCGTTCTTTTTCTGTGGAGGCTGCTATATTTGTCTACTACAGTCACGTGCTACAATGTGAGTGTGTTATGTGCCACGACCTCTGATTGGACAATGATTTGAATGCTTATTAGTCACGTGTAAACACAACCAGCGTAAAAGTTTAGGAATAGCCAAGTGTTGAAGCAAGGGTTAGATGTTGTTAAACTCGCGGCCGTTGCTTCAGGAAGATGAGACTATATATACCATGCACCAAGACAAGAATATTATGTCACCAAGACTATCATTTGCCACCAAGACAAGAAATATTATGTCACCAAGACTATCATTTGTCATTCAAAGACAAGAAATATGACTTTTCACCAACATAATTAAATATTACATGTAACAACGATTAGACATTAGACATGTCGCTTACTCTCTACTTAGCTTCGGGAACAGCGACAACATAATTCAAAGTTACTTCTTAAATAACCTACATCAAACTAAAACTCAAACACTGCATGCTTTCCAGACAGTCACATGTACACATGCTTTATAATTGACAACCAGACACCTTGTTAAAATGGATGTATTTATTTCGGTCTGAATAATCATTAAAAATTAATGGCAGTAAACACAATAAGTGCATTAAAGAAACAGTACCCAACTCCATAAAGGGGCAATACCTCACTCAAAACATGATTTTGTGACTTGGATTACATAAAAGTTTACTAGGCATAGGCAAATCTGGCTTCATATGTTCTCGTCTTCTTTGATTAAATTCAAAGTTGGAGCGAGCAAGTAAAGTTATGGAATCCATTGTCATTTTAATGGCATTACGTAACACCTCCTTTCTGTTTTTTCATTAAAAAGATAAGTTAATTTTGCTATAGAATAAGCTGATTTAATCTGCCTATCGTGGATTTTTTTAAAGCTTAACTTCCGTTGACCTAGTACTTGGCTTTAAATCGTTCCAGATTTCTTTATTCACTGAAGGCAAGTGAACTTCCATGTTGGTTGGTCTGGGATATTTATCCATAATATATTTAAGCCTTTGTGCAGTTGTAGCCGAATTAGATGTTGAGAATGCAAAGTATGGACACTTTAGTGAAATAGACTATAATAATCATATTAAAGCTGAACTCCGGTTACAAAAATACCGAAATAATTAAATAGAAAAACGTTAGAGACCCCAAGCGGCCATACTTGTTTCAGATTTATGAATTAAACATGGCCGACATGGAGGCTTATGACCTGGAAAGGTTAGCCTATTTCACCTCCAGTTTGTTTCTAGTCACACAGGTGTAGACATCCAGCCTTATTCTCTACTCACGCTTGACTGGTTGCTTTATTTTTCCCAAACAGTCAGTATACCAAATTATTGAAGATTGCAAAATGTCTGATCAGGTAAGCCTGTAATTATATGAACTGCGTCTATAACAATATAGCCTAAGCTTACTCTGAAACAAAATATGAAAAAAGATATGGCGTACCCGAATTTTCAACCAAAATAAAATCACCTACACAAACCACCTAATTATCGCCGCCCCAAAAGAGGTAGTTATGTCCCTTGGCCTTGGTCGTTTTCCTAAACAAACATCAAACATGGCTTCTTGTGAAAATATAATCTAAACTACAAGAAATCTAATCTAAACTATCTATTTATTGCATAGTATTAGTTACTTGTTTTGTGAATTACGTATATGTGTAAGATATCCACAAGAAAACGTGACAATATTAAATAATAATACGAAGAAAACAATAGTTTGTGTATTTTATTTTGGTTGAAAATTCAGGTAAGGCCATATCTGTTTTCATAATTTGTTTCAGAGTAAGCTTAGGCTATATTGTAATAGACGCAGGCTTACATGAACAGACATTTTGAACTCTTCAATAATTTGGTATACTGACTGCTGGGGAAAAAATAGAACCAGTCAAGCGTGAGTAGAGAATAAGGCCGAATGCCTACACCTGTGTGACTAGAAACAAACTGGAAGTGAGATCGGCTAACCTTTGCAGGTCATATGCCTCCGTGTGGGCCATGTTTATTTCATAAAGCTGAAACAAGTATGGCGGCTTGGGGTCTTTAACTTTTTTTTTAATTTATTTATTTCGGTATTTTTGTAGCCGGAGTTCAGCTTTAATATGATTATTATAGTCTATTTCACTAAAGTGTCCATACTTTACGACAGTAAACAGCAGAACTCGCAACACCTCTATCATTTGGACATGTCAAGACAGGACAAATGACGACTGGACCACTCTGTGTAATCTAAGCATAAGCAAATAATCTCATTACAGAGGCGTGCTTGGCAGGTAGTCAGTTGCCTGTCCTGCTCTCATAAATGCAAAAGCAAAAGACACTGGAACTGGTTGGTAATGCGATTTCTTACAAGGGCATAGGGGAGTAACAGAGTTTCTTTAAATACTCAAGGAAATGCTCACCCTAATGAAAACATTGTGCCCCGTTTTCTACTGCCTTTTCTCTTGTTCCAACCAAATCCAGAGATACTACAAAACCAATTGCACTCAATGTTCAATACAGAATATGTCCATTTTTCATTGATGATGTTAATGCCCAATACACATTTAATCAGACCCTGATGACTACCAGAATATATTTCACATTCGGATGAATACATGTATGTCCATAACATTCAGAATAAACTTATTTTGCTTAGTTTTATTAATTTATCTTAATTAATTTAGGAAAATTGCAACAAGAACCACGGAAACGTTTTGTCGGTTAGAATACTCAAGGCCAATAAGTATCATCCTTTGCCTGGCTTAAAGTGTATCCTGGTGATCTTCTCGTTCTTGGTGTAGAGAGTTTAATATCAGTTCTACCCCCTACCCACCCCCTCATTGGTACCCTTTGTAAGAAATGCAAGTCCTTTGTTATGCTTGTTTTTATTTACTCAAATGTTTAGTTCTTTATTGCACCTAACTATATCAACATATTGGCTATAATTTCTACTAGAAGATATAAATCTACTGCAGACCGTAAGTCCCTACATGTAGTATAAAAGCGTCATATACTATAGAGATATGATGACGCTAGATAATGGATACATTTAAAAGTTAAGGGTAAAATCGTTTACTGAATTCTGAAATGGACAGGTAGCCAGTGGAAATTAAAAAGAATAGGAGTAATGTGATCAGTAAAAGAGGCTCCTGTTATCATTTTCTCAGCACAATTCTGAAGTTTTTGAAGTTTACTATATAAAAGCTAATTAATATTATCAAGACGAGAAATGACAAGGGAATTGATTACAGTTATTTCCTGTTTTTACTGATATTACGAAGATTAAGATAACCTAGTTTGCAGGTATTATTGACATGATTTTCCAATGACATATTAGAATCAAATATTGCACCTATGTTCCTAACTGCATGTACAGAATTGATTGAACTGCTATCAAAACTGATAGATAGATTATTAATAAGTGAATTGTTTTCTCAACCAATAACGATGAATTTATCTTTTTCGTCATCAAGTTTCAAAAAGTTGTCTGTCATCCAAGATTTAATTTCTAAAATACACTTCGTTGGATCAATGTCATTATTAACAGGTTTGAATGAGATATAAAGTTAGGTATCATCCGCAAATAAGTGAAATGATAGACCGTATTTCTGACGATTACACCCAGGGGACCGAGGACGGAACCTTGGGGAAAACCATATGCCAGTGATGTTTGTGACGATGATATGCCATTGAAGGAAACACAGTCATTGTCAGTGATGCGGGACTGTGGGCCTGACAAGGACAGCTGTCGACTCATTCGGATTGAACGAAAAACCCTTATCAATTGGAATTCGGTACAATTGCCATCATAGCATACTGTATGGCGTATACCCGTCTTCATTAGCATAGTTTAGTAGTAGAACTGTAGGACGTTAAGTCCATTTTATTTCGTACAATCAGAGGTCATAATCAAAGAAGTTATGGCCTGAAATGATCAAATATTATAATATAATATATGAGGCGCCTTCAATCCTACCCCACCCCCTCCCGATTGGCGGGCCACCCACGACGACTTCTACCTGAAGATTGTATGAAATTTGCCAGGTCATTTTCACGATGGGGATGAGATTGATGCAAACCCACACCAGGCGTGGTATTCTTCACAATTCAAACAAACGACACTCTAACTCGATTCCGAATTTTGAGAACGCTAAAGTCGATTTCCCTCCTTCAAATTTTTATAATGTTGATGTCAAAAAATAATTATTCGCCAATATCGCAAATTCAGCCTCAAAATTGAAATTATCCGTCATTTTCATAGTTCCTCTCCTATTTTCCAAAATTTTCGGGGGGGGGGGGCTGTATAACGTTCTTCGAAGGCAGTCGCGTTCAAGGGTCTTCGCCGTGGATTATCAAATGTAGATACATTGGCGCCCCATGCAGCCCTTGCCCTACCCCATCCCAACACGTGTGGGCTGGCTTAAACGGGCCTGCAGAGTACATACTCCTGATGTTCAGAATGGCATGGCCGCTGCTACCATTATTGTCGCTTTATGAAGGTCGACATCACGACACCGTGAAGTAATACTAACCAAGCCACCATATCGTTTCAATGTTAGACAAATTGTTATAGTATTTTGCATTCATTACCAGCCTTGACGTTAATAAATCAAAGGGACATAACTACACTTAGGTTTGGCGGTTGCAGACCACATTTAATTCCGCTGTGAAATGAATGTTATTTCTAATTCTCTTTGCCCGGCTTAAACTTTTCAATGAACTTTTGTAGGATTCAACGCTTTGTACATTACCTGAGTTAGCCCTACGACTTGAAATCAAATGGTGGTGGATGGGGTTGCGGAAAAAAGCAAAACAATATATTATCAACTATCATCTACCCAAAGAGAGTTTCATCAGAGAGAGATCCAATTATTGGCTCTTTATCAGTGCGGTGGGTCCTGAAGAACACCCCACTGGCATTAGACAAGTTTTCCTACTCCATTAGCAGTGGAGAGGAAGCCCTACGTGAAAACGTCATTGATATTAGGCATGCTACTCTACGACCAATCAGTGGGGGCAGGAGTGGGGGCTCACTGGTATTAGGCAGGCTACTCTATTCCTTTAGTGTGGTGGGGGGGGGGGCTCCTTCTCACATATGACTCTGGAATAAAAACCAGCAACCTGTCCTCGACGACAGATCCTATGATGTCAAGCGCACGCATTAGGCTACAGCCTACCTCTCCCCATCCCTAACCTCCCCCAGGCAAATAATTCCCTTTCTGAAGTGATACACAGCACAGACGATTGGCACCCTGTAACCCGAAGCTCATCAGCAGCCATAATTCACTATACATGTACCTCTATCTTAACAACATCCACCGTGTAGAACATTGGTTCTTTAACGTCTGCTTCGACAAAAGTGATATCGCAGACAAGCTTCTTTCTGGGTTTAAAGAAAATGATTTTGCAATCTTTCAATTTGCGGCCTTTGGCTATGGGTTGTATTGGGAAGTTCTTCCGTTAATTTAATTTTAAAACAAACATGGCGTTTAATAGCACTCGTGGTTGTCTATGGAGCTTTATACTGTCCTAGTTCTCTTGGTCATGCTTACGGATCCATTCACTTGATTTGATATTTGTTTATTGTTTGCAATGCCTATTTTCTGTCTTTTCCGCAGGTTTATCTTGTAGGTTTTGGTTTTGCGTGTAGTGCGGTCCTCCTGCACTTACTATTAGATTAAAGTTCATTTCTTTAACGACATGATATTTAACTATTAGTGTCTGTATTTAGTATATATTTCATAATGTACATATTTATGCATTTATTTATCATAAACAACTACACTGAGTATTTTCTGAAATAAGTTGTCGTTCTTGTAGATAATCGTATAGGTAATTTGGTATTGTTACATGTTCAGCGACTCCAAGTAATCAGCGACATCTGCAACTCCTCTCGCGGTATTACTAATACGGTTGCCTTCTATACAATGAGCAATAATCACAGCTTAAATATAAAGAAAATCTGGAGTGAATACACCCGTTAAAACTATCTAATTTCTGTGATAAGACTAGTGTTTTGTATAGATATCGTGTTGTGTCTGGATACATTCGTCTTAAACTCATGGGGGAGTGTCAGCGAGAAACATATGTAAGGGCTATGGCTAGATTTTAATTATCGCTTGGCGAGGTTTACAGACGGCATTGAATTGACGTGTCTATCAAGCCAACCCTGTCGGCGATCATTCCCTCGTTTAATCTTGTAGCCTATCGGATGTTTTATTCTCAAGACCATTTGCCCAAGTCCAAGATCAACATAAATAAAAGCGTCCATTACTTTACTCAAAGAGACAGGTTGTCATTTACGGATACCCTCTTTTTTCCGGCATTGGGTGCTTCTATGCCACATGGGATCACGTGGCTAAGTGGGTAAGACGCTGGCTCGCTAGCCTGGAGGTCGGGTGATCGATACCTGCATTGGCCGAGAAAGTTTAACCAGATTTTCCAGCGTGGTTTCCCTTGTCAGCGATGCAGGACGGGGGGCCTGACAAGGCCAGCTGTCTAGTCGTTCGGATGGCACGAAAAACCTAGGTCCCGTGTACACATTGGAGTGAACGTAAAATATCTCTTGGCAGTTGGAATTCGTAGGCCGTAGCGCCGCTGCCCGGGCAACATTTTACTCATAGCACACTGTATGGCCTATACCCGTGTTCATTAGCCCAGTCTAGGAGTAAAACAGTAGTACGCTAAACCCGATTTCATCATTGCCATACTTTTCACGGGGTTGTATCTCATAGGAAACGTTTTACCCGTGTTTGTCTTCATCATTACAATGCTACCATGGTTTTTCTTCATAGCGTACACCTTTAAAATAATAAATAATGTGAGATGGAAAGAGAAATGGGGTTTAACGTCCACTCGGCACAAACTAGTTCATTTCGGGACTAACATATGTATTTTTTTTTATTTCAAAAATTCGCTTGTGCGTAGGGGTCATTAGCAGTGGGGAGAAACCGAAGGACCCGGAGAAAACCCACGAGGATGGACAGGTCACCCTTCTCCTTGTCACGTACAGCCGAGCAATCGAAACCACGCCATTTTATCCCCCCTCCCCCCCAAAAAAATAGATATGTATAATTTACACGAATCACCAAAAGAGCTCCTGGATGTTATTCTGTATCAAACATAACCAAAGTGCAAAAAAAGAGGTCTTTTGTATGCGCTTTGGATAATAAGGCCTGTCATGAGTGAAAATTGTGTGAATTCGATGACAAACCTGTACGTAATAAGAATGGTGGTCTGTCAAATATTCAGAGAGTTTTCCAGGTTCTCCAGTTTCCTGCTATTGCCGAAGTCGCCTACGTATCAGCGAATTATTGAACTAAATTGTTGCCGTTGCTTAATTTCAAATTAATCTAGTTTGAGTCGAATAAACATTAAATCTGCTGCTAATACACTAGTCCGGAAAGGACATATTATCTCTCTCCCTCTCTCTCTCCCTCCTCTCGGTCTCCCCCCCCCCTCTCTCTCTATTAATTAGATAATATAACACAACATTTAAATTGGTAAGCGAATATTAATTAAATAATATAACACACTAAGACAATGGAATATAAGACAATATTGAAGTATGTATTAATATTACTCACTGTTTTACCATCCTCTTCTCTCCAAAACTGGTATCGCACACCACCAACATGTACACCGTTTGACCTAAAACTGGCGAAATCGCGAGATTTAAAGGCAGTTGCAATTGTATTTACTTCTGTAGAAGATAATTCTAAGAACTGAAAAGACACCAATAACCTTTCATGACACTACGTACAGCTCAGATTAACTATATAGATCCACTTCTTTTCTTACTGTGTGTACTTCCACTTAGTAAAATTACTCATAAACATGGTATCAGCTATCATGGTTTTGCAGATGATACGCAATTGTATAACACATTCATTCCTTCTGACCAGATGTCAATACACAGTGCCCTAAAGAAGCTAGAATCCTGTATCAATGATATTTAGAAATAAATTAAAGCTTAACGATGAGAAGACAGAGTTCCTGATGATATTACCCAGATCAAAACTGAACAGTTTTTACTTTTCACCAAAGCTATACATCAGCGATACCGAAATTTCACTATCATGAACAGCACGAAATCTTGGTTTTATCATAGACAAGACAATGTCTCTCATCCCGCAGGTCAACAATACTATATGTAAAATGTACATGAGATTAAAGTCAATATCCAGAATCAAGAGGTATCTTACTAAAGATTCATGTGCTAGAGTTGTTTTAGCACTGGTCATATCTCAGTTGGACTATGAAAATGGACTCCTGGCTGGCATTCCAAATTTCTCCCTCAACCGTCTTCAGGTTGTACAAAATAACTGTGCTGGACTAGTTGCCAAGTCATCTTCTAGAGATCATGTATCAGAAACTCTCAAAAGTCTTCATTGGCTGCCTGTGAAAGCTCGGGTCGACTTTAAAGTGCTATCAAATGTGTATAAAGCTTTGTTTTCGGATATTGCTCCTTCCTACATAAAACAATTATTCACATCCTACAAACAGGGAAGACCGAATCTTCGTTTGTCCACAGATACTAGCTACTTTACTATCTGTGCCCGCTTAAAAGAGACTCAGGGGAAAATGATCTTTCCCTGTAAATGGTGCCCATATGTGGAATAAACTACCAAGATCAATTAGAGAAAGTTCAACTTTAGTTAAATTCAAATCTGAGTTAAAAACGCACTTGTTTAAGTATTATTACAAACTGTGATGTGACATTTGTTAATAATAATATATACAAGGGGACAATTCAACATATACAACAATGATTTTACACTTGTTTATTTCTTAATTCTAGGTTATGATATGTATAAATAAAGTTAGGACCCCATACCAGATTGTGTTATCATATACAACATGGCATTATGAGTATATTGCATAATACATGCTATTATTATTATTATAATTATAATTATAATTATTATAGCATATTTATAGTATGCACGTTCATATAACATGTTTACAAATAAACAACTAGATTGTGGACATGTTAGCGATTGTATACTGAGTTAGTTAAAAGCCCCATTAATAGTCCGGTGGCTCAAGGGGGGGGGGGCATTACCACCCGAGCTGTGAATTTATGAGACCATGTTTTTCTAGACCAGTTTTTCGCGTAGATTCCGAGGGGGGTAGGGGTCGAGATATGGGGGGTCTAATGTCTATGTATGGGTGTGTGTAGGGGGTGGGGTGGGGATGTCATTATGTTGACATATCGATAAACAAAAATTTCTAGGATTGCCCATCTGTAAATAAGTGTTTATGATGCCCCTGGACAACTGTTTGATGTGTGGGGTGGGGTAGCAGTCGTGCATGTTTGGAGGGGGGGGGGGGTAAAATTGGAGGGAAATAATTTCACGTTGATTTAAATGATTCAAAACTGACCTGAAAAGTGTTTTCTCTAGCTTTTCGTTAAGTACCAATATCGTCATTCAAAATATTAAATTATAATGGTATAATGTATCGCAGCAAAAGACTACTCAGGCAAGATGGTAATAAGGAAAGACAGTTTTGTTATTTCTCACCACAATTAAAATTCCTCCAGAAGATCTATTTTTCTAGCGCTTCTTAAGCAGTAATTACACCATCCCAGCTTTTGTTAGAAAGTTGGGATTTACTTGAAAAAGAAAGACGGATAGGCATTACCGCAATCTTGATTGGATAAAAAAATATCAAGATTAGTATTGAAAGTGTCAAGAATATCATAGAACTGACAACCAACCATGAGGACACCAAAATATCTTACCTACTCCTGTCCGCATTGCAAATTAATGGAGGTGCTTAAACGGCTCTAGCACAATTCGATCCCGGACAATTCGTCACCAGACAATTCGTACCCAATAATGAAAGTGTCAAGAATATCATAGAACTGACAACCTACCATGAGGACACCCAAATAACTTACCTACTCCTCTCCGCATTGCAAACTCATGGAGGTATTGAAACGGCTCTAGGACAATTCGATCCCAGACAATTCGTACCCGGACAATTCGTCACCAGACAATTCGTGCCCAATGACAATTCGTACCCGGACTATTTGTCCCCAAGGACAATTCACCAGACAATTCGTACCCGGACAATTCGTACCCAGACAATTCGTATCCAATGACAATTCGTACCCGGACTATTTTTCCCCAAGGACAATTCACCAGACAATTCATACCCAATTGCAATTCGTACCCAATTACAATTCGTACCCTAGGGCGAATGGTCCCCGGACTATTTATACCCTAGGACTCTTCGTCCCCGGACAATTCGACTACGGGTACGAATTGTCATTGGGTACGAATTGTCTGGTGAATTGTCCATGGGGACAAATAATCTGGGTACGAATTGTCTGATGGCGAATTCGTACCCAGACAATTCGTATCCAATGACAATTCGTACCCGGACTATTTGTCCCCAAGGACAATTCACCAGACAATTCATACCCAATTACAATTCGTACTCAATTACAATTCGTACCCAATTACAATTCGTACCCAATTACAATTCGTACCCTAGGGCGAATTGTCCCCAGACAATTCGCACCCGGACTATTTATACCCTAGGACTCTTCGTCCCCGGACAATTCGACTACTGTTACGAATTGTCATTGGGTACGAATTGTCTGGTGAATTGTCCATGGGGACAAATAATCTGGGTACGAATTGGCTGATGGCGAATTGTCCGGGTACAAATTGTATGGGATCGAATTGTCCTGGAGCCGTTTCAGCACCTCCATCAATTTGCAATGTGGATAGGAGTAGGTAAGATATTTTTCAAGAAAATCCCAACTTTCTAACAAGAGCTGGGATGACGTAATTACTGGTTAAGAAGACACTAGAAAAAAAGATCTTCTGGAGGAATTTCAATTGTGATGAGAAATAAAAAAACTTTCTTTCCTTATTACCATCTTGCCTGAGTAGTCTTTTGCTGCGAAACATTATACCATTATAATTTAATATTTTGAATGACGATGTAGGTACTGAACGAAAAGCTAAAGAAAACACTTTTCAGGTCAATTTTGAATCATTTAAATCAACGTGAAATCATTTGCACACCTGCTACCCTACCCTACACATCAAAACATAAATTATTTTAGTGTAGTACTGGACCCCAAAATTATTATCCTTAAATAAATACTATGGGAGCTATAGGGGATTATTTGATGTGGTGGCCGTCTTGGGCGCCATCTTGAATTACTCAAAACCCCAAGGGTGACCGAGGTTCACCCGGTAGATTCTGAAGAGGACACCCTCGGTTACTAACATCGATCATAAAAAAACTGCGTTTACGATTTCCAGGTTCAACCAAAATTCTGCCGGACTAGTATCATAAAGCCTGTCATTGAGTCAACTGGCGTGGTTTCTTATCCCCGGTAGTACGTGACAAGGACTAGGCTCGCCTGTCCAATCTCGTGGGTTTTCTCCGGGTCCCCACTGCTAAATCCCCTACGCGATAGCGAATTATTGAATTTAAATTAAACCTAATTTGTCTCGAAATGACCTAATTTGTGTGGAGTGGACGTGGATCCCTCTCTCTCTCTCTCTCTCTCTCTCCTCATATAATACGTGATATTAAAGGTATGCCTTGATTTAACGAAATGTTTCAGTGGCATTTAGTAATTGTCACCAGACAATTCGTACCCAATGACTATTCGTACCCGGACTATTTGTCCCCAAGGACAATTCACCAGACAACTCGTACCCAAGGACTATTCGAATTCGTACCCAAGGATAATTCGTACCCAAGGATAATTCGTATTCAAGGATAATTCATACCCACGGATTCGTACCCGGACAATTCGTGACCCACGAATTCGTACCCAGACAATTTAATCCCGGACAATTCGGCTCCAGACAATTCGTACCCAATAATGAAAGTGTCAAGAATATCATAGAACTGACAACCTACCATGAGGACACCCAAATAACTCAGTGGCATTTAGTAATTGAACTGGTTTATACAGGTTACAATTCTATGGAATACAATTACTGCTTATTTCTGTGCGATGGGATTTTTCGGCGTGGTCTCGCGTTCTCAGTAGTTCTGGACGGAATGCTTGTCAAGGACACTTTCTTTAGTCGTTCTGATGATATGAATAAAACTGAGGCCCCGTAGAAATATTGGCGTGCATGTAGAGGTTGGAATTTTAAAAAAAAGCCTGCTGTAGTAAGAGTCGATACAGAGCAGTAGGACGTTTCATTTCATTCAACGTTTTACCGTTTAAATTGATTCCCGTGCGCAAGGAATCCAGTCAGAACAGGCATCGAGTGATATAGCGACATAGGTATTATCCGATAGGCTAATCACGACCATATTTATAGTCAATATGTAAACTGATCTCTTACCTTATCGCCACTCTTAGATGTCCATCTGGATGCATCTAGACCAATTATGGAAGCTTTGTCAACATGTGCAACACCATTGTCATATATAGACGGGGATATGAGAATATCTATATAACTATCCCAAGTGCTAAAATATATAACAATAAACATCTAGTCATCTTCAACCAATGTAATGGTAAGCACATGCGCGCTGTATCATAAAGCCTGCGATTGAGGCAACTGACGTGGTTTCGAAACCCAGGTTGTAAGTGGCAATGAGCAGGGTCGCCTCTCCATCCTCGTGGGTTTTCTCCGGGTACTCCGGTTTCATCCCACTGCTAAAGACTCTACGCGCAAGTCCCGAAATGACCTAGTTTGTGTCCAGCGGACGTTAAACCCCATTTCTCTCTCAACCTACTTATATATAACAATTAACATCTAGCAATTGCCAACCTATTTATATTGTTGATGTCTACAAAATACAAATGATTTGTTAATTACTATACCCGAATACACCAATGACGCAATTGTGCATTTTGTCACATTTACGCATCCGCCATTTTTGGAATTGAAAGCGAACACAACAATGGTTATTTTCAGCCACCATGCGGCCCATTGTGTGATTAAGTCGGGTTAAGTTGTAGTCAGTATTATGATAGGTTCTATATTTTACTAGTTGAAAATTATCATTTATCTAAACTTACCAAACGCCCGAATTCACCAAATATAGTGCGAACAATCCCACCAACAGAGTCTTTACCTCGGCCATGCTGAAAATAATATTAATTGGAATACATATATATAGATACACTATTATGTTGAAATGTGTCTGTGAAAGAGGACATGCCCGGCCTAACAAATATATCTATTTCAAAAATGGGAAGGGCTCACGTGAACAAACCCAACAAGGTTCGAAAAATCGCCTTACTCAATCTCTGTCAGTCGATAAACTCGGCCGATGGTTTTGGAATAGTTTGTAATAAAACCGCACTTGTAGGTAATACCCCCATTTCACTGAGCTGCGGAAAGCTGTGCTAATCCCGGATGTCCGCGGAATGGCTTCTACGGAAGAGCTTCGGCATTTTTACGCGAAAAGTGGAAAAAAATCCACGGAAAATGTCCATTTCACACGCTCTCGGAATACCTTCGTAACAGTCACGGTATCTTCGGAACATATACGGGTAAACTACGGTACTGATCACGGCGAAGCGGCGGTGAAAATGCGGAACACTTAGGAATGCGCCCGGATCGTCAGAAAACTTGCGGGCTATACTCGACATTGGCTGAAAACACACGGGATAAATGCGGTAGCTGGCGGTACCAATCCGTTTGGCAAGGTAGAACTTCGGAATGACTGCGGAACAAGTACGGACCATCTTCGACAACTGCGTTTCGTATCGGACCAATCGCGACTTACCTTCGGAAAATCGGTCAAGATCAAAGGATGACACCGGATTCTGCCAATAAATGCACTGTTTTGAAGACATAAAGCACGGACTTATATCCCCATTTCATTAAATCGAGGAAGACTTGCGGAAGCAAATCCACAATTATACCGCAAAGTACCGTATGTCTTTCCTGTTGTACCGTATTATTTCGCTGGGTAGCGCGGTGAATCCGTATTCACCCCAAATCATCCGCAGCCTTCCGCGAGGCCAAAATTTTCCGCAATTATACCGCAAAGTACCGTATGTCTTTCCTGTTTTACCGTATTATTTCGCTGGGTAGCGCGGTGAATCCGTATTCACCCCAAATCATCCGCAGCCTTCCGCGAGGCCAAAATTTTCCGCAAACGTTTTTTTGAACATGTTGAAAAGAACGTTTGCGGAAAAATTTGTTCGTGCTCTTCCACAGTTAAACCGGGAGCGATCCGTAACATAAGCAAGTTTTCCGCTGTTATTCCGTATACAAACGCAGTTGCCGCCAGTTGTCCGCATGTTTATCGCAGACATTCCTCTTCAAAACAGAAATTTTATAGGCGAAATCACGTCCGCGCTTATTCCGCATAGAACGCAAGTACTCAGAGACTATTTCGCAGTTCTCCAGTTCCAAACGGATTAGTATCGCCACATACAGCAGTTATTCCGCTATTGCGGAGTGTGACCCACAAATTATCCTGATGTCTTCCGTGCTCATTCCCATGTGTTCCACAATTTTTCCGTGATTTTTTTCCACAACACTGCAATTGAGGTTTTTTAGCTTTCCACGGGTTTTTTCCCGTGGGAAGTCAGCAAACAAACGGCGATTGATTCGGCGCTTCTGCATGTACACTCGCGTAACGCTTGCAGTACGCAAATGGCCCGTATATTAACCGCGTCTAATCCGTAACTAACCTGTCGTCAGACCGGCTATCCCTCTTGCTTGTGCGTCTCATCCGCATCTTTTTCGTAAACAGTCCGTGATATACCACGCTTTCCTTTCGCAGACCTTCCGTATTCTTCTGTACATGAACGAAGGTCAACCGTAACCATTTAACACCCTCGAAAAGAGACGGGATGCTTGTGGTATACATTCGGACAACTTGTGGCTACTACGTCTGTGTGCGGAATAACAGCGGAAGACTCTCGGATCGATCCCGGCTTAATTGCGGAAGAGCATGGAAAAAATTCCGCAATCGATATTTAAAAAAACGTTCGCGGAACAATTTAGGCTCGTAAAAGTCTGTGGACGACGAGGAATGACTACGTATTCACTGCCCTTCATGGCGGGGCCATACTTCCTTTCGCAAGTCTTCCGTGGTCCAGTGAAATGGGGGTATACACTTGTGTACTCCTATGTATTAGCAGCCTTAGAGACGTCATGATCTAGAACGAAAGATAGGCACGTCGGCTTCCCCGGATATAATGGTATTTGTGTTCAATGTTTTAGGTTCGTTACTCCAGAAAATATTGCCGCACTTTCTGTATCGCAGGATCTGATTGGCAACATGATCAAGTAGGTACCAATCTCATGGGCCTTATTCAATAAATCATTTTAGACTAAAAGTTGAAACTCCAATTGTCTAGGATTATTTTACACGTTATTGCCGATAATCCACATGCAATATAATATAGTTGTCAGTCGTTCAGTCGCCTGACCGATCCCAAAAACCATAGGCTATTGGTCTATGCCGGGAATCGAAGTCAGAACATTTCCGGATTGTCCAGCGACTGTCGCGTTCACACGTTTATGGAAGACAATTGATTTTAAAGATACATATTTACATACATTGTCTCATGAAATTTTAAAGTTATTACAGCATATTTATAGTGCTCCGTTTCATATAATATGTTCAGGGGAACTTTACAAAGTGACAATGTAATTATAAATAAACAACAAGCTTATGAACATGTTGACGATTGTATACAGAGTCAGATAAAAGCCTGATTAAATAAAGGCGTTTTAAGTTCAAAACGAATACAGAGATGTACAACTAAATAGTAGATTATTCCATAACACAGGTGCTTGATAACTAAAAGAGCGCTGGCCATAAGAGACTACTTGAACAGTTTAAGGCTTTAAAAGTAGTTTATCTAATGCTCGGTCAGGTGTAGTTCTAAAAGATCTGAGAGGTAAACAGGGGCTTATACATTTAAAAGTAAATAATATATTTTTGTTTATCAATTCTATATTTAACAGGTAACCAGTGTAAATTATAATAAACAGGAGTTATTACCATTCGACATGCTATTGATACAATAGATGTCTCAAGAAAACTAAGAGGAGTCGTACGCCGTCCCGGGTATATAATTTATATCTAATAGTTCAAGTAAATTCAGTTAAATCTATTTCGTTCTTACTTTATATCAACAGATAATAGATCAAAGTAAAAAAAAAAAACTACCAATTATTATACGAAAATGCTCATCGAAGCGACTTAACAGAAAGGTAATCCAAGACAATACCCTCAGTATTATGGTATCTCCAAAACGTTTCTAAGTGTTCAAACACAGAATTTAAGGCATCCAAAGACAAAAATGAAGGTTTTCTAAAATGTGTTTTAATACGTACCTTAATCTTATAAATTATGAACACGATCCGACTGCTGTCAGCAAACAATACTCGCACTTTTAAAATGACTTTTTATATATAGTGAATTTGAAGGCATCAATGCATGAAATTTATTCTGCGAAAAAGACGTGTTATTGTACTTTCTGTCGGTGTTAATATCATAATAATGTATATATGTGTAACATCTGCTGACATATTATTTAATATTAACATACCCCGCACATCACTGGGGTAATGAAGTAAAAACACATTAAATATAAAACGAAATGACAATAATAAACAATGTTCACAACAACGCTCAAAATTCGGTGAGTTTGACAGATTTGGAGAGGTTTTGCAAATGATATACGAGATAATGACTTACAACATATTAACAAAATTTTCAAACCAGCAAAACATTGAGGGGTTTTATAGATATATATCATGTAAATTAAATTTTGGTAATTAAGTGAAAAATACTGTATGCAGTAGTTATTAGCAAACTTTCCGAGTAGAGCGGGAGCCCAGAGTGTTAACCTTTCTGAAAAGTGTACCAATTTTCTTCGTTATAGTACCAAAGCATGTATATTTGGTATCATCAAAATGTAAGTCTGTCGAGTTTCGTGTGGTGGGTGTGGTACTCCATGCCCAAAATGCCATGCCCCCTAACTAGTCTGATAAGCTCAAAAGTGTACCACATGCAATTCGCATAGCAGTGTATCGTACATCTTCAGGTATCACAAAAACACTCTGACAGACATTTCTAGTGGTGGGATACCCCTGGCCGAGCTATGTAATTACCAGACATTAGTAGTGGTTGAGTATTCTATGTCATGTACAACCGGGGATTCGAAACTCGTCGGTTGACTCAATGGCTTTATTATACAGCGCGCACGTGCTAACCATTCGGCCATCCAACTCCCCTTATTTAATCTTAAAACTTATTTTTTTGAGTACGTTCTATATGTTAACTTGTTTATATTATTTCATGTTTACGAACGGATGAAGTTTCTAAAGATGTACAGTTTGTCCCAAGGGATGGGTTGGGATAGCCTAGTGCCGCGCTTCGACCTCTAGCTGGCCGGTCACCTCTGGCTTGCGACTGTGTTCGAGCCCTAGTGTGAGCGTATGTGACATGGAGATAGGGGCGCCTTCTCAACCTCGTGAGTTTCCTCCGGGCACTCCGGTTTCCTCCCACTGCTAAAGACCCCTACGCGCAAGCGAATGATTGAAATAAAAAATGAAAACCATACGTTAGTCCAAAAATGACCTAGTTTGTGTCGAGTGGACGTTAAACCCCATCTCTCTCTCTCTCTCTCTCTTTCTGTTGAAAATATAACCAATAATATTACCCACAGAGCTGACAGGAATATATCAAACTACAATTTACTAGTTTAAGACCAGATGACTAATTCTGGATGTTTGAATATGTATTTTAGATTTATTGAAACCTTGTTGAAAATCGGTGGACTTCTACTTTGATTGTAATCCAAGTGTTGACCGCAACTCTAAAACCAACACCCGATTGATCAATAACCTTAACAAGGTTACCACTATATAATAGGTTTTCCAATTTCACGATTCATGTATTTAGTATTTCCCAAATCGAGGAAATATATCTGTTACGTATATTTGGTATTATTTAATAGACCCCAAGTTTCCATATTTGCTCCTTACATTTTATTATTAAATATAAACTGGGTTTTAATTATACTTTAGTACTTTTACTATTTAATAATACCCTACATTTACATTTCATCATAGACATACAACGAAAAAAAATCTCCGCCAACGAATTTACAAATTCAAATCTCCAAATACCAATTCCTGCAAAACATTTATCCAGAAACATTTCTCCAAAAACATTTCTAGAAATTCATCGAACCGGAACATTATGACGACATGAGCCGAAATCAACCTGGCAAACAATACATAATGAAGGAGAATGGAGCAGGCATACATACATACTTTAGTGAAAGCGCCCACTTGATGTAAGAATGAAAGAACACAACTTCCACCAATCCCTCAGTCGTAGCAGAGCATATTATTAACAACAGAAATCATACAATCTTGTGGGACCAAACCAGAACCCTTGCAGTACATCATCACCAGAAGAAAACCTCTTGAGGCCATCAACATAAAACGTATCAAGCCCAAGCTAAACTGTGATGTTGGACTATTTATACCAAGGGCCTATGACCAACTCATACAATGATTCTAATAATTTATTTCTATTTCAGCACTTATCCGGTTTTCACAGTCTTATTTCACATTGAACATTTCTTGACTTTCAGCACTTATCCAGTTTACAGCCTGAAGATATGTTCCCAATTCATTGATTTCAATTTACTGGAGGATTCTTATTTTTTCAACTTTAATACATAGAAATAATATATTTACGGTTTCTTTCTTCCATGTTTACGCTATAATAATAGGTTTTTTACCCTCCAGCACTTCATACTTATTGATCCCATACTTTTGTTCCTTTTCAGTGCCTACCCAGCTCTCATAGTCTAATTATACATTTTCCATATCTTTTTTTTACAGTACTAAACAAAAAGTTTTTTTATAGCGGGAGATATGTTTCACAATGCTCTATTTACAATATATTTAAATATTAATGGCTTTCCCTCATTTTTTCAGTCTAATAACACATGTTTTAATATTATCTTTCATGGTGCTCTGTTCATTGAATTAACATATTTTATAAAATTTTCTTTACACCAGCATCAGTGATCACTCTGGCTTTATTGTTTATCTATAGCTCAGGTTAATTGATTTTCCATTAATAGTGTTAATACACTGATCTTTATATATAATAGCATTCAACAAGAGATTTCCGTTGTGTAGGTTTAGTTCTTAATGGGGCCCCCTAATCAAAGGTGTTAAGATCTAATTGGATTTGATTATTGTCTTTGTTGCATTATTATTCTTTGTTGCAAATTTTGTATATATTTGCCACATTCATTTTTTTTGTATCATTTGCTTGATAAAGACGAGAGTACCATCGTCGAAACGTCGCTTAGTATCAAACTCAGTAATTGTGTATCCATAAAATTGTACCTTGTGTTATAAATATATTGGTTAATATGATCTAGCTTTTAAATAAATAAATTAAAACTAGCCTATTTTTAGTAATAAGGTTATTTGTTGATAGCGACATATTTCTTTGGACAAACGAAAGAGGACTGTATCTCTTCTATACTCGTATATTTAAAGAACGAAAGACAAATACTTTCCGGTGAAGCATTACATGGTAACTGGAATTTCGTATTAAGTCGAGTATTTTGACTTTGAAATCCCCCACCCACACACATAGACCTTACTAAATAGAGTTAAGACGACACAAATTGTCTTTGCTTTAACAAGGTATGCAAAAATGAATATGTCAGAAAACATTTTACGAGTTTGAAATTGTATTTGGACCTTTTAAATGGTATGAAGATCGGGTTTTTTTTTTTACTTTAAATAATGTTGAAAAATACGTTAATATGAAATAAGATATTTTTATGATATGATTCAACCGAAAGGTTCTATATATGCAACTTAGATGAATAATATCTACATTCAAGTTAAACCAGCTGTATCCATTCATTTTATGTCTTACGTTGAGGTGAATGAATAGTCTATATGATGTATTGTCATTTAAACATATATTATGTGAAATATGTAGGAATGTGTAGGACGTCTAAAGGATGAAAAGATCCGCCTGATAGCAGTGATGAATTATTTTAAATAAAAGGAGGGACACGACTGAAAGAGTGTGGGAAACACTCTATGCCGTCGTTTTTTAGATTATTTTTTTAGATAACTTTTATCGAGCTATATATGCATCACAGGGCAGGGCAATTTTATTTTCGACGTATCTGATATTTCTAGATCTATCTTGATAAAAGTACACTATCGAAAATAGAAACACCCTTTGTAATGAGCTTATCACATCATGCTCCAAATGTAAAAATAATGCATTATTTATCGTTGATGTTAAGATACATACACATTAACTTATCGTCTTCTTTATATTACATATTATCTTTAATATACACCCATATCTATTGATATATCTATTTTATTTTTAGACATATAGGGGTATAAACGCTCTGACAATTAATTATATTTGAAAAAAAAGCCAGTAAAAATAAAATAAAAACAAGTACGAACAATGCAAACCATTAGACAAAATTCGAAGTCCTAGTACAAAATACACGACGAACAGTGATAACAGCAGTGATGTATTACATAGAAATAGATGTTACTACAGCTGTCTTAATGCTAGGTTCCGACTACCACGTTTCGAGCTAGGAAAACATGTCTGCGATCGTCACATTTTCCAAACGATGGCACTACCAGCGGCAACCCGAAAATATTTTTAAGGGGCATTTCAGGCTGCGCCCCCTTCCCCCTTTCATTCAGATTCAACGAACTAACCCTTTGCTCGCAACTCGGAGACTCTCAACTCATTGATCAGTATAGAGCATAATAGGGTTTTATGTTACTAGTATACGTTCCAGAAGTAAAACTTCTATGTTAAAATTAGACATCTTTGTATCAAACGGCATAATTAATTGCGTTCGTTATCTGTTATTTTATAATATAAAGGACAAGGACAGCTACCTAGTCGTTCGGATGGGGCGAAAGACCGAGGTCCCGTGTACACATTGGCGTACACGTGAAAGATCCCTTGGCAATTGGAATTCGATATAAGAGTGGGCCGTAGCGCCGCTAAGCGGACAACAATCCAACAATATCGCAGTCTAGCCTTACCATAGAGAGTTAATTATGGTCTGAATAAGTTAGTTTAATGTCTAATTTATAATTTCTATACCGACTGAAGCCTAAATTAAGACTTGCAGTAATCAGATTTAGCTCTTGAATAATGTAACTTTAAATATCCGTACTCTTTCCAGATGGCATTTTTGTAGATCGTGATCGTGCCTCAGCCAATCAACGCTTTGCATTCTATTACCGTAATAGGTACCATGCCATATTCATGAGTTATTGTATGCTACACAGATGAAGTGAAAATAGTTAAATTTAGCGCGAAACTTTCACGAGTTTGCCCCACGCGCCTGCATAATAAACACAAGACCCAATAATACACGCAATTTGCGATGCCTCTTTTGACCCTGAATTTTACCGTTTCGTGGGGAAGGCTGGCCGTGTAGGCCTTCTTGGAGCTTTCCAGATGGATTCGAATGGATCGCGATAGGCATTATATGAAACTAGGCTTAACAGTTACACGTGCTAACAAGTGTCACTACTTGAACTTACGCAACTTTTTAATATTACAATTGTTAATTATTTAATATTGTATCAATATTATTTCGGCAATAATGTTTTACGTTACGCCAGGTAAAAAATTCGAAAATTCAGTCAGAAGTGATATAGTGACTAGATTGACACATGTCCGCGATTAGAAGGTGTGTATTGAGATGTGTCTCCTAACGAAAAGTCTACCTATTCAGAACGTCTAAAAAAATCTTAAGAATGAAATCTAATCATTTGTTATCAATTAAAGTAATCTAAAAAAATTGCTACAAAGGGTCTATCGACTAATTCTGGCAGGGTTTACTGTACTTATAACATCCTTATTGGTGCTTTACAAGAGATCTGGAAATGTAAATAAAAATCACAGTAAACAGGAGACATCTTTTGATAATAGTTTATTCAAAATCAAAGTTCATAATATGAGCGGGATAAATATCTCCTTGGTTCGTTTTGCGGTTTTCTCCGTGTTGTAAAATAATTAATGTGCAGCAAATGACTACTTAGGCAAGATGGTAATACGATTAGAAATTCCGTCTGAAAACCTTTCTTCTTTTGGAATCTACTTATGTGAGTCGCCTTTCGCCGTACATGGTACAAACAATTTTATAAGCCAGCTATAGCGTCATCAGAAACATCATTTGTCTGTCCCAGTTCTTTAAGATTTTTTAGAAATTTGTATATACCTCGAAAAAGAAAGTCAGATAGTCATTACCACGGAAAGCATGTTGGCCGAGATATTCTCGACACTTTTAATAATAATTTTGATTGGATAAAAAAATATATTAAGATTAGCATTGAAAGTGTCGAGAATATCCTGAAATTGAAAACAAACCACGAGGATACCAAAATAGCATACTTACTCATTTTCGCATTGCAAAATAATGGAGACGCTGAAATAAATTGTATTTTGTGTTATTGCTCCAGTGAAATAGACATCCCAGTCATTCTCATTGCAAAAATACATATTTTGTTCGATAATGAGAAGGGCAAAAATCGACTTACATCGATAGATGACACTGGAAGAAAGATATTATGGGTAAAGAATTACGAACTTTTGTTCCACATTCAGCGCGTCAATTTTTTTGCAAGATTAATTTTGAATGACGAAATTTGTACCAAATGAAAAGAGTAACGAGAAGCCACTTTTAAAGTCAATTTAGAACCATACTGAAACCGTGCTCATACCTGATAGCGTTTAAACTAAGTAAATTTAATCGCGCTGCCCCTGGCACCGTGCCGAGACCACCTCATTTCAGTGGACCAGATTGGCACGGTACTCAGTACCGCACTCATATATTTGACCCGTTTACACTACAAAAAAACAATAACCACACCGTCCCACGTACAATTTGTAGACATATTTCTTTGATCTATGCTGCTAGCTGTGCAGTAAGCCCACCGCTATTTTGTTGTCTGCGATAATTTAATTGTAGGCCTTCTCTAAATCCGATTTTGAAACAGCAGGAAGTAATGTTCACAAATGGGTCGCAATTTGCATATAATAATGTAATATGTATGTCTACAAATTGATAAACATTCAATCGTTTCGGTTTTTACTGTAATTTCTAATCAGTTGAACACTCGGTGAGTGCAAATTGAATGGCAGTCTGGTTGTAAAAGTCTACTTCGGTAGTCTTTCCTTGTGGGATATGGTAAGCCCCGTTCATGCAGTCCCTTCAAAAACAAGTCGATCGAAAGCATTATGTCATGCAATTTGTGTGCTATATAATTAGTATATCATTTTCACAATAATCTCATTTGGAATAATTCTTACTTCGGTTAATCAAAAAGGTAGTAGGGTCTATCAAACTGATCCCGCAGTGAATATTCGCTTGGCCGCTAGTATCACTGATAACGATGACATCTATGCGTCTTAATTCGGCAAAATATTAACTTTTTTCCCCCGACAAAATAAATTCTAAAACATTTTTTTGAAGTATAAGAAAAATAAATCAGGACGTTTGAAGTATCTGTAGTTGAAAAATATTTCCTATTTAGTGTAAATTAGTATTAAAATGAGTAAAAAGCATGATTTTGCCCGAAGCAGTAAGGTGTTATGTAAACAACGCACGAGCCGTTGAGCCAATGACTGACGCCAGGTGAAGTCAATGCACGTGTTCAAGACAGTCATATGTGACAGAGATAATTCGTAAGTAATTCTCTGTAAAACAGTTTGGGGTCTATAACAATGGATACACTTGTCCAGGGAACCGGCAGTGTGCCGATATAAGAATAAAATAAAACGGTATAGGCAAAATAGTGTAATGAGGCAAAATCAGTACATCAGTACATGAACTGTTCACCGTGTACAAAATATACGACAAACAGTGGTAACAGGGTCCGTATTCAAAGGTTTTCTAAAAGTTAAGTAAAAATACTTAATTTTTCCACTTAACCTAGTGTCTAACCTTAAATCGGTATTCAAAGGCTCTATTTTACATATGCTTGGCTGTGTGAAAACTTAACTACACGCTTAAATTATGGAAAACTCACAATCGCCACAAAGCATGAATTTTCAATTTATGGAATACCCCCACTGCCAAAAATCACGAATTTATATCATTGCAAGCAAGTTATGCCCCCTTAAGAGCATCGCATATTTTATTAAATTCTTAGTTTACATTACTTGGAAAATGTTTGTCGAAATATTATATTCTAACGCATGAAAATAGTATAATTATAATTTTGGATAAATTATTATAGTGTGCATCCTTTGCCGGAATTTCAGTTTTCATAGAACTTTTTTTAATACATTAGAATAAATAGTGGTAGTTTAATGATGGATATTATAAACTTTAATTATTTATGACACGAATAGAAAACAACATATTAGCCATACACAATGACATTTATCTTCTAAGTTAGACAGGACAAATCATACAGTGTTTTTTTTTTTATATTTAAATCTATTATTTGCGAAATTCATAGACATTGTGTAACTACCTACATTTTAGATTGACGGCACATTGTGTGTACGAAAGATGCATGTTGCATTATATTTTACCTGAATAAATACTACCGATTATGTCTATATGGGAATGAGCTATAAAAAATAAATCATGCCTTGTTTCTAGCGGTAGTATAACAAATTTCTAAAATGTTATAAAGCCATGTCATCACAAATGAATTTATCGTGGACACATGATTAAGCGTGTGTACGAACATGATATATGATCGGAAAAAATATCCAGTTAAAACTATCTCGCTGGTAATAACCCTTTACTCTATTATGGCACCGCAACATCAAAGCTGCCGACGAAAAAAGAAATTTGAGGCCAGCTACGCTCGGCGACATTGTCTTTGTTTCAATCTGAATCCCTTAAAATCGCCACTACGGGACAACTTCTACAGCGTTAAAAGAAGGCATTATAATCTCACTTAACTTTAAGGTACCTCCCATAGGTCACTTAAAGTTAAGTGGGTATTTCTCACTTAAACTGGCCTTTGAAAACCACTTTAAGACAAACACTTAAATGTTAAGGCAGCTTAACTTTAAGGGAAAATTTGATACTTAACAGTGCCTTTGAATACCAATTGCCCTTAACTTACAGGAAGTTACGTATATTTAAGTGAAAGCTAGTAGTTAAGTGACTATCTTAGACTTGAGATATCCTTTGAATACGGACCCAGGTGTCCGGAAGAGAAAGCTTACCCTGCCCGGTGTGTTACTACCGCCATAGCGTGATTGGCCAATGGACTATCGGTATGCAAAATTAACGTGATGAATGATGTAGTAGAAATACATGATCAGGGAGATAGTATACGCGTCAATTAAATATGTCTAGAATACTAGTCGAGAGAGACATGTAATATTTACCAATCAAGTCAATATGACGGCCATAAAACTTTGAAAAGGTTTAAATAAGTTTAGTTGGCAAGTATCCATATAGTTGAAGCTTAGATGACAAATGCCGCGATCTACTTAAAAAATCAGAATAAAATGAACATACTCTCGCGTAACGAATTAGCTGAGATACAAACACTCCATAAGCTGGTGATATTGGAATGTTACTACTAATAAATGAAAAGTTAACAATCGGAAAATCAAAGTCATCACGTTTATCGTAGAATTTAACACTAAGTTTATATTGTCAAAATCGAGTCGCAGATCCAAGTAGGAAGCGTAGTGTTTTTAATTTCGAGCTCATCAGGATATATGAAATCTACATACTCATTAAATTTTGGATTATTCAGTGATAGAACATCATTGATATATCGATAAGTGAAATTAAAATGTCTGACAAATCGATTATTCGATTTTACGAGTGCCTTTATGTAATCGGCTTCGTAGGAATAGAGAAACAATTCAGCAAGCAAAGGTTCACAGTTGGTACCCATGGGGATACTTACCATTGCTGATAAATTTCCCCTCCAAATCAACAAAGATACCATCAATTAAAAAATCCAGCATCTGAATTATCTTGATGGCGGTGATTTTTTTTTTTAGAATCACTATGGTTCTTAAACAAATATGTGGAATTGTAATTAAAAACATAATATTGATATCCAACATGACCAGATTTCGATGAAAAGACACTGTGAATAATGTCTTTTAACCGAGCTTTTAATTTATCATGGGGAATTTTAGTGTACAAAGTTTGTATATATGAGTAATTATACATTGTACTTAAAGGGACAATCCCGAATTAAACAGGGGTTCAAAAATAAAAGTTTGAGAATGTATGAAAATAAACGCCACAATATAGGGGAATGGTGTATTTACCTTGTCTAAAAATTTCAACTCAAAATATTAAGTCGTTTGGACGTGAACGCCAAAACTCCTTATCCGAACACGTAACCCTTTTAAGATTTCGGGTCAATTGTTTCGTTGGGTGACCTTATAACCGATTACGGTTACTTGAGAGGGTTATGCAGTGAATAACCCATGTGCCGTACTTGATAGCGAAAAGCAAATTTTAACTACACATTATTTTTATTAAAAAATGTTTGGTTTAATCCAGATACCACAAAATACAACTTGAGGCACTGGTCTCAAATTCCAGATGAAGACTGACGGATTTAAGTCGTTTGAAAACCTATCATAAATACTGAAGTAGTTGCTCGGCCCTTGACTCGAATATTTAAAGGGATTTTAACACAAAATTAAGCAGTTTTATTCCCAAAACAAATATCGGGATTAGCCCTTTAATAGGTTCTTACTATTCGTGTTCTGAGTGAACCATATCAATTAACGAATTTTTTCCGGATACCATACTGGTTAATGAATGGATCGATGTTTTAATTATTGTGTGCGACATAGCGCAATTTGCATTGTAAATATAACGGATGGATGTGTAGGTAAAACTTATATAAGCAAATCGATTAATGGATTTCTACTTACTGATATCCATTTGCTTTGACACTTAGCTAAGCTAACCGAGGGTGCTAACATGGGCGGTGATTTGTCTTGTTTGGCAATTAGAGTAATTTTTACCTTGTCCTATGTTTCGAGCAAATGTCCAGAATATGTTTTTCGGTTAACGGAATACAAAAACTATTTAGTGAATAATTATCAACAAAGTTTTATGAATTTATCAGTGAATGGGTGTGGAGAAAAGTGTGTAGAAACATCAACTTGCCAGTCGTTCTCTTATCAGTTTGGAGAAAACATCAACGAATGCTTTACATTTAATGGACGTGTTTGGTCTGGACAGGATGCTACCTATCGGGAAGGCATGGTTACGTACTGGAGACTGGAAGGTAAGCAGATAACTGTAAAAAAAATCCCAATTCGTTCAAATCTGGATAGATGCATAAAAAATTGCATAGGTGTCCGTTTATTATGGTACCTATTTAGGAAATAACGTGGGCGTACTATGTCAACGACTGCCCGTTCGATTGGTCTAAATCAGACCGCAACGTTTTGACATGAAATTTAATATTGGCTTAAGTACCTACTGTGTGATTCATCCTAAATTTTAAACGGATTTCTTCGATTATGATGAATAATTGTTACTAAAATCTTACCTGTGTGTTTGTAATCAACTCCCGTTAAATAAAATCCATTGTACAACTAATTATTACAACGATGAAAACAGGTACTCTCTTGAAAAATTGAAATAAACAATATGGAAACTGGGTTACGTCCCTCTCTGGGAGATATCATTTCGTAGATTAGGGGTGAGA
Source organism: Patella pellucida (assembly GCA_917208275.1). Classification (NCBI taxonomy): domain Eukaryota; kingdom Metazoa; phylum Mollusca; class Gastropoda; family Patellidae; genus Patella; species Patella pellucida. The sequence goes on from OU795044.1 coordinate 33,503,295, forward strand.
GCATAGTAAATTCAGGTACAATTAGGACAAGAATCCATAAACACTCGGTCCAAAGACCACTCGGCCCAAGACCAGTCGGACCAACTGATAGAGCACACGGCCCAAACAAATAGACTACTCGGACCCAACAGAAAGAAGACTCGGACCAATAATAAAGTGTTGTTTTAATAAATTGATAATTTTGTTTGTTTAAATATTATAACTCGAACCAATAATAAAGTGTTTTTTGAATAAATTGCTAATTGTGTGTGTTTTAATATGACGTACTACCCGAAATAATAATAACGTGTTGTTTGAATAAATTGATAATTGTATCCCAAATCGCAAAATATCGAGAACCACATAAGTCACGTTTAAAAAGGGGCATATACACGTCCGGTTTTAGGCGGATGACTTGAAAACGTGTTTCCCTCCACATATTAACGCAGGGGTCAGTGGGGTAGAATGGGGTGAAACCACTGGGGATACCGCGAATGTGGAAAAAGTTAAATTAGGCTATCAGACAAGAACAGTATACCCGTATATTATGTAGAAACTGTCAAAAGTCTGGACATAACGAGTCTCATTGCAAGAGTAAATAAGACAAATTAGATTGATATTTTTTGCAGCATCATTATTAATTAATTTTAAAATAATCCTTGATGTATTTCCGTACACAAAACTGAACTAAACAACTCTAAATATAAGAATTCCGTATAAGAATTAGTTGCTTCTTTTAATTGTGATTTAATAATAAATAAATAGCATTTAATCTAGCCTTATAGTTATAATACAATTATAATCGGTCCGACTGGTATCGTTTGGTCCGACTGGTCTTAGTCCGAGTAGTCTTTGGTCCAAGTAGTCTGGATACCTACGACAATTGGCATTGAGTTTGAGCGTTCGCAAACTACCCACATTCCTGTATTTAGTTACCGTCTTTTTTTTTACATTCTAGTAAAATCTCTGCAAATGTTATAGCTTTACCTTTTGAAATATTTTGATTTAATTATTTGATTAGCGACTCGGATGGGATAATTTACTTTTGAACACGTATGCCGCACAAACACAACTATTCATTCGTTTTATGGGCCTTATCACACTTCGGTCAAAACTGTTGAATCCAGAATTAATGTTCCGTTACTTACGGGGTCGTACCGGCTTAGGAGCATTATATTCCCAACCGGGCACCCAATAGGCACGCTGAGAGCTGCCACAACACGCTTAAAGATGTTACTGAAGCGGTTATTATTCGATCGAATGAATGCGTATCAAATAAACGATTCACTCAGAGAATTCGGAGGTAATTTAGCTTCATGATCCTTATTAAATTATTTATTAAAGAAGATAGGATATTTATAGTTTATATAATATTATGACTTTATTTTAACGAGTATCCGTGCAATCAGTGATATTTTCAATGTAAATAAAATTTGATAGACTGGCGATCAATGCGGTTTCCATATAAATCTCCTATGTAATTGCCTTCAATTGATATTTTTCGTCGCCCAAACCCACATGAGAGAGAGAGGGGGTAGGGAGAGAACGAGAGAGATAAAATCCACGAGATAAGACAGGCGACCCTACTCCTTGCCACGTACAACCGGGGATTCTAAACATATCAATGACAGGCTTTATGTTTATGATACAGCGCGCGCACGCTAATCATTCAGCCACCCAACCCCCAAACGCATATACGATCAGAATGGTCCCGATGTCAAACTATCTTTCAGTCTTAACCAACCCCCGCAACAGGTATATTGGATTCGTCCAAGACGTGACAATGACATTGTTGACATATACTCTGCCGAAATTACTAGTAAATTTTTTAATTTTTCAAGAGAGAACTTGTTTTCATAGTTGTAATAATTAGTTGTGCAATGGATTTTATTTAACGGGAGTTGATTACAAATACACAGGTAAGTTTTTAATAACAATTATTCAGAAGATTGTTCATAATCGAAGAAATCCGTTTAAAATTTAGGATGAATCACACAGTAATGACTTTATCCGTGGCAAGGTATAGGTTAATTATTGATTAAAGCATTTGTTTGACAATGGAATTGGTACAAACATGTTGGTTGGAGCTAATCGGAATTAGTTATAAACTATGCTCATATATTTAAATTGTATACTGTAGTTGGGGCGGTCATATGGCGATTTAGTAAGCTAGGAATTCTTACTGTGGGCCTGAAAGTATTCATATTGTCTCCGAAATATTTCCTGCTCTTAGCAGCTATGCTTATTTTTAACACTAATTTGTAAACTTTGAGTTTGATTGAAACACTTAATAATACTTAGATATTGTCTAGATGTTGTCATAATGCATTTGAAGAGTTTTTAAGCTTTTCAGAATTGATCGACTTGAAGGGCCTTTTTCCTCCTCAGAATGGATAGCACTGTGTTAAACTATGCTAATCGCTATCTTGTACACTATCTGTACTAACCACAAGAATCCACAAAACATACATACCGGAAGCAATACCACTCTGTACTCGTTGAAAATCGATTAAGATTATCTTTAATGGAAATAATGAAACAGCCTAAAGATTATATGAAATCCATTCAAAAACCGTAATTTCATTCAATTTTTGTCAAATGGGTTGGATTATTTGTACGTTTTATTTTATTGTGTAATTGTAAGTTTTAATCGGTGTAAATAATCGGGAACTACTCTTGGCTGTTTAAAAACCTATAACGTTGTTGTGCGCTGTACAAGCGCTTGGAAACAGTTACTGGGGTATGTGGTGCTGCATTGAATTGGATCAAATCGTACCTTCATAACAGATCATAGAAAATTCAATGCAACAGATCAATTTCAAAACCTAAATCACTAACTATTGGTGTTCCTCAGGGGTCCGTGTTAGGTTCTTTGCTCTTTCTCATCTATATCTTGTCACCTGGGCAACTAGTAAGAACACACTGTGTGTATAATCATGGATTTGCTGATGATACTCAGCTATACCACTGTTATTTCTTGGGGACCACGATGCTATGACATTATCACTAAGGAAGCTGGAAAATTGTCTTGTGTACATTCGTACATGGATGTTGAAAAATAAACTAAAACTAAACGATGATAAATCTGAATTTCTGGTAATATCCACTAAGGCGCAAGCACGTAATCTAATAAAAGCTGATGCCATCCGGATTGGAAACGGCGATACACCCCCCCCCCCCAAATCTAAAGTAAAAAATCTTGGTTATCTGACCAATGAACGTCTGTCTGTTGTACCGCAAATGAACAACGTCAAAAGCCGCATGAATTTTAGAATGAGGTCTTTATCTCCAAAATTAGGAACTAACTGAATCCAGGTGCTCTCAAAACTATTGCCAACGCCTTAGTCATTTCAAACTTAGACTATGGCAATTCACTTTTATCTGGAGCACCAGCAGCACCCCTTGATAGACTGCAAATCGCTCAAAACAACGCCGCAAGACTTGTCACGGGAACCTCAAAATACGATCACATGTCATTGTATATGAAGGAGCTACATTGGCTACCGGTGAGAGCCAGAACTAAATTAAAAATTCTCGTCAACACCTATAACTCAGTAGTAACTAAAACAGCTCCTAATTATATGGTGAACATGTTTAATGTTTACACCACTGGTCGATCTAATCTTCGTTCAGGACGTGACAAAACCCTATGAGCGCCAGGTGTGCGAGTTTTCATTTTCCATTAGAGGTGCCAAACTTTGGAATGAACTACCCAGAAACATCAGAGAGTGTACCAAACTATCTCAGTTTAAATCTAAACTGAAGACTCGCGTGTTTATTAACTTATGTACATGTAAATATAATCATGCACGTTTCACTGTGTTAATATGACTGTATAGCGCTTAGAAATAACTATTGTTATAATGTAGCGCTTTAAAAATGAAATTATAATAATAATAATATATTTCTAATAGCAACGGTAAGATACGCGGCAAGTATCGACAGAGACCAAGATCTTTCGGATATAAACATATATTTCAAGTTTCGTCAAACATCGTGTAAAAATGGTAACCCGTGAACGGACGGACAGGGGCGACGACAATATACGTGGGTGTATAAAAAATACCCTTATTCTGAAGACCTGAAATACTCCAAAGACATGTTTTTTGAGTCCATAACTTTCTCGACATCCCCGAACGAATTCTAATGAAAAAATAAATTGTTGCTTGTTGTAAGTTAATTGCTATCTATTAATTTGACTCTACATATTTGTATGTTTATAGAGAAGGGTATAGGGGTTTCTGTCTGTTCTGAAATGCAGTTTATGTAAATATATATTGTTGTAAAAATGCATGACGTAACTTGTAGAACTAACTGTACTTACAGATAGCTGCCCGTCGGATTATGTGTACGATATAGCGTCTAATGTGTGTTATAAAACATACAGCCAAACAACCGATGAAACAACTTGGATGGGTGCTATGGAGATATGTCAAGCTGAAGGTGGACATTTATTCATGTGTAACTCGGATGAGAGATGGAATATAATTTACAACCTCGATGGGAGTATATGTAGGTTAACATAAATGCGGCAACACTTTATACCGGAAAACACCAATTTATACTGAATACCAGAAAACACCGTAAACAATAAATACGTGAAAACACACTAAATACCGGAAAACATCCTAAATAGGTAACCCGGCGCCCAGTCCTCTGTGTGTGTGTGTGTGTGGGGGGGGGGGGTAGGTATTTCCGGTATTTTCCAGAAGACCAACGACGGATTAAGGATAGGGTTAGGTCTACCAGTATTTTCAAGAAGACCAGGCTCCTGGTTACCTATTAAGGGTGTTTTCCGGTATTTAGTTTGTTTTCAAGTATTTGGTGTTTTCCGGTATTCCGTATAAAATGGTGTTTTCCGGTAGTTTTCCGGTTGTTTTCCAGTATATAGTATAGCCCCATAAATGTCATTGTTATTCCCCTGAGACACACTAATTATATATTTTGAAAAAAAAAGAGAATATCCCGAATCTGATCACTTTGACTACCAAAGAATAATCTTAGCCGAAAGGTGTAGATGATCTTTTTTAGGATATGTTTTTATCGCTCTATAATACTGCAAAATTTGCTGTATTAATTATGGTTATAATTTTATGAAATGTCTAATAATTGTTATGGAGATGCATCTACTTACAATAATGGATCACGGTGGCTAAGTGGACAAGGCGCTGGTTCGCTAGCCTGGAGATCGAGTGTTCGATCCCTGCATTCGCCGAGAAAGTTCATCTCGATTTTCCGACGTGATTTCCCCTTGTCAGTGATGCAGAAGGAGGGTCTGACAAGGACAGCTGCCTAGTCGTTCGGATGGGACGAAAAATCGAGGTCCCGTGTACACATTAGAGTGCACGTAAATGATCCCTTGGCAGTTGGAATTCGATATAAGAGTAGGCCGTAGCGCCGCTGCCCGGGCAAAATTTCCCTCATAGCACACTGTATGGCGTATGCCCGTCTTCAATTAGCTCAGGTTTAGTGCATAACAGTAGGACGTTAAACCCCATTTCATTCATTCATTCACTTACAATAATTGTTAAGTGAAATATGGGTAACAAAATAGTCATTATAAAATGAAATTAAGTGAGGATTATTATTTTTAAAACATTCACTTTCACGGATAATATAATTTCGTTTTTTAATAATAATATAGTAATGAGTATATTTATAATGCGCTATATCAATAACAATAGACGCAAGCTGGGGGATAAAACTAATTAAGCCGATAATTTGGGGAGCATTTATTTTTAATTTTTTTTATAACAGTTCAACCTTTAAGACATATGATTATACATGTAAAAAAAATTAACTTTTGGCGCGCATAAAATATCCAACATAGTCAAAAAATTCAAACAAATTCAATCCTCCTTCTTTATATCTATGTTTTGCATCTTCGATCTTTCTGTTGATATCTGTGTATTTTTTCCTTTTGTGTTGGTTGTCTTGGGAATATTTCCGTAGTTATACCTATTTTGAGAAATAATCACAATGAACTGAATTTCGATCATTTGTCAGCTTCTTGTTGAACTGTCGCAGCCTATATTATTTTTTTAATTAATGAGTGAGTTGGGTTTAAGTGAACTATATTAATAATCTGAACAAAGTAAAGTAAACTATAGATTAAGAAAACTATAGTTAGTGAGTTGAATTTAAGTTAACTATATTGATAATGACTGGTCCCTACCTCATTAACGCCTTTAATCCGTTCTTAACCCATCAAAGAGTGAGTCGGCTTTATGGGAAGACACCATCCATAAACCGAGTTTATGCTCAAAGCGCTACACAATTTATTCATTGCTTCGTTTATTTTTTTCAGATCCATTCAATACCCAGCCTTATACAATTGTTTTTGTTGGTGCTACCCTTTCGCTTACAGAAAATAACTGGGGTTGGTTGGATGGCTCAAATCTTACAATTTGGGAAGAAGGAGAACCAAACTCTTTTCCAGACAGTTGTGTTGCTCTGTACGTAAAAACAAACGGAAAATTATCACATGCTGCAGATTATGGCTGTCAACTTACGAAAAAGTTCATTTGTGAAATACCAGTAAACATCCAATAAAGCTATAAGACATTCTATAACCTCATTGGTATATTCAAACCACATTGGTATTGGGGCGTGTACTGATAACACTACTAAATGGGCATTTGGATTTTACATTCCTACCGATGTAATCCTGCTCATATCCTATCTAAATATATATATTGTATTCTTGGTATTTAGTTTATATATAATTACCTTTCTTCTTAAAATACATACTTATAATAGTAGTGTATCAACTATGGTGGTAGGGGGTAAATGGTTAGCGCGTGTGCATTGTATCATAAGGTATATGTCATTGAGTCAACTGGCGTGGTTACGTGGCATGACATAGGGGCGCCTGTCAAATCGGGTTTTCTCCGATTTCCTTTCACTGCTTAAGACTCTACGCGAAGCGAATTATTGAAATAAAATTGAACCATGCTTATCCCGGAATGACATAGTTTGAGTCGATTGGGCGTTATAAACCCCATCTATCTCCCTCTCTCATGTATGAACTATGATCAACAAAATTTCAGTAGCCGACTCAAGAGTATAATGTTCTATATGATGACCTCGTCACCATGTTTGTACCTTCTGTAACGCTTTTGCAACCTTACTTTATTATTGATTTTTGGGGGAATGTTTCCCCATAATTAATAACAGAATTTAGTGTAAATATATACAACAGTAGAAATATATCTTATATCTGGTTTTAATTGGTCATAAAAACTGTTTTATAGTTGATGTAGGTGTCAAAATTTAAAAACGCAAACTGCGGCAACACTATATACCGGAAACGATTCCGGAAAACACCATTTTAAACTGAATACCATATAAAACACTAAATTCCGGAAAAAATCCTAAATAGGTAACCCGGAGTCTGTCCCTGTGCGTGTGTTTTCGGGTATTTAGTGTTTTTCCGGTATTTAGTATAAATTGGTGTTTTTCGGTAATTTTCCGGTGTTTTCCGGTATATAGTTCAGCCCCGCAAACTGTGCTTACTCATTGTTTTATATTGCACCTTTTTTTCAGTGTAGAAATAGTGTCACTTTTTTTATTTCAAGGTTGAACTAAAGGCCCACTTATTTTGTATTTTATTTCAACCACACATCCAATTAATGTTAAATCACTGTGATATAAATAAAAATCTAGAAATGTAGATATCAAAATTTTGATTATAACCAGTAAATGTGTTGATACAAGTACAGTAACAAATATGTAGGGCATTTATGAATAAATACATAATCAAGAATGACATTGTTGATTTGCAACTGACGTAACGAATATATTGAACCTTGTATTTCATTTACACTTCTAGCTTTTGGTATTGTTTAGCACGTGGAAAAGGAAATGTTTCCCCTGGTATTTTTTAACATTAGGTTCTACTTTAATACAGATTAGAGACACATTAGTTAGGAGTTTAACATATTCTCGATTATCAAGTAACATTCTCAATGACTACGGTACCATCGATTGTCAGTCTTTTCATTGGCAGTCCCCGGCGGATGTTTTTTTGATTTAATTATTAAATGGACGATTGTTCAAATATAAGCTGTGGTATCAAAGCTAACCAAGGGTCTACAAAGCTCTAACTAGAACTGCGATGCAGTAATGACGGATTTTACTGGTGCCACGTCGCCCTTATACGTATGTCACGTCCTGTACCAATGAAACAATTTTCCACATAAGCATTTTACATATCAAATAAAATGGACGCATAATCAACCATATCCGGCAATATCAATTCATTTTATACACTTGTTTCTTGTCAATTAATTTTATGACACTGGAAATGGCATAAGGCATCACATGTTGACAAGTTTATGTAAATCGAATAATAATTGCCAATTTTATAGACCAAAAACCTTGTAGTAAATCGTCTATTTCTCTGCAACCATACAAGTTATAAACATTTTTGGGGGGTATCTGTATGATCGTGTGGGTTCAATCTATTTGTTGATTTTAATCAGATATCATCAGTTTAAGATCATTACAATTAGACTCATTTGATTCAATATCTTGAAGGCTAAAAATACAGTTTTTGCCAGAATGACGTTACTTCAGCTGACAGTAAAAGTGTTAAAATACTTGTATGCAATCGATAATGTCATTTTTTATGAAAATCGAATAATAATTGACACTTTTATGGACCAAAAACCTTGACCGGCTTACCGGTTTAAAATCGTCTATTTCTCCGCAACTGATCAAGTTAGAAACCATTTTGCGATCGCTTTGGTTCATTGCCAAATTGACGTTACTTCTGGTGACTATAAAAGTGTTAAAATACTTGTTTGAAATCGGTAATGGCATTGGGTATCACAAAATGTAATTTTTATGAAAATTGAAAATAATTGACACTTTTATTGACCAAAAACCTACCGGTTGAAAATCGTGTATTTCCCCGCAACTGACCAAGTTAGAAATCATTTTGTGATATCTATATGATCGCATGGGTTCATTCTATTAGTTGATTGGAATCAAATATCAAATAACAAAATAAATACGACTCATTTGAATAAATTACTGGTTTTAAAGGCTATGAATACAATGTTTGCCCACGTTACGTCATTTCCGGTGTACTTTAAAATATTAAATTTGTTTGACCTAGTTTAAATTGACATTACGCATCAAATGGTGCCACTTTTATGAAAATCAAATAATAATTGACTCTTTGACAGGCAAACTAGCGTAAAAGGTGACTCGTTCAAAATTGCCCATTTCTCGGCAACTGCTCATATTACAAACTATTTTTTAAATACATTCTCTTCGTATGGATTATTGCTACTAGTTTACGAAAGTTGCGAAGAAATAGTTTAAAATACCAAAAGCCCGAATAAGTTGAGAATAGCTCATTTTTTCACCTTTTTTCACCTTTAAATTGAAATGTCAAGAAAAAGAAATCGAAATTAAACAAAAATGAGTCCGATGTGTTGTGCGCCTTTACAGAGAACATCCTTACAGTAATACCAAATTTGAACAGCAATAATATTAGCTTTCAAAAAATTGTACCGAACTGTCAAAATTGTAGTTTTTGCTAAATTTGCGTCACTTCCGGGGCCGACTTCCTGGTAACACAAAAATGACATTTTGGAGCATATGAACTTTGTTGTATACAAATCGAACAATAAACAATTAATGTAGAAACCATAAACTGAATAAGCGAATAGCGACCAAGGTTAATTATCTAGACAAAAATTGTTCATATTTTTACTCAAAAAACACGTCCTTTTAATCTTGGGTAAAACGCCATAACAAAATATTCATAAATAAAACAGTATTTTGTTAAGATTTAATTTTTCAAATTTTGGCGCCTAATTTCCCCAAAGATTCGTCGAAAAAAAAATATCTAAAGAACAGGTAGCTATTTGCCTTGTTTCAGGCTATGTCAAAAAGTACCAAATGTTAATATCCGATGATAATTGATAATATTACATACGTCAATATTTCAATAAACGGCAACTTTGTGGTTTCGGACATTTCGCATTGCTTCCTAGTAAAACCGAAGACATCAAATCGATCCTACAAGTAGTTTCTGAGATAAAGTCAAGTGTAAAAACATAAATAATAAGATGAATAATAACTTTAACTTAAAGAAAGACTTGCAATAGGCAGGTTTTGCTTTGCAGATTTTGAAACGTTGTTTTTTGTAACCTTGTAATCTTGCCTTTAATATACCTCGCTTACAGGATATAACAGTCATATCGTCGATACTGGCGCTATTAATGTAATTTGAGAAATGTAAATATATTTAATCAAAGGCCTATATAAAGATATGTCCAAATTCATATTAAATGAATAAAAATATTGTTTTAAAACATGTATTGAAATATAAAATTATGCCTTGATAGTTTTGCAATGACTTATGTATGTGTTAATTCCCCTGCTCTCTGTTAAAAACTCGTAAGACATATCGTGACTTGCGATTATATATAGTAAGTGCAGGAGGACCGCACCACGGAAATATAATCTCCGTGGACAGATACTAATATAACAAGAATATATACATACATTCCAAACACCAAACCTATTTATCGATTCAAGTAGCCGTAAGCCTCCATGTCGCCGTACCGTCTCGGGCCTGTGATGATACGGGGTTCATTCAAAATAAACCAATTAACATCGCTCACAATTAACGTAAACAATCCAAATATCGAGGAAATAATATTTCCTAAACCTTGTATCATATTGTTGCTATAAGAAATCTAAACATATTGAGGAAGGGTATATTGTAAATAACCATTTTCATGAATTCGTTTGTAGTAAAATGCAATGTGGAATAAAATGACTTACGATAGTAGTTAAAAGAAGAGGGATCAAACAGTATAAGCGTGTGAAAAAATGCAAGTGTATTAAATGCAACGTTCGGCCATAATCCACGTGTCTGTTAAAACAAAGAAACCTTACGTCGCATATATGAACGAAGCCCTTTGAATGGTGTTGGCCAGTCTATCTATTCAAGAATACGATGGCTTAATATAGAGACTTTCTGGGATCTACACAAAATTCATTGCCAGGGCATTTAGTTCAGGAAACACGTCCATTTGCATAATCAATTATAAGCCAATAATATGATTGGGTCAAAATGTTATCATAGTATCACATCATAGGAGGTTTGTTAATCTTAAATACCGTTTATTGAAACTTATTGAATTGTGAAGAAGGGTGTATTTGGATGGGTATGTTGTATCGATACTCTATTCAGATAATATTTCCGTATCAATATCATATAAATAAAGATCAAACATCCAATTGATTTACCCTGCATCAAAGAACACAAATGGCTCCTTATCAATTCAATAAATTATATGTATTAACGTTATCAATATGTGCTTCCAGTTCTTAATGTTGAACATGTGTAATTCATTCGCGTACTTAATTTTGTGATTGGTTTCCCAATATAATATCCATTACCCCCAAAACTTACTATAACCAATTATATTATTTACATCGGGAACAGCGATTTAAATATAGCAGGAACATAAACCAAACAGCGATTTAAATATAGCAGTACCATAAACCAAACAGCGATTTAAATATAGCAGGAACATAGGCGTACGAGGCGGGGGGCCATAGCCAACCCAAACATGGTCTTGTCTGGAATGAATGCTCAGTTTGTAGGGAAGCGTCGCGCTGTCTGTCGGGTTTTAAATATTTTTTAATAATATGGAAGCGAAAAGAAAGCAGTCCAGTCTTCTTCTTCTTCATTTGGTGTTTAACGTCTGCTTCCACTTAAGTGATATCACAGACAAGACATAGGAGAGCCGAAGCTGCTTCCTGATTTTTAGAATATGATTTTGAAATCTTTCCATTTTGGCCTTAGGCCATGGATTAGGTTTTAGTGGGAAGTTCTTCCCTTTATTTAATAAAAACACATCGTTGGTAGATGATCTCTGCTGTTTCTGGATTGGTAGATGTCTTCTTTGTGGGATTTGTGTTTTTAGGTGCCAGACCTGTCAATGATGAACACGTATGTCATCTGAATAGAACTAGCATGGCTTTTCACAGTGATCCTGTATATTGGATGACGAACTTAAAAAGTGTCGTCGATTGATTAATGGATTCGGTTAAATTTTGCCCATCGTTTTATAGTAACTCATTAATTATATGATTTAAGTTCTCACGCGCTTTTTGTCAAGTTAGTTGTGAGTGGTACCATATTTATACAATTAAGGGACATTTGGTGAGAAAATTGTCAAAATTTGTAAAAATTGTTTGTTGTCAAAACTGTAGGGATTGAATTGAAGTCCACACTTAATTTCATGTCAGGGCAGATGCACAACTTATATATTTAATATAACTCGAATGATATGAGTATACACTTTCTATTGCTGATATTTAATATCAATTCGATAAAAAAAAAATCAAAAATATTTTCAGGACTGATTTAAATACTGCTAGCATTTAAGATTACTAATGCTTTAGCAGTACTGAAATTAGTATTGAAGATTTAAAAATGTTCTGCAGTACTTCCGTGAAAATTGAAAGAAACGTATCTACTAGGCCTATGGAGTTACAGTCAAATAACCGAAAGAAAGATCACGGCGGCAAAATACAATGTACGTGCTGCCAACAGATAATGGACAAAGAATACTTTAAATTGCATTGCGAGAGAAAGCATGGTCACAGCACCTCTGACATTAAATTCACTAGGATATTTGAGAGTAATCAGAAAACATTATCACCATCCTTTTCTGCTACGAAACAGCAAAATCCGGATAACGATTCTACTGATGCTGCATCGTAGCGCATCAAATGTGAAATAAGTAATAATCGTTTGACTTGTTCTTCTTTTGGTATATATAGTGCAGTAGATGTAAATAAACTTGAACTAAAATGGTAATTCATATATTAAAAGAATATAAATCTTACAAGTTCAAAAAGTCTTCTATCTTGATTCTAGATCTATCGATCTTAGATATGGATAAAATAAAAGTAAATCATAATACGGAATATGTAGATTGTAAATTTGAACTCTTCTAAAATGGTCTTTCATATATTAAGAGAAGATAAAGTATAATATACTAGTCTTCTATACATCTGATATCTGATATCTGGATAAAAAATGTGAAGTCTCATAAAATGAAAAATGTGGCAAAAGTAAATCGTTTGACTCGTTCTTGTTTTCGTAGTAATAGAGCTTGTATTTTAAAGATGACTTTCTACAAGTTTTAATGCTGCTACGGACATAATTTACTACCCACTCCAAATTACTAGAAAGTATTCGAAATACCTGGAAATCGCATCTACGGCCGTCTTGTTTTCAAAATTTTCTGGGGGAGGCCCCCCAAACCCCCCGTCGGCCACTTCGCGACTCCGACGCTCGCAGGTGGACAGCTATGCCGCCCAAAGCTCGCGGACTCAAATTACTTTCACTCTGCTTAACCTGAGTCGAAAATGCTCATTATCGAACTTAGTCACGGTATTGATGTAAAGAAACTACACGTATACAAAGAGTTTCGTCACTCTGACCTAATTATAGCCATGATATCCCAGGGCATCGACCAATCAAATTGCGTATCTCTGCTTAGTCTACGTAGAAAATGTTGATCACCGAATTCAGTCAGGGCATTCACCTAATAAACATCAACATCAAGTTTGAAACTTCTAAATAAAATAAATATATTTTGTCCCAAAATGTGCGACGGCCTGCCCCTCTTAACAGTTCCTTGCTTTTTAGAAGGGCGGGGGCAAAACTTAAGTATAGCACATCATCTTGTTTCATCCAAAATTGGGCCAACTTTTTAAACAGTTGGTTCTGGAAAGGATAATCTCGAATTTATGGCAAAGATGTGGAAACAGCAAACTTTCTGATCAATAACATAAATCAACACGTAATATTTAATATTTTATTATGTATTTAATAAGTGAAGAGAATTTTGTCAATGTTTTTGCACTGATTTTGGTGACATGTGTAGTAATATTATAACTAGACCCAATAATGCTTTCCAGTTCGATTTTGTCTGGAAAATATGATTCCCCCCCCCCCAAAAAAAAACAAGTTTGGTTTGTACGCCTATGAGCAGGAACATAAACCAAGCAGTGATTTAAATAGAGCAGAAACATAAACCAACAGCGATTTAAATATAGCAGGAACATAAAACAAACAGGGACTTAAAATATATCAGGAACATAAAACAAACAGGGACTTAAAATATAGCAGGAACATAAAACAAACAGGGGCTTAAATACGCCAGGAACATAACACATAACATTAGCACAATACAAGACTACATTATGGCAACCATCCTGCCACGAGGGGGGGATGGGGGATTGGATGGCCTAGTGGTCTAGAGTACCGCACTTCGGCCTCTAGCTGGCCGGCCACCTCTGGTTTGCGGCTGTGGTTTCTAGCCCTGTTGTGAGCGTATGTGGCATGGAAATGAGGGCGCCTTCTCAACCTCGTGGTTAGTCCCGAAATGACCTAGTTGTGTTGAGTGGACGTTAAACCCCATTTCTCTCTCTCTCTCTCCTCTGCCAAGGCAGAAAACACAGGGTCTTATATACATTTGTATAGCTAACTGCAAGTTCTATTTAATGAACAGCATTGTCACTACCTGTGGAATGTATTAGTCTATAATTAAATACGTGTGTGTTTTATGGACCTGCATATTGTATATAGTGCAAAGGAGAATAAGATCAATATCACTCAATAGGTTTGGCGCATCTTAATCAATATTTTAAATGTATTCAATATAGTCTATTAATACGATACAAATTATGGAGCACTTTGTTACGCAGTCCATTGATTTTTTAAAGGAACAATAACACTCTGCCTGGCTTGACAGGTCCAGAAAAAATAGCCCTTATCCTAACTACTAGATGTTTAACTGTCTTACCAGATGTGTAAATTATCCATTACATCCTATTTTACTTGTCCAGAGGGTTCGAAAATATGTTTAAATCCAAGTTACATTTGAAAGTGTTTACGTAAGGCCTTTCATTATCATACAGTTGAATTTTTCCATCTTTTTCAATTAGGTGTGTTAAGATGAAATTCGTATCATCAATTAATTTAGATATTGTAAAATAGTACAATTTGTTGATCAGAATAAAGTTTGGGACATATTATTCAGTTACAACAACAGTGGTATTGTGGCTTTAAAGAAGAACATTTCACTACCTAATATTTGACTGGACGGACCTTTATAATTATCTTGTAAGTCGGCCTTATGTAACAACATTGTCCGTGTGACCATACCACTATTATGTCCTTGGCCAATGATAAGTTCCAATTTCATAGATAAGGCGTAAATCACGTAGACCAACAGAAAGGGGTGATAATTTGATACATGGAATGGACACATTGGTCCCGTGTAATTTTACATTAATAATAAATTACTTTAAGTCACCGGGATTCACTTTAAAAGCATATAAACATCGGAATTCACTTTCAACATGTCGGCGAGATTGTGAGCAGACTAAAAGTATCTTCACGTGCGATTGGTGTGGTGTGTGGCTCCATTTTGATTGTGAAAATTTGACTGATAAATTTTGTTATCCATCTGGTATAAATATAATGAAATGGGGTTTAACTTCCAACTGTTATGCACCTAACCTGGGCTAATGGAAGACGGACATACGCCATACAGTGTTATGAGGGAAATTTTACCCGGGCAGCATCGCTGCGGCCTACTCTTATATCGAATTCCAATTGCCAAGGGATCTTTTATGTGCACCCTATGAGTACACGGGACTTCGGTTTGTCCACCCATCCGAACGACCAGACAATTGTCCATGTCAGGCCCTCCTTTCTGCATCACTGACAAGGGGGAACCACGCCGAAAAATCGAGATAAACTTTCTTGGCCAATGCAGGGACTGAACACTCGAACTCAAGGCTAGCGAGCCAGCGCCCTACCCACTTAGCCACCATATGGTAGAAAGAGACTGAGGTAAAACCTGACAACTCATCACTTTTAGTTTTGTTTTGTTTAATACACGAGTCAAGATATAAGACCACTTGGACCAAGTTACAAAGATCACAAACAATTGCGGCAACAAAAATTGTATTTTATTTATCATTTTTATTTATTAAGGTAACCAGTAATATAAGAATTTATTAGATCAACAATTTATAAAAAATAATATCAAATTGTTCAGTAATATACAGAATTTATTACATCAACAAATTTATTACATCAGCAATTTATTACATCAGCAATTTATTACATCAGCAATTTATTAAAAAAATACATCTTATATCAACAAATAAACATTTATGTGTTGGGTTTTTTTCTTCATATTCTTCATTCAGTTAGTACGCCCGTCTTTCCGTCTAAAGACTCCTCCACATTTTTTAATAATTGGTTGGTGTTTTAATAGTTTGATTTCTATAAGAATTCCACAATTTGAATAGCTTAAACCCAAAGATCTTTCAATATTTGCGCATATCGGACCGCAACTTCCTGAATTATAGCCCCTGATTGAACAAAAAATCACGTCTTAAATTCAACTAAATTGCTATTTTGTGTTTACAGAGTGAACATTTAATTGAGTTATTAGGTGTTATGTAGGAGTTATTGGGTAATTCGTACCACACAACGTTATCATAATCATGATACATATATTTACCAGCGGCTGCCAGGCAGGATACGCCCACATTTTCGAGAGATGGATAGAGAACAAGCAAAACCGAAAGTGATTTTTCCTACAATCAAAGGCCATAATTCATTAAGTTACAATTTGGTATGCGCAAATATCGAAAAGTATCAAGATATTTAGGTTATAAACATGCATTTCAAGTTTCATCAAAATCGAAATTAAAATTGTGACCTCTACAGTGTCCACAACCTTGAAATACCATTTTTTAACAGTATTCGCGTACAAACAGCAGCCATTTTGTATTGTAATTTTGGTCCTATAATCAAACAATTTTTTAAATCGGATAATAATTGTGACCTCCAGAGAGACCACAAGCTAAACAAAGGCGATTTTGCGTATAATCAGGGGCATTAATTCAGGAAGTTACGATCCGATATGCGCAAATATCAAAAGGACCCAAGATCTTTGGGTAATATCAATGCATTTCAAGTTTCGTCAAAATCGAATTAAAATTGGGACCTCTACAGGGTCGACGACCTTGATACACCATTTTTCAACAGTATTCGCATACAAACGGCGGCCATTTAATATGGTAATTTTGGTCCAATTATTCCGAAATTCAAACTCAACCTTCTTTAGGGTGTAACGGTGATACAATCAAACGAATTTTTAAATCGGATAATAATTGTGACCTCCAAAGAGACCACAAGCTAAACAAAGGCGATTTTACGTGTAATCAGGGGCATTAATTCAGGAAGTTACGATCCGATATGCGCAAATATCGAAAGGAACCAAGATCTTTGGGTTATAACCATGCACGTCAAGTTTCATCAGAATCGGTTCAAAATTGTGACCTCTATAGGGTCCACAAGCTAAAAACGTGATTTTTCGTACAATCAGGGGCCATAACCCATGAAGTTACGATCCGATACATGCCAATATCGAAAGCATCCGAGATCTTTTGGGGATAAAGCTATATTTTAAGTTTCGTCAAAATCGGACAAGAATTGTGACCTGTAGAGGGTCCACAAACAATTGTGGACGGACGTCCGGACGGACGGACAGGGGCGACGACATAATACGTCCACATGAAAATGTGGGCGTATAAAAATGAATTCCGGTAGTTTTTTTCAAATAAATACACCCACAGCGCCTTCATCGGCTCTATGGAGAGATCAAAAAAGTTATTCGTTATGTTATAATGTATCATGCATTTATAATAAATTAGTTTTGTGGGATAAATCGGAGCGTTTTGTCAGATTTGGGTGTGTCCCCTTGGGTTGAAAGTCGATACCCGCACTAATCAATTTAGATGGAAAAATCCATAACGTTTAAATTGAAGAGTTATATAGGTCTTTGAGGTATCTGGAACAGGTAGTTGTATAGAATTATGGTAAATGCACAGTCTTCGATTTTTAACTGGGTACTTTAATTAAATATATCTAACTTATATGTACAGGCTATTTGGATTTGTTCTTCTCAGGGTGTTTATGTGTTTAGTCTACAGCATAGCAAACGTATCGAGATCTGATCACGACCAACACTTTATCATATTAACTGTAGCATTAACTAATGAGATAAAATAAAAGAAATTCCCACCGACAGGCCTTATTGGTTAAAACAAAATTATTGCGGGGGGGGGGGGCATCTAAATGTCAAATTGTGTGATGTTTTTTTTTTATTTAAATGACACAAAATAAAAAACTATATTCACATGACACCTTATTTGTGAATCTACAATATGACAACGTCATTTTTTTAGCAATGACAAAATCTCTCTTCAATACTTTTCATGTAATCATGACGGATTTTTAATCGGATATTTCTATTTGAAACCGGCAACAGTGTGGATAAATATGTATTACAATTACCGTCTTTAAAATTTTAAGTGGTAAAGATTAAAAAAAAGCCCTTCTCTTTAATTATCTACAAACATCTTTCAAAATGACAGCTCAAATAAATAACTCCCGATATCTAAAATAAACACCAACTTTCATTATTCGTTTCATGAAAAAATTGTTTTTATCATAATCATCATCCATGCATAGACAGTATATGATAGATATTAATGTTTAAGATATCGATCTAAAGCGTTCATGTATTCAGCTTGTGTGCGCACCATTGTGTTTTATGAAATTGAGTTATATACATGTATAGGGAGGGTGTATTCTTATAACTCTTTAATTGGATAGTTGTGTCACATCACATCACATCACATGAACACACATACAACACAGTTATTTTTGACATACACGTATTAACATGGTACTCTGTATATACATTCTCTCTGGCGCCCCCTTTACCTCCGTTCCCTTGAAAATTTTGTAATTCCCCATTGCCCTATATAAATAAAAATTTTCTGATGAAGAGTTTAAAAGACATAATATTATAACAAAACTAGTCCACTCGCAGACCAAATGTGAATCCTTTGGTGGTCTGCATCCAGATGCTGTTATGCTTGATGTTACCTCCCCTGAATTGTATTTTTCACCTTCCTTATCACTCTATACAATATTCCGATTAATGTGAATAATGTCCATCAGTAATCTGTAAATATACCTGGCTGTAAACAATTGGCATATGGATTGAACCGTTAATAGCCGAAGTACCAGACGTATTGTATAGGCTTATCCATCACGGGTATAGAAGTATGATACTCGCAGGTGTAGGCGCAGTCATGCCGTGCTAGAAATGCAATATTTCGGGACTCTTTGCTCTCCAATCTAAACATATAGTGATACACCAAGGAGCATAATATGGACCGCTTAGATGGTGACAAGCAGGTCATATCTGGAAAGGGTCGATACATAATAAGGTTATGTCAGTTATTAGAAAGCCAATGCGCAAATGTCAATGTCGACCGTAACCTGTCGAGTTTCCAATCGCCGGGTGCATTCGTTGTCTTCCCGTCAGTCTTAGCTTCAATAATATTATCGTTTGATATGTTTCAACGGATCGGAACTATATACTTTCCCAAGTGTATTTTCATAATGTCATAGTACTTTCCATGTTGCCATAACTCAGATGTGTTATAAACAAGCCAATTGCTTAGCCCTGCAAAAAAAGCTTCAGCGGAAAATGTTAATCATGAAGAACTACAACAAGGTTAAACATTCTACCTCAATTAAAAGCCGAGTTCTTATTTTCCAACGCCTTGACCAATCAAATTGCTTATCGCCACTTAGTCTAAGCAATACATTCTCATCATCTGTACTCTTGAGTTTCATCACTGTCGCCCAATTAGAAATAAAGTTATCGTGTTCTTAAGTCTAAACCAACCAAATAGCTTATCGCTGCTAACGTTACGTTTCCACTGACGTGCGTCAGGATACAATGGTCCCTATCGTGTCCACAATCTAGTACGTGCAGATATGTTTAGATACAAGCACGACGATTACGCCACGAATAAAACCACGATTTCAATCTTCGCGCAAATCGTGATAGTGGAAACCTAACATTAGCTCCAATGCTAGGTTGCCACTGTCGTGCGATGCATGACATTCGAAATGTCCACGATCTGCTACGTGCAGATACTTTCGGATAAGTTTCGACACGATCAAAACAATAGCTACGACTGACCATAATATATAACGAGACTTGATAGCATCACCACGATAACACCACGATTGCAATCGTATTGCGAATCTTAATAATGGAAACCTATCATAAGTGGAATTTTTACATCTGCGAACTCCACATTCACACAAAACAAACACCTACACCATGCTTGAAACTTCTAGCTCAATCAGAAAGAAGAGTCATTGTGTTCAAAAACGTTTGACGGTCAGAAAGGCCCATTTTAAAAATTACCGGAAAGGCGGTAGACAAAACCATAGCAAATGGTATCGAAATGGTCAAGATTTCTTTTTTGAAACTTTCAATTATGTCTGTACATGGTATTGTTTATGACTATACAGTATATCAGTAAAATACTAATTCCACTAAACGAGAGAAACATATATTAGGCGAGATAACGAATAACTATACGTGCTCTACCGGGGCGCTCAGTGCCTATTTTGTTGAAATCGTTGTTGGGTGGGTTAGCGCCCTTAATTTGGAACCGCCCTCCTATTCACAGCTTCTAGATCTGCTACTAGGCATGCGCATGGACGATCAAATGGTGAGCGTACTATAATATTGGTGATCAGGTAGCGCATTCCTGACATAGTATAAAAAAAACATGAGGGCGGATACATGTTATACACCATAATAATGTTCCCGAAAGAATGAGATTCACAATGCCAACACAACCTTTTAAATCCTGCTTATTACCATAAAGTCTGGCAAAAAATTAAAACAAGCAGCCTTTGGTTTTTGTCTTCCTATTCTAGATGTCACCCAAAGAAATATTAAATGTAATCAATCATGAATGCAAGACAACAGAAATGTCATATTATAAATAATGTATGAGGACCTTCATATTGCAGACAAATTTGATTTACAAAGAATTGGATCTGGAAGCAATACGTCTACACCTAAATTATTTATGTTGACAAGTCCGCCATATTACAGAATGATAATGGATCGTTTAATGACCTTTTCCATCTGAGCTAATATGTCTAAAATATTGTCTGGGCTTACATATATGCCATACTTTCCGTAAAAGGTAGGCATACTCTGTTTTGTAAAAGTTTAAAGTAGCAACTTCTAACTAAGGACAACCAGAAATTACTTTCGATTATGAAATACGACTTACTGTCGTTACTTGATTTGGTCGAATGTATCCGCTCACCAATAGTAAGGATCGATTGTGCTTAATATATTTTGGTCAGTCCAAAGACAAAAATGGAAAGGTCAATTGGTTCTGAAACACACATTTAGCGATTTTTTTCTTAAACATTGCAATGTCAGAATAATACATACTACAGTGTAGTTAAAATTCGGAACATAGCCATTGAATAGACGACCACTGACAAGATCCGTCATATTTTTTTGTTACGTCTCTTTTGTAAATCATTGTAGTGAAGCCTGTACCAAAACAGGCCCGGGACTGTACAGCGCAGCGGACGCTTACGGCTGGCCCCCGGATCCATGCACTTGATTTGATAATTGTTTAGTTTTTGCAATGTCTATTTTCTGTCTTGTCCGCAGGTTTATCTTGTAGATTTTTTTTTGTTTTGCTTGTAGTGAAGTCCTCCTGCATTTACTATTAGAAAGAAAGAAACCCAAATTGTTTCTGACTAACTGTCCTTGAGAGATAGAAAGGGCTATATATTGTTGGGGTTATGCGTGCTTATACACTTCATAAATCGGCTCCCCGTGTATTCTATAAGTATCTTCTTTGATTGGCATTTAGTAATTAAACTGATTAACACAAGGTACAAGTTTATGGATACACAATTACTAAGTTTGATACTAAGCGACGTATCGACGAGGATATTCTCGTCTTTATCAAGCAAAATTACTGAGTTTGATACTAAGCGACGTTTTAGATTTGCTTGATAAAGACGATAGTATCCTCGTCGAGACGTCGCTTTTGCTTGATAAAGAAAGGCGAGAGTATCCTCGTCGAAACGTGGTTAAGTATCAAACCAAGTAATTGTGTATCCATAAACTTGTACCTTGTGTTAATCAGTTTAATTACTAAATGCCAATCAAAGAAGATACTTATAGAATACACGGGGAGCCGATTTATGAAGTGTATAAGCACGCATAACCCCAACAATATATAGCCCTTTCTATATCTCAAGGACAGTTAGTCAGAAACAATTTGGGTTTCTTTCTTAACGTGGTTAAGTATCAAACCAAGTAATTGTGTACCCATAAAATTGTATCTTGTGTTAATCTATACGTATTTTAAACTCATCCAATAACTGCAGAAATGATGACTCTATAAGTATGCATGCTGCATTTCTAGCGTGGAGCATCTCAGGTCAATTGGCTTTTTTCTAATATCTGAAAGTAATTGTTAATGAGGCAACATTTTCAATCAAATCGCATAGCATATTATACTCATAAAACTTGAATTTTCAAAAATATACTATTGCCACATTATCATGACAAATGTTCCATCATCTATCAAAATGGAAATATTTTCATTTTGTTACAGAGTCCGACCTGAAGGGAATATATTTCTAGAAGCCGTGGACAATGTGCAGCGAGAAATATTAAGAATCAGTTCCATTGGCTGTAATTTTAGAAAGCTATATTGAAACAGATCTTCGGCAAACAGTACCTGGACAAACCCTAAATCTATCACTGACTTAATCAATGTAATCTTCGGTGGCCAACAAACATTATCAAGGATTCTTCCTGGTAGCTATGTTTTACGATCAATGGCTAACCTGTTTACTTTGCATGTTACTGGTGTTCACAAAAAAAGAATAACGCATGCAAAGACATTTGTCATTAAAGCTGTATAAAATATGCAATGGAGGCTTTAGACCGGATATCTTAAACATGAAATTTATTCCATCATAAAATTAATAATAGACTGTCATCACTCTGCTTCTGCATGGATGATATTATCGACTAAATAAAATTGTTTCCATAAAGCGAATAATGAAAGATGGCGTTTATTTTAGACAGCGGAGTAATGTCTTATTTAATCTGTCATTTTGAAAGATGCTTTTAGATAATTAAAGAGAAGGGCTGTTTTTTTATCTTTAAGACTTGGACGTTTTAAAGATGAGTTTTTATGGTATAATTATCCACAGTGTTAACGGTTTTACGGAGAAATATCCCATAAATAATACAACATCGTTACATGAAACTTAATGGAGTGAGATTTTGCCATTACTCTAATACAAGCAGTTATCATATTTTAGGTTCACAAATTTGCAATATACATTTATGTCGTACACTTATTGAAGATGACTGTAAATAGGTGGAAGTTATTTTGGGCGAATCGTTCTGATTTTTGTTCCAGGACTTTGTCAGCTGTATTATAACGGCAGCCAAAGCATCGTGCACGCTAAAGGCTATGTGTCGGTTTAGATGTTCCGGAAGTAATTAATGAATTGTGATTCTTTGATTATCTGACATCAGACGACGTAGAACTGAGCTTCGTTGGCATTTAGCTTATATTAGATTATGGATTTCTAGTTTGCTAGATACCTCGTCAATGGATTGTTCGTGCATCAACTATATTTTAATAATAATAAAAATAGTGTATATATATAATGCGCAAATTCCATACAGGTACGCATGCTCAACGCGCCAAACACTATATATAAAAAAATAAAATAAAAACCAAGTACGAACAATCCAAACCATAAGACAGAATTCGAAGTCCTAAAAACGTTATAGGCAAAATAGTGTATTCAAGCAAAATAGTGTAATCAGCAAATGGACTGCTCCTCGTGTGCAAAATACATGACAAGCAGTGGTAACAGGTGTCCGGAAGAGTAAGCTTACCCTGCCTGGGATTCACTATTTACACAACAGTACATTCGGTCAATTACAACTGTATTCAGAATTTTAAACAGACGAGTCTTTAATCTGGATTTGAATGACTTCAGTGAAGGAGCACATCTTACACTTAATGGTAAGGAATTCCATAAATTAGAAGCGGTGAACCGGAAAGAAAGTATCCGAAAGTTTGAAGGTAATTCTTGAAACTTCTAGTAAATATTTGTATTCGGATCGTAAATTACGTTGAGGAGTATACATATGAATTAGATCTGACAGATATATTGGACTAGTTCAATTGATCTATATACAATGGACAGGCAGTCACCGAACATCTTTTAATAGTGGTTGGGTGTGAACGTGTTTCGAGGTGCGACTGACTATCTTTGCAGCAGTATTTTGAATAGTTTGTAGTTTAGAAATTAAGTTGCGATTTAGATCACTGAAGATAATGTTGCAGTAATCCAGCCGAGTTTTTTGTTAGGAAATGTCGGATATTGCCAATAGCTCTCAAATGAAAGTAACATATCTTGCACAAATAATTAAAATGTTTTTCCATTGTTAGATTTTTCACACTATCGAAGTCTGCGATGGTCACTGTAGATGAATCAATTTTCTGTAGGTTTTTCTTCGTACCGACAAGCATAAATTAAGTCTTGCCGTCATTTAATTTCAACATGCTTGACGTCATCCAAGACTTAATTGTCTGAATACTTGGTAATGTTACCTGGATATTGATTTGAAGGCATCAATAATCTCAGTATCATCGGCATATGAATGGTGGGAGGGTTGATGATGTACAATAATCGATGTAACTTGACATAACACAGAGCCTTGGGGTACACCACAGGCCAATGGGGTTGATTCTGATAGCTCATCACCAATAAGTAGAGACTGTGTGCAGCCATGTAGGTTTGATTTGAACCATCCTTAGGACGTTCCTCCTATGCCACTCCTTGTAGACAGGTTATCAAGGAGTATGTGATGGTCGGGGGGTTGCCTAGTGGTCTAGAGTGCCGCGCTTCGACCTCTAGCTGGCCGTCCACTTCTGGCATGCGGCCGTGGTTCGAGTACTGATGTGAGCGTATGTGGCATGGCGAAAGGAGCGCCTTCACACCTCCTGGGTTTCCTCGGGCACTCCGTTTTCCTCCCACAGCTAAAGACTCCTACGCGCAAGCGAAATATTGAAATAAAATTAGACCATATGTTAGTCCCGAAATGACCTAGTTGTGTGGAGTAAACGTTAAACCCCATTTACTCTCTCCCTCTTTCTGTGGTGGTCGATGGTTTCAAAGGCTGCCGAGAGATCTAGCATCACAACTGAGGCAATATTACCACAACTCACAGTAAGGCAGTCTCTGTGCTGTGATTTTGACGATATACTGACTGGTAATTATTGTCCAACAAGGAATTTGCAGATAGGTGTTCTTTCAGTTTAGTATTTACTTCCTTCCCTTGTACCTTTGATAAGACGAGGGGTAGAGACTTGGCGATAACTTTTTAGATGATTTGGGTCCAGGTTGTCTTTCTTGGGAGGTGGAATAATCACAGCTAAAAAAAACACCACTAGCTAAACTGTTATTAATCAGGAGAGTGAAAAACGGGATGAGTTGGTCCAGAAATTTGAAAATCGGAGCAGTTGGGATAGGATCTGAAAGCATGTTGTGGGTTGTGGTGACTTAATTACATCCGGTACCTTCTTCTCACTGCGAGGGTGTGGAGTTTGTTAATTATTGCTAACCATCAAATGTGTTAATTTGTCTAAATGACAAAATCGTTGAATTTGATTGGCGAGAGTGGAGTGGCTGTCCGTGTTCGGCAGCTTAGGTACCGATTTTGAGCCACGAGGTACTTTAAAAAAAATATTGTGAGTTTTTCATGGATCATTAGTGCAGTCCTGTATATATGTATCACAGTGTAATCGTTTAGCATTACGGATTACTTTGGATGTCTTGCTTGTGGCCTGGCGTTGAATTTCGAGACCCATTTTACGCCATTTCCGTTCTGCACGCCGACGTTGGCGTTTGGCTTGATGGACTTCCTCACTATACCATCGAGCACTGCTCCGTAAAATTACAGTTTTTATGACAGCAGGAGCATGTCTAGCAAGGAGCCCGGTGAAGGTCTTGTTGTACAAATCATCTGGAAGATTAACATTATTTGACAAATCTATTCTAAAGGCATCCCAATCAATCCGTTCTAATGTTCCTACAGACTATAGCTTTTCGAGCATTTTTAGGCCTGGAAAGATTCAGAGTTATTGTCATGTAGTAGTGTACGGATATATGTCTGTCATCTACATGTATTTCCTGGATCAAAGAGGAATCCGATGGTGCCAAAACCCAGTCAAATTGTTTCCCGATTTATGGGTGGATTGGTTTTAATAATGTTCAGCTCTCATTATGCAGACGTGATACAAATCGTTCGACCTCGAGAAAGTCCACTTTGTTGAGCTAAATATTAAAGTCACTTAAAATCAATGTGTTGGTTTTAAAGTGTAATACTAGAAAGGAAGAGAGTTCTTGGTGAAACTCTGATGGAGAAAGTTTATTTCTATACGGTGATAAAACACTCAACACATTTTGTATTTATTATATTTTGTTTGTCGTTCATTTTTATTATAATATTTCGCGTGCTGCATTGATCCAATAGCAGACGATAACAAGCCAACAGTGAGGCTGATGTCCCCCGCCGAAATCCCAAAATAGATGACACATATTAATTAATCGCATTTTTTTTTTTCAAAAGTATTGAGCAATCAAACTATACACTAAGTTTTATCACTCTTAATCAGATAGAATCGGACAATGTTCATAATCGAACTGCATCAAGGCATTCGCCTAATGAACGCCTACACCTAGTTCGAACATTCTACCTTAATTAGAAGGAGAACTATTGTGTTCCAAAGTCTAGACCTAACAAATTGCTTCGTTCTGCTTACCCTCTCCAGAAAATGTTGATTGAACTTAGTCAAGGTATTGATGAAATGAAACTATATACCAAGTTTCATCACTCTCACTTAATTACAACTCAAGTTATCGCGACCCAAAGCATCAACCATTCAAATTTCTTATCTCTTCTTACCCTAAGCGGTAAATGCTCATCTTCGAATTTCATCAAGTTATTGACCTACTAAACACCTACACCAAGTTTGAATATCCTAGCTCAATTAGAAGGAGAGTTATTATGTTCCAAAGTCTAGGCCAATCAAATTGCTTATCACTCTGCTTACCCTTAGCAGAAAATGCTCATTATCGAACTTAGTTAAGGTATTGATAAAATAAAACTATATACCAAGTTTCATCACTCTCACTTAATTACAACTTAAGTTATCGTGTCCCAAAGCATCAACCAATCAAATTGCTTATCTCTGCTTACCCTAAGCGGGAAATGCTTAGGTTCGAACTCGATCAAGGTAATGACCTAACAAACACCTACACCAAGTCTTAATATTCTAGCTCAATTAGAACGAGAGTTATTGTGTCCCAAAAAGTGTGACAGACGGACAGACAGACGGACAGACGAACACATTTTAATTGTCCCCTGCTTTCTTCGAAAGGCGGGGGACAATTAACTACAACCTTATCCTATTCCGAGGAAAATAAAACCTAGCCAGGAAAAAAACCGAATTTGTTTTCTAGCCAGAAGACGTTATCCAAATCAATTTACCAAGGAGGACAATATCGCTTCTGATATTTAATGTTGAAATTTATAGATTGTTGAATGGTTAAACGCTAAAATACCACTGTCTGTAGCTGCGGAAAATGAGCCTTGATATTCCCTTCAGTTCACTTAATCGCAAGTAAGTGTTCTGATGAAAATTCTTCGATTGCAGATTATAATTTGCTTGCTTCATGCAGAAGTCAGCTGTA
Organism: Patella pellucida; assembly: GCA_917208275.1. Taxonomy (NCBI): domain Eukaryota; kingdom Metazoa; phylum Mollusca; class Gastropoda; family Patellidae; genus Patella; species Patella pellucida. Next base: position 33,531,049 of record OU795044.1, read on the forward strand.
CAAAGAAACTGATTGGATCTTATTACACTCATATCCTGTGATCGTATAGAAAACGTGATAGAATTCTGAATTATCTTCCTATTTATGACAGTAAAAAACTTATCAAACCCTAGAAAAATATCTCGAACTTGATTACATTCTATTTGTTCTGCATTTTAAACAAACATCTGTCCAACCTCGTGGGTTTCTCTGGGTCCTCCGGTTTCCTCCCCCTGCTAAAGACCCCGACGTGCAAGCGAATTATTGAAATTAAATTAAACCATATGTAAGTCCTGAAATGACCTAGGTTGTGTTGAGTGGACGTTAAACCCCATTTATCTATCCCTCTCTCTCTCTTAAACAAACATAAAAAAACAACCTACTTCTAATCAAGAAATATTGCCACCGAAATTGTTGAAATCAAGCTTAAACCGACAATTAGGATAGAATCTGGTCTAAATTATGGCCGTATATAATTTGGTTATTGTTCAGAACCTTTAATTTTGTATAGTCTACTTTGTGTTCGCACTTTGTTTCGTCCTACGGTTTGTTATGTAGATAATTAAATTGAAATCCACGGCTAGCTAGATGGATTTGTTACTTTCATTTCGTTCCAATACCAACTTTATTTGTTTTTACAGTGATTTATATCTCCCTCATTTAGTGTCGGTGTCGTCTGGTATAATTTATCTTTCTGTGTTGATTTCATTTAAAACAAGATGGGTTATAGATAAGCTACAGATAAAACCATGTCTGTGTTTCTGTATGTATTGTAAAATCCTCAATATAAAATCTATCCAGAGCCATATATTCATACACGGCGTCATCTATGGTGGTGACGTGTAGTAATACCGGTCCTCTTTTCTGCGTTCCTTTGAGATCGTAAATGTAATTCAGGTTAGGTCGTTTCTTCAACTTTCTTATTTAAACCGCCTTGCATCAGTCTTTTTCGTTTTCAATAACTTGTATACAGTGTGTGTTGGCTGCTCTGAAAGTCTTAGTAAGCTCTCCTTAATTTCGCTCAACAGTCTCTTTTAAAACGCCCCAATTCCTTTACTACTAACCTTGGCGTCAATTTCCTGTCTTAAATATACAATTAACATCCCCATACCCAAAGGGCCAGGAGGAGATCATTACCTTATCTAAACTAACCCACGGAGTGAATTTCGTGAACATTAGCTACTAAACAAACCAAATTGTATTTTGGCACTTACGATGTGCTTGTATTAAATGTTACGAAGTCATGGTATATTCAATGAAACCGCTTTGCACAAATGTCTTTGTTTAAGAATATGAATATAATACGAAGGGAGAACGCAATTAAAATGGATGTTCTTAAATCTAAAATGATTACAACTATGCTATCGCAAAGACATACCATTCAAGTGTAATTTAAAGATTTGCGGCGAACGTATTTAGAGTTAAATAGGATGATTTCGAGGGCTAATCCATGTAAGCTTAGGGAACCGCACAGTCTTGGTCCAAGGGAGCATTTATTCAGGAAAATAAGCCATGTTGACTGGCATATAGAGCCAAAATAGTATTTAATAACACACCATTTGTATCAGTTATATATTATAGTCTAATGTGTATGTCTCAAGAAGCTTGGTATGTCTGGTGATTGAGAAGATGATATTATCATACGATCGGCTGTTCAACAGTATAATCTATATTTGATCTATAAATACATTCAGTCACATTACTTCAGCTCAATGTATCAGTCAAATTAATCTTTCACTCGTCTGAACATTCAATAGAAGGGAAGACAGATTCTATCATACTGGTCCACTGAGCTCAACTGACTACCATGTCCTGTTAGGTTTTTTATGATATTACTAATCAGTCAAGCTTGAGAAATAACAGTCAAACCTTTCCAAATCTTGACTTTTAGTTCCATGAATTATTTAGCGCTTGTAGCATTAGTAAGTCGTTTAATCATATTGCTGTTGTTTGGCGTTATTTGACAAGCTTTTCTACCATCATGAATATTAGTATGTTTTCAGGTTATGGTATTTACAGGACAGTTATACACACACGGTGCAATTACGCACTCGCTTCTTCCAATACCTACCGTTTAAGATTTGTTTTCTTGCAGCATAAGTCGACCTTTATAGTATTTGTTTTTATTTTAGCGACCCGACTTCAGATAAACTGTTACTGTTTTAGTGTATCGTGTCATAGTACCTGTTTATATTACCGTATCTTGCTGCAGTACTGTATTGTGTTATAGTACCTGTTTATATTACCGTATCTTGTTGTAGTACATGTTTATATTACTGTATCTTGTTATGGTACCTGTTTATATTACTTTGTTTTATAGTACGGGTTTGTATTATTGTATCTTGTTATAGTACCTGTTTATATTACTTTGTTTTATAGTACGGGTTTGTATTATTGTATCTTGTTATAGTACCTGTTTATATAACTGTATCTGTTAAAGTGCCTGTTTATATTACTGCGTCGTGTCATAGTACCCGTTTATATTACTGCGTCGTGTCATAGAACCCGTTTATATTACTGCATCGTGTTATAGTACCGTTTATAATACTGTATTTTGTCAAAATACCCGTTTGTATTACTGTATTCTGTCATAGTACCTGTTTATATTACAGCATCGTGTCATAGTACCTGTTTATAGATAGTCTTGCTGTATTTTATTAACTGTATCCTGTAATTTTCATTATGGTATCTTGTACCCGTTTATGTTACCTTATCCTATTTTACTGTATCTTGTTATGGTATCGGTTTATATTACCGTGTCTTGTTATATTCATTATCGTGCCAGTTGATATTACTGTATCTTGTTTAAGGACTTGTCGTGTTAAGGTACCTGTTAATATTACTGTGTCGTATTATAGTACCTGTTTAAATTACTGTATCGTGTCATAGTACTTGTTTATATTACTGTATTGTGTTATAGTACCTGTTTAAATTACTGTATCGTGTTATAGTAACTGTTTAAATTACTGTGTCGTGTTATAGTACCTGTTTAAATTTCTGTATTGTGTTATAGTGCCTGTTTATATTACTGTATTGTGTTATAGTACCTGTTTATATTACTGTATTGTGTTATAGTACCTGTTTATATTACTGTATTGTGTTATAGTACATGTTTATATTACTGTATTGTGTTATAGTACCTGTTTATATTACTGTATTGTGTTATAGTACCTGTTTATATTACTGTATTGTGTTATAGTACCTGTTATATTACTGTATTGTGTTATAGTACCTGTTTATATTACTGTATTGTGTTATAGTGCCTGTTTAAATTACTGTATTGTGTTATAGTACCTGTTTATATTGCTGTATCTTGTTATAGTACTTGTTTATATATAACCGTGATGTGTTAAACTACCTGTTAACATTATTGTATAAGTACTGTATCTTAAAATGTGGTATTCATGAATTTTGTTATAATACCTGTTTATTATTATTGCATCTTGTTACTGTACCTCTTATTCCATGTTTTTTTTCGTTTTCGGCGCCTTCGGATATAAAAACGAAGTCATACCGGCAAACAGAACACAAAAGGGGGCAATATAAAGCACGATATAAAGGATCGGTGGCATGATTTACGATTTATTGGAACTCCAGTGATCGATAATAGAACGGTGTTTAATGAAAATTTTAATTTTATATTGAAGACTTCCCAATAAATACAGAAAACACAGCCATGGTTTTATCTGTAGCTTATCTAAAACCCATCTTGTTTTAAAACGAAATCAACACAGAAAGATAAATTATACCAGACGACACTGACACTAAATAAGAGAGATATAAATCACTGTAAAAACAAATAAAGTTGGTATTAAAAGGAAATGCAGGGAACCAACTCGCCGTCGATTCAATCAATCCAACTAGCTAGCCGTGTGTTTCAATTTAATTATCTATATAACAATCTATAGAACTTAACAAAGTGCGAACACTAACCAGACTATAAATTAACCATGGGGATTAAAGGTTCTTAACAAAAACCCAAATATACGGACGTTATTTAGACCAGCTTCTATTCTAATTGTCGGTTATAAGCTTGATTTGAACAATTTCGGTGGCAATCAATCTTGATTGGAATTAGGTTGTTTTTATGCTTGTTTAAAATGCAGGACAAATAGAATGTAATCAAGCTGGGAGTATTTTCCTAGACTTTGATTAGTTTTTTACTGCCATAAACAGGACGAGAATTCAGAATTCTATCACGTTTTCTATACGATTACAGGATATGAGGGTTATAAGATCCAACCATTTTCTTTGTACAGCTGACATATGCATCAAGCACATTGCCGCCTCCAATCGGCAAATTTCCATCAGAACTTTTATTTGTGATTAGATGAACTAAATGGAATATCGGGGCTGATTTTCCACAGCTAAAACGAGATCAGTATTATAGAAACAACCCGTTTGTTTACCGGTTGGAGATGTAGTGGTAAACAATGATCTGGCTCTATAAACGTAATCTTATGTCTGCCATGGCACCACATCTTAATGTTTAACAAGGGGAGTCATCAGCACACCGCGCCCTTCGACTTGTTTTGGGAGTTACAGATATAGACAAGCTATTGTAATTGGACGTCATTTAAGCTTTTAATAAACCATCTATAATTTGACCTAAATTAAATATTAGTTGGAGTTGGTCGAAGGGGTTAGCAAAACGGCTACCATTATTCTACGGGGGGGGGGGGGGGTAGAAGGCAAAGATTGTTTTAAAAGGCTGATATTTAAACGATAGGACAATAGCATACGTATGATTGTTTTAAAAGGCTGATATTTAAACAATAGGACAATAGCATACGTGAACATTTATATAACAGTTCAGCGACAAATAAAAATAAATACATTCCCTTGGTATAGTTTATACGTCATGAAATAAAAGAAAACGCGAGTATAACATTTAGTTACGTAGACACAAGGATATTAGAAATCGTTTATTTTAACTATTCCACGTGGTCAGAGAAACTAAGCCTTGTTTAGATGGGGAAATGTCAGATAATCTGAATCGTTAAAGTTGTCTTTAAATTACAAATAAATGTCTGAATACATGCCACATTTGTCAAGTCATATATATTTGATGAGATTTACTTATTCTCGATATAACAGATGTATGTCAACATGTGATGTTTATGTCAAGCGCTTTCTAAATACGATACAACTTACATTATGCCTTTTGGTAATAAACAGACCTTATCAGTTAAGATTGGAGGTTGAAGAGAACATCAGCTAAATTGAGACATGGTGATGTCTAAACATAAGAATTGTTGACAATCTGCTGGTAATCATGCAGAACTGTATTTAGCGAATAGCATGCCGAGTTACGTCGGTGCAGTTTCGAGATTCACTATAGCAGCCGACAGCTTCGAAAGGGGGTCTCCTGGTCCAGCCTGGAAGCTACGCACCTGTATGATGTGTGTTGCCATACCTTTCATTTCATTTGGTTTACCGTAACATAAAGTAGCGCAGTTTTACAGCTGTGCTAATATTTTTGGAAATATATGTTTTAAATCTTATTTAGGATTCAGGATTATCTACTAGTCGCTGTTTCTAAATTGTACCCAGATACAACTGATTAACACAGGTGCGTACACGTTTTCCGTAACCATAGGCAATGGTAACTATAGCCAATTAAAACTACAGTGACTATGTAAATATGTATAAATGTACCATGATGTTAATCTGTATACAATGACATTATTTGTGAATAGTTTCAAGAAGGATGAACATTATTTAAAATGCTTTTTAAACCAGTGTAGAAATCAGTTTGTGTCGACATACCTTTTATCTTTAGATCGTTTACCGCGATAAAATGTAGTGCAGGTTTACGGATTTGCTAATATTTTTGGATACATATATATTAAACTTAATACAAAATACATCCGTTTAAATACATCACCACTTTACAGGCCCGATGGAGTGCGGCCCACACCAACCCCCGATAATTTGACCGCAAGTACTCTATTCTCAAGGTTATTTCGGCCCCTGGACCCTCGCCTTTAAAGAGATAGGATGGAAGTCTCCAAATCATGAAGATCTGGTCGGTTGTAGCAATGGGTCACGTCAGAGATCATGTTGCAGTTTTTGGCCCTATGATGTCAGACATTTGATTAACCGATCAGCATTGATGTCACCAGTGGATTACCCACAGTTCCATGTAAACACACACAAAGCTCGCCGTAACAAACCGTTTCATTGTCTTATCTCTCACACCATTCAGAACACGTCAATGATAACAACTCTTCCAGATGCTAGGGTAATAAAGACAAGTAAAACGAAATTATGAACTATAATCAGATTAAAAGAAGATCAGAATCAGACTATGGTGATATAATGATACAATCTTTCGGACTTCCTGTTTGGCATTTAGAGGGGTATGTTGTCCAAAGACATGTCCTGTGGTTATTAGGAAATGTTTACCGACATTGTAACATGCTATTTATGAGTTTAAAAGAAATTGCTAAAACAGGGGGGTGTTATTGTCCAATAGACAGTGTCTAATTGACCAATCAAAACGCGAGGTTCACTCTTAAGCAGGTTACAATTCCTATTAAATGTTCAGACGAGTGGATGAATTATTTGAGCTGAAGTGAGTTAATTTATTTATGAATAAACCAGAGATAGTATAACAGACAATATAGACATATTCACGGGGTTTATTAACTGCAACGTTTCAATGAGGGTACGCTCATGGTTATTAATTGAACATGTTACAGAAGGTTATATACAAATGGTTAACAATAATTACTAATTAACAGATGGAAGCCATTGAACGTCTTTGTGATATGGTGTTTAGCGTTCATCAGACTTCAGAGATAGTAGTGTGGAAACAGACAATCTACAGTTTCTTAGATACCAGACATACATCTAAAACTATATTGTAGCCCAAGATGGAAATTTCTTCGATTCTGTTGGTCGAAAAAAAAATCAAACAGGTCTTGTCAACGGGGAATTTTCCATGTGGCACGACAGGCGTAACTTCAACGGTAGGCCTAGCTATAATCATACAAGTTTTATAAATACCCAACGGTACCTATTTATCTGTGTAAACGTTATAAATTTAGAACCAAAAAATTAATGTCACTTCTTAATAGTTAAAATCGACTTGCAAATATTCTTTTTTTCAATTTATTTCATATCCGGCTTTGGTCTGGGTCCAAACTGGCCTTGGGTACAAATTCGATGACCTTTAACATTCGCAGGATCATGCTGGTTAATTTGATACCACATATATGGGGGTGGAAGGCGGCGACGAAGCACGATTCGCCCGGGGCCCAAATTCGAGGAATAAAACGTTATAAATTTAGAACCAAAAAATTAATGTCACTTCTGAATAGTTAAAATCGACTTGCAAATATTCTTTTTTTCAATTTATTTCATATCCGGCTTTGGTCTGGGTCCAAACTGGCCTTGGGCCCAAATTCGATGGCCTTTAACATTCGCAGGATCATGCTGGTTAATTTGATACCACATATATGGGGGTGGAAGGCGGCGACAAAGCACGATTCGCCCGGGGCCCAAATTCGAGGAATAAAACGTTCACGGCGTCATGGTGGTTAATTTAATACCACATACTATGTGGGATCTGATCGCGGCGACTAAACGCAACGGATGAACATAGACATCTTTGATTTGATTTATATTGATAGATTACTAAGCCCAAGTCTTTGAGTAATGTTCCTTCAACTGATCTGAGAAACACTTGGGGGAATAGGCATACGTTGATTAAAAAAGGATACTAAATCTCGACGTATGAGGCCTATACTATTTATTAACGTTTCGCAACTGGAAGTAATATAGCGTATAATACATTTTAAAAACAAATATATAAACATATTAGATAAATTTCATCATAAGCTATATCAACTTCAAGTTTTGTTATACTAAACGTTTACAATGGACGTATTAAAGGGCTAATCCCGATATTTGTTTTGGGGAAAAAATGCTTAATTTTGTGTTAAAAGGGCCGAGCAACTACTTCAGTATTTATTATACGTTTTCAAACGACTTAAATCCGTCAGTCTTCATCTGGAATTTGAGACCGGTGCCCCAAGGTGTATTTTGTGGTATCTGGATAAACCAAACATTTTTTTAAATAAATATAATGTGTATTTGAAGTTTGTATTTCTTTATCAAGTACGACACATGGGTTATCCACTGCATAACCCTCTCAAGTAACCGTAATCGCTTATAAGGTCACCTAACGAAACAATTGACCCGAAATCTTAAAAGGGTTACGTGTCCGGATAAGCAGTTTTGGCGTTCACGTCCAAACGACTCCTTATTTTGAGCTGAAATTTTGATACAAGTTAAATACACCATCCCCTATATTTTCATACATTCTCAGATTTTTATTTATGAGCCTCTGTTTAATTCCGGATTGTCCCTTTAATAATCGGGAATTAATCAAAATAATTTTGTGTAAATTTTAAAAATGTAATTTTTTTATATTATTATTAACATGCACAGGATTCCTTTCTTTTTTTCTTTTTTTTTTTTTGCAAAAACAAAATAATAAATCGATATAAAAGTTCACATGTTTTATTTTTCTGATTACTTCCACAATTTGATTTGACAGACGCAGATTCTAAAGTTACAAAAAAAAGAGGAAAAACGAGACTAATTAAATTTATAAAAAGTGAATATTAGGAAAAGACACATTAATAACCGAAGTTATACACGGCAATATAGCACTTTCAAATAAATAGACCTGTAGGAGAATTTTTAAAATTTTAAAAGCTTTAAATGTTGCAAAGGATCGGGTCAATTGCTTAAAAAAATATTTAAAAAATATGTCAAAACTTAAAACTTTCATAACTTCGCTGAGAATAAAGTATTTTTAGATTATTTATAGCAAGATCGATCATCTTAGTATCTAAGCTTACAAATGAATAGTACATAATGCATCTTTAACTTCAGAGTGTCGATCTGTTAACCGTAAACACAGGTATTTTTTTAATAAATAATTAAAACAAAACTAGTACCCGATCACTTCATTAATCACACACATACACTGGAAATTACATGGCAATATTAACATTTCAAAATATATAAAACAACAATTATGTACGGTGTCGGGACGGTAACATTTAAACCAAAAATCTCAAATCCAATAATGCTTTATTTGCAAACGATATGAAATTAAATGAAATGGGGTGTAACGTCCTACTGCTCTGCTCCTAAACTTGGCTAAAGAAGACAGACATACGCCATACAGTGGGCTATGAGGGTAATTTTGCCTGAGCAGCGGCGCTACGGCCAACTCTTATATCAAATTCCAACGCCAATGTGTACACGAGAAATCGGTCTTTGTCCAATCCAAACGGCTAGACAGCTGTCCGTCAGGCCCTTGTCTATTAGTTTTGACGAATACATTTCTTAGTAAATAACAACACAGATAGCAGCATCTATGTATCTAAAATACAGGTGATGTCATCTTTTGATGTGCTATAAGGGGGGGGGGGGATTTGGCCCGGGCAGCGGGTCTACGGCCTACCTACTATACATCATCTATACCTATATAGATTTGTGCTATAATTAAGAAAGTGTGATCTTTAGATAGAGTGTATCAGTGCCAGACATGATCATTTTAAACTAACTGTTGGCAAATTTGGGGTTTCTTTAAACCTCTTCCACAACTTCGGCCAGAATAGGATTTGCGGCAAATAGGCTTTGTTTGTCTTTCGGTAAATTAATGTTGGAAACAAATCCTCGGGCGAAAAATGTCTGATCTGTGATTAGACTCACAAACAAAATAATAATCAAGCTTGAAATGTTTTATAGTTATAAACGGAAAGAGAATTCAGCATGCTACGTGGGTAAGCTTACTCTTCCGGACACCTGTTACCACTGTTTTGCCTGATTACACTATTTTGCCCATAACGTATTTTTAGGACTTTGAATTTTGTCTAATGGTTTCGATTGTTTGTAATTGGTTTTATTTTTATCAATACCATCACAGGACATAAAGCTAATTAGATTCAACCATTTCCTTTGTACAACTGACACCTGCATCAAGCAGGCTAAAAATAGTGCGATCTCCAGCTGAACGATTTTCATCAAAAAAAGCTTGCAATTAATTGAGCTGAAAGAAATATCAGAACTGTTTTTCCACCGCTAAAGATAGCGATATTACTGAAACCACCCGTGTGTTCGTCAGCAGATTTAGTGGTAAAAAGCAATACGGTTCGATAAATCTAATCAATGCGCCTGTCATAGAAAGCCATTTTAGCATTCTATAAACTATCTATAAATTTTCCTAAATTGAATATCAATGGCCTTATTGTCCTCCCTCTGTGGATTAATTTGGGTAAAATGGCTTCCACGATACTCTTCTAGGATAAAAGTTAGATTAGATGTTTTCTGTTCCGATTGATTTAAATTACTTCATAGCGAAAACAAGAGTGATACAGCCATCGGGAAAATGTTTATTTTGTATTTCCTTGTTGTCTATGTACATGTAAGTACATGACAACTGCGCTGTCATAACAACTTGAGATAAGATATATGTGGACAGTACCGTAATAAATAAAATAATGCATTATCAGATCCTGGGCCTGGAGGGTTTCAATTATAATGAAAAGGCGACTTAAAACAACGATGCATTTCACTAATAGTATAATGTTAGCAGCCTTTTTAAAAGAAATGAAGTGAAATGGGGTTTAACGTCCTACTGTTTTGTTCCGAACTGGGCTAATAAAAACGGGTAAAGTACGGCATATAATGTGCTATGAGGGAATTTTTCCCGGACTGCGGCACTACGGTCTACACTTATATCGAATTCAAGCTGTCAAGGGATCTTTTACATGCCATCCGAACAACTGAACGGGGCGTTACGCCGGAAAATCTGGATGAACTTTCTCGGCCAATGCAGGGATCGAACACCCGACCTCTAGGCTAGCGAGCCAGCGACTTACCCACCGTGACACCCGTGTTTAAAAGAACTAACAATGTTTATACATTGAAGAAACTGATTTACATAGAAAAGGTTGTAGCTCGGTTTAGCTAAATTGTCCAGTATAGCCAAAAATCGCAGAGGTTCGGGATCAAAATGTCATATGTAAAATAACGTAAAGATTTTCATAAATATTTATTTTTTTTTTTTTAAAAATGCACGTTTCGCCATTTAAACAGTGTGTAGCTAGCCGCATATATCAGGCTAACCATCCAGTGCATAAATAAGCAGTGAAAGCTTGTCATTTGCCACTTTATATAACAACGACACCTCATGAATAAATTAACCTTCACCTGTTTCAATTTTATATATTTCACACAGTTGGGACTCGACAATAATTGCAATAATACGACACTAACCATAAAACAACACTGGTTATGTTTGGTTTGATTGTGATGCTTTGGTCAGACACTAAATTGATTTTTCAAGGAAATACGACATTTTAGCTCTTATATCGCCTAATAGTTTGTATGCAGCTATGGCGGGTGTGGTGCCAGACAGGGTAAGCTTACTCTTCTGGAAACCTTTTACCACTGTTTGTTGTGTATTTTGTACACGGTAAACAGTCCATATGCCGATTACACTATTTTGCTTCATTATACTATTTTGCCTATACCGTTTTTTTAGGACTTCGAATTTTGTCTAATGGTTTGTGTTACTGTCCTTAATAGTTGGTGGTCTCATTCCCTTTTGTTTGTAAGAGTTATCTGAAGTGTCTGGTGTGACCTAGGCTTATGGGGAGCACTTATTGTTTACTTTATATTATATAGTTTATGCGTGTTTCTTCTTGTGTGGCCATCTTTTATCCATGTTCTTAATTTGCATTCATCGGCCTTTAATAGTTAATGCAGGAGGACTGCACTACACGCAAAACAAAAAATCTACAAGATAACCCTGCGGACAAGACAGAAAATAGACATTGCAAAAACTAAACAATTATCAAATCAAAAGCTAAATCTGCCTAAAGCAGGTTTTTCTTTGGTCCTGAAATGTTTTCTAAAGTATTAATTAGACATTAATTAACTGGTCCAGACCTAAATTAACTTTGGATTGCATCAGATTTCTCCGATATTAAACAGATTAAAACGTTTCGGCGATACTTTGATTTAATCAATATAGCGGATTCCAGACGGTTCGGGACTTAGCTTCGATCAACCAGGACCGTGGTTGAAATTGTTGCACACGTCTACCAAACCTTCAAAGGCCAATATCTTCGCTGGAATTTTCAATTTATTCATTTTACATCATCTACTTTCTATTATGGCAAGAATGGCTAGTTCTTTATATAAATCTTACATAATGTAACGTTACGGATTACTCAGCACATGGTTTGTGAGTTGAGGGCATAGTGGCTGACATGTTGTATTTTATTTTCCTGTGAACTCATAAAGTTTTTACGTTTGAATTGAGTATGAAAAGGAGGCTGACTTATGTCTGTATTTAGTCTGAAACAGTATAAAAGTAATCTGTGAAATTTAAGTTACTTTTTTCTCTGTAAATGTCAATATAAACATTCAGTCAGTAAACTAATATAAAACATATGATTAATTTCCTGTTTTAAAGTTTAGCTTCAAGTGAAGTCAAAAGAATCCGGAAAGGTTTAAGTCCAGTCAGCCATGCCTGCCCCAACTACCGCGCGCCTAGTAAAGCTCCGGTGTGTCGTGTACGGCAGCTATAGTTTGGATTGTTCGTACTTGATTTTATTTTATTTTTCTAACATCCCATTTACGATATTTTCAAACAGTATCTATAAAACCCCTTTTTATTGTCTTAGAAATACTAGATCAACGGATGCGCAAGAAGAATCCTATTCCGATGAAGCAAAAATGTTAATTTCGCATTTTGGACTCCCCACCAACGAATATTCAGTGTAAAGAAATAGGGCAATCAAAAAAGGTTTGTGTACGAAATGCACTTATTACGATTGTAAAACAAGGGAAGTAATCGAAAAAGGCTACGGGGGTGTAGACCACCAATCAATCGTGTTTGTCGAACGTTTTTAAGCCGATATACTATTATAGGGAACCAAAAATCATTACACCAATATTATATCCAGTCGTATATAGCCACTTTATATTTAAACGAATCGCCAGTTCGTATTTTAATGCTGATTTGATAATTTAATTAAGCTGCTTGGGCAGTGTTAGAAGTTTGACGTTGTTGAAAATACCGAAGCTGGAACGGACCTTTAACTCTCAAATACATTAAATCAAAATCAAAACACGCAAACATAACTATTTCAAAAAACTTGTGTTATTGTAGAAGCGAATAGTGTAAGAGACAAGGTGGGTGTTATACATTAATTTCTAAAGAAAAACATCTGAAAAGTCATCCATTTAACATCTTTTTAACACACCTGAATGTCACTTTTAATCGGAAAGATGTATGTGCATTATTTCACCTCTATACGAAATTCTCAGAGCTGTCAAATAAAACCATATAAATGTAAAATGTAGAGAGTTTCTTCTATGCCTACACATTGTAATAAATTACATTGTCGACACATTAGTGCAATAAATGGAGCTGTATCCAATAGTTCATATATACTTGTAATGTGGATATTCTCCAGTTATGCCCCTTTGTTACGAAATCTTATTAACACTTCAGAGGTTATCAACCGACCTTTCTGAAGTATGTATTGTCTATCATGTTAAATGAAATGAAGGAGGCTGTCGATTTTTAACCACTGTCCTTCGCTGTTACGAAATCGCGTTAACTCGAGAGAAATAGCAATTTTGGTATTACCTTCCAAGCGTATGGAAGAAGGAGGACCTGACAAGAACAGCTGCCTAGTCGCTCGGATGGTACGAAATATCGAGGTCCCGTGTACACATTGGAGTGCGCGTAAAAGATCGCTTGGCAGTTGGAATTCGATATAAGAGTAGGCCGTAGCGCCGCTGCACGGGCAAAAATTTTCCCCATAGCACACTGTATGGCGTATGCCCGTCTTCAATTAGCCCAGATAAGGTGCACAATAGTATTTTATGACCCTTTGTTACCAACCTTTTTGAAACTGATATGGGATGTCAACCTCATTCAAAGAACACTAGTGGTCTTGATAACATTACCATTACCAGGGATAAAAAAAGACATGCGTGATTTGCTTATTGGGATTCAGAAGACGAAGACATGTTTCGTTGCCTAGCAATCTGTACTGTAATAGGGATTGTGTTTCCGTAGATATATTTATCTCAAGTAATTGTTTCGCCGTTTGGGAAATTAATGATATGATCTGATAATATGTAATGTCACAAGGCTACGATCGTATAAGTAAACAGTTTTCAATATTCTCTATAAATCGTCTTACAATACTCAGAGAATGTACATTCGCCCACTCGTTAATTGTTGATTCGTGTGAATTTATTTACGATACACTTTTCTGTTCAAGGCATTGATTATTTACAAGAAATCTGCACGTGTTTTTTTCGCGGGCCGCGATTGTTGGGTGTGTAGGATGTTGGCCCGCCAAGAAAGTGCATCGGAATGCCAGACGTAGGTTCCCATTTGTCAGTGGATGGTCAGACAATCGAAGGTCCAGTGTGCACATAAATTATCCCGTTGGAATTCGATATAAGAGTAGGCCACATCGGCAGTCTCCTGCCAAAATTTGACTCCCCCGTCGCTCACTTTATTACGTATTTCCGTCTACAATAGTCCCGTCGGGGCAGAACAGCATGGAATTTCTTACGCCGTTTTGTTCGACCTTTTCCAGTATTATGTCGCATCACATATATCATTGGTTGTATGTTGATTAAATTCACAGATGATCGATAATGGAATCTGTGTTCTAGATCAGTAATCCCACCCTGCCCACAGCTAGGATTATCTGGTCAATGATGATAATGGTTATTTACCATGCAAATTTGTAGCGCGTAGAGCTACGGAAGGTTGTCTGAAGACTGAAGCAATTGGTTATATTTCTTCAACCACACAATTGATAACTTCATAGCCCTAGTGGTAAACCGATAGTATTAACTAATAATAAAAATTAGGCATATAACATGGTGAATAAATATAGGTAAACCTTTTAAAACAAAGCCTATCTTCTTTGATTTAGACCGCGGGTTCGCACCCGGTGTTGGCGGAAAAGTTCATCGGGATTTTCCGGCGCGGTTTCCCCTTGTCAATGGTACAAGGCGGGGTACCTGGCCACGAATAGTGTCTAGAAATACCGAGGTCACGTAAACACATTGGCGTGCACGTAAAAGATCACTTGCTGCTGGAATTCGAAATATACCGCCTCTCCCTCTCTCTCTCTCTCTCTCTCTTTTTGTAATACATGTACATGATATAAATGAGCTTCCCGTCAAAGCATTGCTTTACACGTGGAAGATTGCGTGACATCTGAACAAATAAAACATTCATTCTACATGAACACAAACACAGGAAGATATCCAGAATAAATATACTCTCTTTCATTAGCCTGTTAATAGCTTATGTCAGTATATAGCGTGACAAACAGTAATAAACGCGCTTTACAAAACAAAATATTAGAAACAAGTATATTATGGCTTTAATACATGTTTTTGTTCCATGTGTTTTTTTACAAAAGAAATGAAATAAAATGAAATGGGAATTATCGTCTATACCCGTCTGCATCGGGCAACGTGAAGTAAGCACGTTATTCGGGATTCAAATGACGAATAATAGGCAGGCACGTTAATCCGGATTCGGATTCGAATAACTAATAATGAGCAGGCACGTTAATCGCGATTCAGACTAAAACAGACCGGCCTACCTTGCATCCGACAATTTTCTCGCTACCTCCGACCGAAGGGTAAGTGAACGTTGGCTGGCCGACTAGCACGGAGTAGAGCGGTGACTGGTTTGTTGAAGTGCACGGGGCAGTCCTCTCCAGGGATCAGCTGTTTTATTGCCGAATCCCGAATAATGTGCTGGCTATTCATTGTCACGTACGATCGGAGAATCGAAACCACGTCAGTTGACTCAATGCAAAACCTAATGATACAGCGCGAGCGCTTACCATTAGATACCTGTAAAAAATACATGGAGTCCCGGTGGCTGTAGTTAAACTTCTGGGGGTCAATGTCCCTATAAGAATGTGCCTGTTTGACCTCAATGGTCACTAATTGGCTTCAATGTATCGAAAGAAGTGTCTTGACAGGTCGTCTTTCAATTAGCACTGACTTTGATCCGAATCAGGTGGAGATAAACGCCCTATACTTAAATCCATTAACTACTGTCTCGTAAAGACTTAATTAGCTTATCATTTCTTAGCTAGTCATTACATATTGACCATTATACATCTGATCAGCCACAACAAGAATAGTATAACTGGTGGGTGATTGGTTGTCTAGAATATTCAAATTAACTTACGTGTACCAGCACATGACAGGGGTTGTAATTAAAATGATTATAAACTAAATTATGTTTAATATAATTAACCGTAATATTAAATTACTATTTTTGCTGACATTATAGTAGATATATAATTTGAATTTCCACTCTCCACTTATATTTAATGTTCATACTGTAGATCATGTAAATATTGTAATTATATGTATACTGATGAGTTTCATACTCAACGTAAATAATGAACTAAACGGGATATAATACAACTGGAATGAACTGACCCACTCCACGCTGTTGAGCATTAACTAATGGACAATCCAGAAAAACAACGACACAAAACACAGAAAGAAATCATAACATTGCAAAAAAAGCCCACAAACTCTAAATCAAAAGCTTCTGTCGTTAAGCGCATTGTAATTTTATGGAATGCAATTACTGTTCATCGCTGAACTGCATTTCATCCTGGATTATCTGATCTGTATATCCCTTCTAGGGCTAACCACTTCATACCCATAGAGGGGTATGCAGATATAGAGTAAAAATCAAGGTTTAGACGCTGTTGTGAAAATACATACATACCTTTAATATGAATGCGACAGCAACTGTAAAATTGCAGATGTATATATATACTCATTATATTTGACATACGAATTTTGAATATTTCTGATTTAGCTTTTATGGTTAACATGGTTACTAGTGGGTTTTATAATGGCTGCGGGCAACGTTCGATCAGAGACCGTTCCAAAACGAACTACACGTGAACCTGTGAAAGGGCGAATAATCCAGTAGTTTTTAAGTAATTTATAACATACGGTATTAGTCTAGCTTATATGTCATGAGTGACATCTGGGAGTCAAAATAGTAACTTAGCTTGTACGGACTATTTCTATTTGTCTCCTGTTCTCGCATCTAATGACATCCAATTACTTTCTTGAATTGTCAGATATCCTCTTACAGTCCCATATAGCAACTGTTGGTCTTGGAAGGAATCATTAGTGAGCACAAATTCGCCCGTGTATCTGTTATAACTCGTCCCGATTCGGGAAACCGGCATCTCTCAGTTATCGTAGCAATGATCTCTCTGTTAAAATTATATTTGGAACGTGTTTAATTAGTTCTATCACATATGTGATAATGACTGACATCAATATTGTCCTTTAAAGTATAACTGTTGATAGCTTGTTTTTAATTTTTCCATCATTAAATAAGAGAGTTGATGGTGTGTTGTTGTTCACTTGTAAATCATAAAATAAGACTGTTGATAGCTTGATGTTGTTAATGATTCTATTATTAGAACGGTAGGTTGTTTTGCTAACGTTTCTGTTATTTCAAAACCGTTAATATATTGTTTTTGCTCATTTTTTCATCATCACAAAAAGATGTTTCCATAAAACGGTTCAAGTTGATGTTTCTATTATGAAATAAACCGGTTGATAATTTCCGCTGTTCTTGTATCCACAATGAAAACAAATGTCTCCATCTTTATACATGAGACGTTGATAGTTTTTTGTTTTTGATTTTTTCATATTACTAGTTATAAATACGGTTGATTCACTTGTAAATCACTGTATTGGTCTTATTAAAAGCAAAATACAAATTGTTGAATATCATCTGATGAGCTCGTATTCTCCTGGCTCGCATATCCCCTATTCGTTAATTCAATTAGCCGGCGTAGTGTAAACTAACGCAATTTGAGAATAAAGTTAGATTTATCTTCGATGTTTCTTACGCTTATTGTATATTTATAGTTTATAGTTATTGTATCCCAATAATTACATTTGGAAGATCCGCACATGTTCCAAGCCCGATTACCCTCATTGCGCTCTGGGGATGTGTGTTTTATAGCTTCAATTCAAGGGCTAATCCCGATATTTGTTTTGGGAATAAAACTGCTTAATTTTGTGTTAAAATCTCTTAAAATATTTGAGTCAAGGGCCGGGCAACTACTTCAGTATTCATGATACGATTTCAATCGACTTAAATCCGTCAGTCTTCATCTGGAATTTGAGACCGGTGCCCCAATGTGTATTTTGTGGTATCTGGATTAAACCAAACATTTTTTTATAAAAATAATATGTAGTTGAAATTTGCCTATCACTATCAAGTACGGCACATGGGTTATCCACTGCATAACCCTCTCAAGTAACCGTAATCGGTTATAAGGTCACCCAATGTAACAATTGACCCGAAATCTTAAAAGGGTTATCTGTCCGCAGTTTTGGCTTTCACGTCCAAGCGACTCAATATTTGAGTTGAAGTTTTAATACAAGGTACATACACCATCCCCTACATTTTGGCGGGTTTTTTTTCATACATTCGCAGACTTTTATTTTTGAGCCTCTGTTTAATTCGGGATTGTCCCTTTAAAGGGACAATAACACTCTTGCTGGCTTGACAGGTCCAGAACAAAAATCTAGCCTTATTCTAACTACAAGATGTTTAAGTGTCCTACCTGTTGTGTAATTTATCCATTACAACCTATCTTACTTGTCCAAACGACTCAATATTGAGTTGAATTTTGAGACAAGTTAAATACAACATTCCCCTATATTTTGGCGTTTTATTTTCATACATTCTCAGACTTTTATGTCCCTTTAAGCTGCCTATGCAGGCTGATATGAAAGGATAAAGAGTCATGCTTAAAGAGACGCAACTAAGAACTTCTCGTTTCATGTAGGTATATTTAATGCGATACCATCTAAAATACTTTAACACTTAGCGTCCTTATTATCACATTTTATTTTTGGTAGATAAATGAACTCGGTAAAATTGATTTTACTGCTGTACAAAGAGCAATATATGTTATAAATATTCATTTATTTATTCATAGACTTGTCCAAATCAAATTGGAGATGTATTTCTCTATCCAATATGAATACTAAGTTATAAATTAATAACCGCTTGAAGCGGGGTGGGGGGTCAGTCGTGCTTGTGGAAATAAAACCATTTCGTTATTAAATTACAATTCGTTAATTGGAACGTTATCGCATTATACAAAAAATTATTATAGTGACGCTTATTTGGAATTGTAATGCTGTTATATTATCTTTTCGGGGCTTTTTGTGTTTTTTATGTTATTATTTCCTGTCGGTATTACAATTGCTTTATTGAAATATCATAATGACATTTAGCTCACGTGTTTCATTACATGGTGGGGCGAATTGTAAGCACGTGCGCTCTGTATTATAGGATTGTCATTGAGTGTACTGGCGTGTCTTAGTATCATCGGTTGTACGTGACAAGGAGTAGGATCGCCTGTTCAACCTCGTGGGTTTTCTGTTGGTCCCCCGATGTCCTCCCACTACTAAATACACTTACGCGCAAGCGATTATTGAAATAAAATTGAACCATATTATATTAGTCCCGAAATGACCTAGTTCGTATCGAATGGACGTTAAACCCAATCTCTCTCTCTCTCTCTCTCTCTATCTATCTCTCTGTTTCATAACACATCAAGCCCAGGTGTAGCCATTCACAATGGAACGAGCCATCAATGCGATTAGATGTCTGTTTAACAGAATAAAGAAACAACTTCAAATTATGCTTTTCATATTGTAGCATTTCACGTTCGAAATGAAATGAAATGAAATGAAATGAAATGAAATGAAGTTTAACGCACCAACTGGTGTAATGGGACAGAAATGAAATGGAATAGGGTTTAACATCCCACTCCGAATAAAATAGAGACAGACATACGCCATGTAGTGTGTTATCTGGGACATTTGGTCAAAGGGTTGCGTTTCTGATTACTCTGCGTGAAAGTGTCGTAAACGACTACACACTGCAAAATTCTGAGTAACGTCCATTACAGACACCCAGATAAATATCGGGACTCCTGGTTGCTAGTGATTTGGTGCAACGGTTAGATAGTAGGATTTGTGACCTAACGGATGCAGGTTCGAGACCCGAATTGTTCGCCGAGTTCTTGTGTCCTTGAATAAGACACTTCATCCCTGCATTCCAGTCTACCCAACTGTACCGGTAGGATGGTGTATGTATTACACAAAAAACTGTTGCGCTCCTTAAAACTTCAAGTTGTAGCTGCATATGTTGGAGCTCTTTCTAAGAGTTGTAAAGGGAGGTAATCAGGCTTACCTGTATCTTAGAGACCGGGATAGTAAATTGTCCCGCTATGAGCACGCTTTGTGGATTTGGCGCTATATAAATGGACATATTATTATTATTATTACATCGGCTGACCTGTGCGATATGCTGATATTCAGAAACATTTTCTCTGTGGTTTAGACACTCTTCAAAGCAAATGGTTAACATTCGGTATTCAGCAAGAATTCTCTGGTTTATGATGTAGATTAATATAAGGGTCCGTTTTCTTTGATTAGGTGGAATCTTATGAAAGCCAGGCACCATGATTAAATGGAGTAGATATATTACACAGATGTAAGCTGATTATTAATTCTGATCGTGTTCATAAATCTGCGGTCAATCGAACCGTGTCACATAGAATATCTATTGATCCTAGAAGAACGACAATCGGCCGAATAGTAAATGATATGAAATGAAATTGGGTATATCGTCCTACTGCTCTGCTCCGACTAAGAGCTAACCAAAACGGACATACGCCATATCGATTCCTAACTATCAAGGGTTCTTTTACGTGCACGCCAATGTATAGAGGGGACCTCGTTTTTTGATTCCATCCGAAAACCCAGACCGCTGTCCTTGTCCGGCCCCCCATCCAGCACCACTTACAAGGGAAACGACGTCGGAAAAACCCGATAAACTTTCTCGGCCAATGTAGAGATGTAATCATCCGAATTGTCTTGGTAGTGGTAACTGGGGTAGTTTTGGTGAATATCTATCGGTAGTATTAGTTGGTTGAGATATTTTCTTATTCAGTCGACGCATATTGGCTTTGAATAATGCAATTCCGGAACGTTCAATCTAGTACCAACGTATGCTAGACTTAGGCTGCCTGTATACAGTTAGCTCCGCTTGAGAACAGGCACTAAGCTAATTGACCGACATTTTAATACCTAAATCGACGGTTTTAGTCGTAAACACCAAGAACACTTAAGAGAGAGAGAGAAATGGAGTTTAACGTCCAAATACAACACAAAGAACACTTAAGAATTTTGTTGAGTATTTATTCTGCTCCCATTGAATAAAATTGATTATGTTTTTTTGGTCTTTGTGTGTATGACAGATGTGAAACGGAGTAGAAGGGTATTACAAACCAATATTCCAATGTTTGGGTATGGCGGCCATTACGGGCAGAGATCTATTCTCGAGGAATGAAGTATGTGTCTCTATGTGCAGAATGATACCCACTATGACATCAGATACATATTTAAAGCTTAGAAATCATAAAGAAGGCTTGTAAGATGATGGTCAAAATAAACAGAATCATTTATAATTAATTAATTAGTGGCGATCATTAATTATTAACCATTCGAATTTTCAAAAAAGAGACATTTGGTATGCGATCTTGTCTGCACCAACTGGGATAATGAATGACGCATTTACCCAGACACAGCCGTTTCCAAATACTCAACGGCAAAGAGTTCGTTTCCGTGCACGACAACAAGCCAGTATCACTGACAAACAACTGACAGACAGTGAAATCAAGCTAGAAAATCCCAGTAAACCTTCTCGGCCAAAATCAAGATCGAACCCTGGTCATCCCGGATAGCGACCCAGCGCCATGACAACTTAGTCACCATTATACAAATTGAAGCAGGTGGGAATATCAGGAGGAAGGAAGCGTCGAAACATCGATGTAATCTGGCGCCATACTGATTACGGTCTTCTATCAGAGATATCTCAGACCATTCCACATACTACCAACTAATTCCAACCCTTCAAATCAATACGCCAATACGTCTCATTGTTACGGAAATGAGTAAAACAGCCGTAAGGTGGTAGGAATAAATGAACGTAGGGGATTAAGTAAGGTCCTTCGATCGTCTTTCATATAAATATATGTTCTTAGGGACATAACCCATTAAGTATACTTCACGTGGTAAAGATATTCACCAGAGCTTAACTCATATCAGACAAATTCTAGATAAATCGCTTATTTGATAAGCATATATATTAATCTGTCTTTTTCTGACATAAACTGGCGGCAACGATTGGCTTTAAAGGAGCTAAGTCTTTAACTCAATATGTTCCATTATATTTGAAATTAAAAACAGCAATTGGAATTCAATATTGGTCCTTTTCAATCCATATTGATGATGTTGTGAAAGTGTGGGATCCATATATCCAATGTTTAAGACACAGTGAACATTTTAAACTCCGTACACGAGTCCTGTACCCTACCGTTTCGGGCAGATAAGAAATGAACAAAGAAAAACATATCCTAAATTACAATGCCACAGTAAATAGTAATGGTTGCTCCACAAATAATAATATAAAAAACGTGAAGATTGTCTTTCAGTTTGAACTGTTCATGTTTTTTACCGAATATCATTGATTAGAAACTATAATTTTTTTTAACAAAACTGAATATATATTACTTTATACTCATATTACATTAATATGTACTTTTAGATACACTTATGGTTTTAAAAATAAGAGTTATACGCCCTTTAAAGTGAATTTGTCAGCTAATCTTCAGAAAATGTTCACAACATTTATGAGCTTTAAAAACCACTGGTTATTGACTAGCTAGTAAAACAAGAAGGTTATTTTAAAGGATTAAATTAGATTAAAAACGGTCCAATTGGCTTAAAATGAGTTTTTTCTGCTAATCTTCGGAAATGTTTACAGTTATGAACTTTAGAAATCCATAGTTGTTGACCATGTTCGGACCAGGAATGATTGGCAAAAAGGATATTTTTAAGGGATTAAATTGGATTAAAAACGGTCCATCAGAATAGCCAGTGAAAAACAGAGGAGGCTCTGGCATTTACTGAATCCAGCATATTATATGTTTGTTTGTAAACATTGAACGGAATTGAAACATTGTTGACCTTATTTTCCTTTCAGAGACTTACGTTTCACAATATTGTAAGGAATTAATAATCCATCAAACGATATTAGAAACATTGAGTACAACGTTTTTACTTTAATTCAGACCGAGCTTCTGTCAAATGACCAGAGCTTAATAACAATCTGAAAAAACAAAATTGAAGAATATTTATGATCTTCTCGTATATCCAATCCTTAATCTAAACTAGATATGTTGCTTGTGGCACGATGTTAATAACAGTGTCAGACAAAATTATACTTGGATTTAAGGTAAGCTTACAATTTATATCACCAGGAGCGTCTTCTGTACGCGTTAATTGTATAGTAATATAATTTACATTTTATTTTTAAGGCGTAGTCTCAATAAAACAAATATTAATGTGTTACCCTAGTAAACGGTAAGTCGGTGTAGAAAAACGACGTGTACTGAAGTAATATAATGTACAACAGCTCAAAGTTCTATATTAAACACGCACCATATTATCCCCGTTGGTGGTGCAGGATGGGGGCTCTGATTAGGACCGTATCCAATCGTTCGGGTGGTATGAAAAATCAAAGTCTCGTGTACACCTTAGCGTGTTCAAAATAAGAGTAGGCAGTCTCTGTACGGGCAACATGTCCCTCGTCACAAGCTACATGACGTACACCCATTTTCATTCACGTGGTTAAGGTCTCGTGTACACCTTGGCCTGCGCATACAGATCCCTGGACAGTTGTAATTCGATACGAGAATAGGCCGTAGTACCGCTGTCCGGGCAAAATTTCCCTCATAGCACATTGTATGGCGTATGCCCGTCTTCATTAGCCCGGTTCGGAGCCAAAAATTTATTTTATTTCTAGCATATATAATCCATACATACAATCAGGCGAAATAGTATGAAAAATACACGACAAACAGTGGTAACAGGTGTCTGGAAGAGTAAGCTTACCCTGCCACACCCGCCATAGCTGCATCTAAACTATTAGACGAAATCCCGTTAAAATCGCGTGATTGGCCAATGGAATATCAATGACAGCCTACACCGGTCGTGTTCCAAAACAAACGGTATAGGCAAAATAGTGTAATTAGACAAAATAGTTTAATCAGCAAATGGGCGGTTCTCGACAAACAGTGGTATCTGGTGTCCGGAAGGGTACGCTTATTCTGCCTGGCGCAACACCCGCCATAGCTGCATCCAAATGATTAGGCGAAATCTTTGTAAAATAGCGTGATTGGCCAATGGACTATCGCTATGCAAAATGAACGTGATGAACGGTGTTAACGATGTAGTAGACAAGACATTATCATATGTGGCGCATATCTTATTGTTTATACTGTTATTTACGGGGGCTGGGCCCCTAAAGCCCCCCCCCCCCCCTGGATCCGCATCTGGTTTTAATAAGCTCCCGCGTAACGAATTACCTCATACACAAACACTCAATAAGCTGGTGATATTGGATGGTTACTACTAATAAATGGAAAGTTAACAATTACAAAGTCAAGGTCATCACGTTTTTCGTACAATCTAACACTAAGTTTATGGCGATTGTCAACATCGAGACGCAGATCCAAGCAGGAAGCGTAATTGTCACTGTCAGTGGTGTTTTTAATTTCGATCTCATTAGGTTACATGAATTCTACATAATCACTAAATTTTGGATTGTTCAGCGATATAGCATCTTCGATATATTGATAAGTGAAATTAAAATGTTTGACTAATCCTTTATTAGATTTTATAAGTGCCTGTATGGAATCGGCTTCGTCGGAATAGAAAAACAAATCAGCAAGCAAAGGTGAACAGTTGTTACCCATGGGGATACCTACCACTTGCTGATAAATTTCCCCTCAAACTCCAACAAAGATATTATCAATTAAAACATCCAACATCTGAATTATCTTGTTGGCGGTGAATTGATTTTTGGAATCACTATGGTTCTAAACAAAATATGTGGAATTGTAATTAACAACTAAAAATTGATATCTAACATTTCCCGATTTAGATTCAAAGACACTGAATAATGTTTTTTAACCTAACATTTAATTTACTATGGGGAATTTCGGTGTATAAACGAGACTGAAGCGAGTGATCTAGATTGCAAACCATCAAGTAATTCCTTGGAATTTTTAATATCCACATTTGATAATAAAAAAAAAACAGTACCAGAGTATATTTTTGAATACCCTCTTTCACTGCCATTAGCATGGTGTTTTTTTTAACCTGCTATAAAACGTTGCTTGTAGAGATTTTTTATGTAGTTTGGGTATCCAGTATAACAGCGGTAGATCTGTATAGGTATCACCACATGGAGTACCAAATGATGTGAGTACAGATCTGTGATCGTAGCACTGTCAATTGATTTCCCGAAATTAAGTTCTTTAAACAGACAGTCATAATAATATCGTTTACATATAAACACTAAGTTGTCAGCCGGTACAATAAAATACTTGTAATGTAAGGCGTTGAGATTTTCAACAATGCTAACATCATTGAAAAAAGATTTAGGCCTAGTGTCAACTAACAAACGTTGCATATAAATTCTTCTTAAGTAAACCACTGATAGACTAAGTCTAATCTGAGAGAGTATCAGATATAACATCCCCCTCTTAGTCCATGATCTAGCGTAGTTCTCTACGGCATCCATAATAAGTTTGAAAATTTGATCCAATGAAAATGGTTGCAGTTCCCAGTATTTGGGCCCTTTAAACAAAATCTCACGTAACTTATTATTCTGGGCTATATTCAAACACCCGTGACTACATGTCCAGCTGGTTGGTATATGAAGGACGACGTATAGAACAAGAACAGTGTAGAGGGTTATCATCTAATTATTTTTCATTAACAGCAAGTTGTTATTAATTAAGCTTAATCAAAACCAATTAATCTACCGTTCGAGAGCCACAGGGATCGGTATTAGGCCCACTTCTGTTTACAGCCTACACTACACCGTTAGGTAATATTATTAAAAACCATAGCCTGGACTATCACCTTTATGCCGGCAATATACAACTATATTTTTCTATCGAACCAGACTCTCAATCGAGTAATATTTCAAACCTTGACAACTTATCAATAAAATAATGGATGACTAACAATTTCCTGAAACTGAATGACGATAAAACTGAAGTGCTCTTTATGGGATCAGATCAAAAACTAGACAAATTGACCATCGATAAAATTCGAGTTGGTAGTTGTGAAGTTTCTCCTGCTAAGAATGTTAGAAATTTAGGTATTTATTTTGACAGCAAATTTAACATGGGTAACCATATCGTCTATCTGTAAATCAACAAATTTTCAATTGTATAGATTTGTGGGATAAGAAACTTATCAAACCTGTAAAATGCATGCTTGTGAATACTCTTGTTGCATCTCGTTTGGACTACTGTAATTCCCTGCTATGTAATCTTCCTGTAAATAAGTGGTCTCTCCTCCAGCAAATTCAGAATAAAGCAGTACGAATCATTACCAGAACTAAACCTACCGATCACATTACTACTATTTTACCTGATCTACACTGGCTTCCTATATTACACCGTAACACTTACAAAAATACTTACACTTACTTACTCTTCATTCAGATAAACTTAAATCCCTTATCACCCTATATACTCCATCCCGATCTCAAAATAGCAATCTGCTTACACCTTTTTATCCTTCCACATTTGATGGTAAACGCTGTTTTCCTACACTTCTCCTTTTCTGTGGAATATCTTACCTCTCAATATTAAACAATATGATAGCATTGAAAGCTTTAAACGCAATTTAAAAACACACCTTTTTGATGACAACTATGGCTCCTAAGTATCCGAGTTCATTGTATACTGTTTTAGGCGCTGTTCTATTTTATTCTTTATTACTTTTAGCTATTTATTTCCTATGTTTGATGTCCACAAAATGTTAACTGCGGCATTGAACAGTATTTATATTGGTAATAAGCGCATTATAAATAAATTAGTATTATTATGTTAGATAATGCGTTTCTGTAATTAAATAGTTTCGATGCAATGGGTTTAGTATACTTAAAAGAATTCCTAGGAACAGTGACAGTTTTGAAGTAAGTGGGGATCTGTGCTGTGACATGTTTATTGTGTAATATTTGGCTTAACCCGATAGCGTCAATGCCTTTATTAGCAAATTTCAGTTTTAGACACACCAGTCGCAATGTCCAAACCACGGTGAGAAATGTCAAGAACAATGGATATAACCCTGTATTTTAGTGGTTGCAGGATCAGTACAACTTGAATCAAACATTCAGATTTAAGTAATTTCAAAATAGTAAGTGGAATCGAATATAATTTATTATGGATATGGTGTGGCCCTAGTGGTTCTTGGTTAATTTCCAAAAGGGAATCAAGTGAAATACAAATTTTCAATACTAGCTACACATTGCCCTTGTACCCAAAAGGGGTGACAGTATCTAAATTTAATGGGCGTATTTAATATTCCTCTCGGCTTCTGCGAAATGGTGGTAAATTTTCTATAATATAGACACCCTCATTGATAGTATAGATTGGCCAGATTGGTTAAAATATCTATAAAGAATCTGGTTACTACCTTTATTTATATTGTGACGATGACCATTAATATGTAAATGTAAATGTCCTTTAGTTACGCCAACATAAACCAGGGGGAGGAGTGTACATTATATACCGTAGATAATATTGGAGGTTGTACTATTTAGTTTCTCAAACCCACGTGTAAAATATGTTTTATTAGTTAATGAACTTATAAAAAAATAATTACTATTCAAAATAGGACAGGTTTTACAATTATTAGACATACATTTAGAAATATAACAATTATAAGTTAGTTTGACAGAACATGGTTTGGTTGCGATTAATGAAGTATCCGAGGAATTAAAAACATTACAGGCACCTGAACGAAGATTATCTCCCATACTATAACCTTGGGATGTATCACCGATTCCCCCCCCCCCCCCTTCCCTTGGGGGAATACCCTTAAATTGGCGTAAAGGTTTTGTCAAATGTTTTTATCTTTATTCTATACATAGAAGTCTTATAAAGAAATTACGTCTGGAGTTTTATATGAAACTCCCTTGATATTGAATGTATGTAACAACAGTCTATATTGTATCGTTATTTGTCAGTCGATATATAATCGATTAAATAGAAAGCCGTGAGTAAGATTAGATAATATCATTACAATGTCTATCTATCACAATAATTCAAACAATTTGTGTTAAAACTGCTGAACGCAACGAAATGTCAGACGTAACGACATGCTTTCCTCAAATCGGTCATAAAAATAAATTAGTTAATTGCCTAGCCGTTGTCGTTTAGGCGTTTAAAAGAATAGTTTAAAGCGAGGTGTAGTTTGAAGGTAAAAACCTTCACTATCATTGATCCATAATGTCTACGCATGTACAGGATGCTTGTTCTTTACATATAGTGCCTCTTTAGACTGTAACAGGTCTCTGTGACCATATTTTATCTTTAACTAATTATTGGGTTTTATTTTGTAGTCATATCTCACGCACTTAAGTTGAACGACAGAAGGGTTGAAACATAAAAAGTGTTATAAACCCATAAAATAGCTGGTTCTATGTGAAAACAAAATATCACCAGATCACTTATAATAGTAAAATAACTTCTAATTGGGTTAGCACCAATCGATAAAATTAATAACGTCATTTTTGACCAATAAGATAATTGAAAGCCAAAACAGAAGGGTAGAAAAAGACCACAGTTTTAAGCCATAAGCAAAGGGGTGGGATGGCCTAGTAGCCTAGCGTGTCGCGCCTCGACCCCTAGCTGCCCGGTCACCTCTGGCTTGCGGTTGTGGTTAGATCCCTGGTGTGAGCGTATGTTACTTAGATGGGGTGCCTTCTCAACCTCGCGGGGTTTTTCCGGTTTCCTCCAACATGAAAGACAAGTGCGCATGAACGCGGACGTAAAACAACGAGAACAAAAACAACAGGCGATAGACATACAGCCGCTAGATTCTAAGAGAGGAGACATGCATTAAGAAAGATATACCGTAAAGGTTCATGGGACACCGTATAGATTTAGTAGACCCCATCGTTTGAAGGAGAGGCATAATGATGTACATTCGAACTTATATTAAGCAAGCACCCAAGGGAAATTTTAAAATGCTTGTTTAATGGAGGTGCTACTTGACTGGAGGTATTCAATATTGCCCCTACCCCTACCACAAAAAATAAAGATATAGATGCATATATATTTGTATTCATGTACATGTAGTACGTTCCGCCAGTAAGCTCAATCTGCGAATTAGGGGCGGGGAGAACAAAATGGTGATTTTAAGTATTGTAATGTAATGTAACTTAATAAGAAGCTGGTATCCTATGTATCCCGTACTTGATATAAAATGTAGAAACGAACTGTGGTGTTGTTATTACGGTCAGATGAACGTCTTAATTACTGAGATAGTAAGAAGAAAATACACAATGTGAAAAGGGGTCCTAGAAATAAGAACAGATTTACAAATATAACCAGAGACAATGCTAGACGATCACGAGGCTATGGATACAAAATATGTACATAAATTGGTAGAATCAGACACTTGACAACAGTGAAAGAGTTTGCTAGTTTGCTAGTCTATGTCGATGTCAATTTCCAGTAGACTATGCATGAAGTCAACTGTCTCGACGAATTACAATAATCTATTTATATATAAATAGCATTACAGTATTACCATACCAGCTCCAGCGATATGGCTTATATTAACCCAAAATCTTAACTTACTGTCGATCAGTCATTACAAACCATGATAAACTAAGCAATACTTGATAGCCTGATAATATTATAGGTATTGCTACTTTAAAACTGAATTGTCTTGTCATGGGGCATAAATACCCATTTAGGACACTGTTATTGGTCATTTGATAATGTTTTAATCACGACTATCATCAAGAAAAGATGATGTCTACTAAAAGCCTTCCAGATACCGCTGATCTGAGATTAAGGACAAGGAGTTGGGGTGATATAGCGGTTAAGAGTGCGGCGCTTCACACTCTAGCTCACCGATCATCCTTGACTTGCGTTCGTGGTTTGGATCTTTGGTGTAAGCGCGTGTTACTTGAAGATAAGCGTATTTTCAACTGCATGGGTACCCCCGTTTCCTCCCAATGGATATACCAATAAGATCACCTGAAAACGTTCTTGAATCCTTAATTGGGCTAAACATAGCAAGGAGACATTTCCTCGTGGTATAATTGATATTTAATGATATTTTATAAAATTCTATTAGTATTTAATAGAATTAAGTCTCGACAAAAATGGTAATTTTATATAATTTAATTTTTATAATCTCTTTACGTATCTTGTTAATCATTCTGGGTTATTTGATCTGTAGAGTCATTATTATTATTAATTAGTTTAAAGCACGTCCAGTCAAACTTAAAACATTTGAATTATTGTAAGATATTTAAATTCCCTGGTTATTTTCAAGTTCGATGTCATTAGAATCTGAAAAATTATTGAGAGTAGTTGGAGTCATTTTCGTTTCGTTTTATGATGAATTAACCCTGTTCCGGTTTCAAAAAACATTATCAGACTTAAGAAATTACTCAAAATTGTTTCCTTTTAGTTCAATCTCATTAAAACACTTGTCCTATTTCGTTTCGGTTTTTTATAGTTCTAAACTTCGTTTTAATTGCCTTTACTTGACTAGGATCTGGAAGGGTTGTTATTTAACTCGTGTTCTGCCATCAAATGGTCCGTCGACTCGAGTGCTTGACCTTTTTTGCACGGATTAGCTGAGACAGAAATTAAAACAAAGCAAAGCATAGCCACTTGTAACATCTACTCTGATTGGTTAATCGAATGACTGGCGTTATAGGGTCATATGTCGTTTACTACTTAACACCTGATGCGAATCTCCATTATAACTTGTTAGATCTACATGTAGTGTAGGCCATCGAAACTTCAAAAAAACGAAACGAATATAGATCAGTATTTTAATTAGATTGGGTGTTTGCTCTAATGGATTAACTACAACAATAAGAAGCTATGGGTATAGATTTAAGTTTATGGATTAAAGATATTTCTCATAAATAGTGTTTGAAATTTGGGTAAATTCTTAACTCTTAACTTTAGTCTGAGAATGTGGGGGTCGGGCGCTGTTACGTCCATATACTATTCAAAAAAAGTAGGGGATATTTGATTTTTAAGTGTTATTAAAGTCGATTTATTCCAAATGGTCGACTAAGTAAGGCACAGACTGGCCATTATAAGGGTAAAATGATACCCGGGGTCAAACAGCAAAATTACCACAGCATCATTGGGATTAAAAATTGTATAAATTCCTATTACCTGCTACTTGACCTTTCAGAATAGATCTATATGGCCTAATAAATGACATATTCAAAAATCAATATTCTATTTTGTTATGCAGTCTGAGTATGTTTTCCATCTTCCATATACAGAAAGACTAGTAAACATTTCAATTTTATTAAATGGGAGCAAAATAAATACTTCTAAATATTATCTAAATATTCTCATCGATATAGGAATTAAAATGTCGTCCAGCTAACATCTTGAATTTCCAGAAGCTGAGCTAATTGAATGAAGACAAGTACTTTTCGTATGATTCATACCACTCTATATATTGTTAAAGATAACAATTCCGTTTGTGCTCAGAATTTTAAATTTCGGGTCCAAACTCACATGCTCTTACAGAATGAAATTACAATTCTTGAAATCTGTTAAAACTGTACAATAACATTTGTAATATCGGTGGACGGTAACATGCTGTATTTGTGTAATGGTGCCTTAGAAATAAATTTTACTTTTACATTTTATATTAGTCCAGGGATGCTACGCGGTGTCTTGACATACTTTAAACTGTAGTCTGAGCTCAACTTGCTCAGAACTCAGATCTAACCTTGTAAAAAGCTACATGATGTCTATTAAACATATCGGCCTATTTTTTTAATAGGATGACACCTGTTACCACTGTTTGTACACGGTGAACAGTCCATATGCTGATAACACTATTTTGCCAGATTACACTTTTTTGCGTATACGTTTTTTTTTTAGGACTTCGAATTCTGTCTAACGGTTTGGATTATTCGTACTTGGTTTTATTGCACACCTATAAAAGTGAATGTGTCAAAGACTAACAATCCCGGGATTTAACACAATTAACACAATTCTTATTTAAAATCCATACGGACTATGCATAACTACCATACCATGGCATATATTACCCCCAAATCTCAACCATTCCGAAAACCACAATAACTTAGCAAGACGTGGTGGCTTTATATTATAAGTACTGCTACTTTCAAACTACGGGAATTCTGAACACTATATATTGATCTTTTGATAATGTTTAAATCTAATCGGGAATATCTACTTCAAAAAGACGTGCCTACTATACAAGGATACCAACCACAACCAACGCTCAACAGAGATAAAAGGTGTGTGTGTGTAAAGGGGGGGGGGTCTAGAGTATCGCGTTTGGAGCTTAAGCTGGCCAGTCAACTCTGCTTATAGTGTGACCCTATCAGGCTTCGAGATAAGGGCGCCCCCTGAACATTGTGGGGATTTACTCAGGGTACTACTGGTTATTTCTTCACCGGGCGCTTAATTATTTCATCATATATTATCCCCGATGAAATGGGGATTTTATAATATTTAATGTTCATAATCTCGTTATCTAGTTCATCTTCCGGGTTATTTAATTATAATAATTAGTTTAAAGCAAGTCCAGTCATTTTTATAAACTTTAAATTCTAAGATTAAATAGAATTGTCTGATTATTACCTTTATTCTCTGAACATTACCGTTATCAACTTTTTAGCTTAAAAATCCTTATAAATTCAATTATTATTATTAAAATGGTATTTATACAGCGTTCGTCTTCCACTGCAGAGCAATGCCCATGGGCGCTTTACAAAATTATAAATTATATCAATATAAAAATTAAATGTACATAAAAATCTACATGATAAAATTACATGCATATATAGAATGACATAATCATATGATAAAATGCAAGATATATAGAATCTTTTTAACTTAAGACTGTGTACAAAAATGTGTTTTTAGTGATTGTTTGAATATTGTAATATATTTTGCTGACCATATGATAAAGGGAGCTTATTCCAGAGTCTCGGTGCCTGGAAAGGGAAGGGTCATTCTCCGAAAGAATACAGATTTACAGAAAGGGACCACTAGATGATTTCAAATATCTACTTGGCGTAAATAGAGTTAATAAATCTTTTATATAACAGGGTGAAGTGTCATTAAAACATTTATAAACCAGTAAAAGAATTTTAAAATGAATGCGGCACTTAATGGGTAACCGGTGTAAAGAGGCTAAAATTAAAGATATGTGGTCATGTTTTTTCGAAAGAGTTATCAATCCGGCAGTACAATTTTGGTCTTCTTGAAGCTTATCTAGGTGTTTTACAGGAAGACCAGCAAGGAGAGAATTAAAATTATCAAGCCAAGAAGTTATAAAAGCATGAACAAGTGATTTGGTTGCTCCTAGTGAAATGTATTTTCTAATTTTACCTATATTGTAAATGTGGAAATATCAGCTTTTACATACATTATTAACACCAATATTTTTTGCAGAATTAACAGACTGAATAATAAATATGGATCTACAATCAGATATTTGACCCTATAAGAATATATTCAGTTTTACCACTATTTGACTTTTAAACATTAGCAGACATACTTTTTTATGTCAATTATACAAGTTTCTAGTATGTCTTTTTTTGGTATTAAAATCATTTTTTATACATGGTTTACAAGCAATATAAATTGGTGTATCATCTGCATACAGCTGATAATCTTAAGCTATGACCCCGAACTAATTTGCCGAGCGGAGAAGTGTATAGTGTAAAAGAATGGGTCCAAGAACACAGCCCCGGGGTACTCCGTATAAGATGGCATTGTTACTAGAAATGTATCATTAATTGATACTCTTTGTTGTCGACCAGTTAAATAACTTGTTATAAGTTTTAATGCAAAACCATCTATACCCAAATCTACATTAAAACGACTAATAGGAATTGAGTGGTCAAATGCAGCCGTAGTTCCTTCATGAACTATCTCTGAGCGAACGATGTCTCGCTAACAGTTCCTCACGGGCCTTGTTATCAACTAGTATGAAAATAAAGCTTTACCCCATCTCGGTTCTAAGGCTATTTTAGATCCTTACCGTCTATTTTGCACCGTGAAACTTTTTTGATCACCAAAAGAAATCATTTCCTGACACAACCGAGACAAATTTATAATAATCCAACACTATTTTCGTGTAGAATTCGATGTTAGAAAAAGACCGGTCTGCGCTGACGTCAGTAAACAAACATGGCGGCCAGATTTGAACGATTTTATTTATCTTTTTCTAACGTCGAATTCTACATGTGTTGAATTATTATAAATTTGTGTCGGTTGTGTCAGGAAATGTTTTCTTTTGGTGATCAAAAAAGTTTCACGGTGCAAAATAGACGGTAAGGGTCTAAAATAGCCTTAGAACCGAGATGGAGAAAAGCCTTATTTTCATACTAGTTGATAATAAGGCCCGTGAGGAACTGTTAGCGAGACATCGTTCGCTCAGAGACAGTTCATAAAGGAACTTATGCAGCCGATGAGTCTAACAAAATAATAAATACACAGTGTTGATTTTCCAAAGACAACAATATCATTATGGACCTTGGTTAATGCTGTTTCTACACTATGAAATCGGTTGTATGCACTTTGAAGGGGTTCTTGAAAATCATTATCTTCTACATATTCTATGAGATGATTGGCGATACATGTTTCTATGATTTTAGATATAAAATTTAAATTTGACACAGGTCGATAATTTTTTTAATATATTGATATCCAGGTCTGGCTTTTTAATAATGGGGTTAACATTTACAATTTTATACAAAGTAGGGAAAACACCTTGTTTGAAACAAAAATTAGCAAAATATGTTATATATTTACTAAAGTCGGTATTGAATCTAACGAACATTTTTTCGATGGTGAGCCTCTGATTAAAGCCATTGCAAAAGGTTAACTAACAAGACTAAAAGAGTTGAATGAAACAGAGAGTGGTTCTGTGTAAATATCGATATTACAATTTAAAATATTCAGATTGTTTCTAATGAGAGAGACTTTGTTAACAAAATATTGTGAAAAATTTATCAGTGAGATCTTTTGTATTGACATATTCAGGAAGTACATAGTGTGAGGAACTACGATCTATCAGTGACTTGACTACACTGAATAATTCTGTGAGATTTTTATCACTATTAGTAATCTTGTTTTTAATGCTTTCATAAATGTCCTTGTGAATGTGTAGTTTTGATTTACGTCAGTTCTTTTCACCACGTTTTCGTAGTTCTTGACTTCTCGTATCTCATTGCCAAACCATTCACAACCAGGGCGAACAGTAACAGTTTATACAATTAATGAAGCACAATCATAGCTGTCTTATTGTTGTATCACAGTGGTTAACTTTTCGTTAACATCTTCTATGCAGTTACACAAGTGTACTAATGGTTGCAGGCCGTCACTTCTGGCATTAGGCCGTCACTCAAGGTTTCACACCGCCACTCAAGGTTTCAGGCCGTCACTCATGGTTTCACACCGCCTCTTCAGATGTAATAATAATAATAATAATCGCGTCATTTTACAAGGGTAGCAAATTAGGCCTGATCAGTCTATCTCGCATGTTTTGGAGAAAAATTGTAATTATTTAAAACTATCACTCAATACTACATAGCGGAGTCGTCGTGGCTCAGGGTGTGAGGCGCCGGCTCACTAACCAGGAAGACAAGGGTTTCATCAAGGCGGGCGAGAGAGGGAGAAAGGGTAAGAGAGAGAGAGAGAGAGAGCGTGTGTGTGTGTGTTTTATGATAAATTTGACCATATTTTACTTTATAAAGATAACGGGATATGCGTATTGGTTTTTCATACGAGGATTATTTAACGTCCACTCGACACGTTCGCGGTAATTTCATTTCACTAATTTAGCAGTGGTAGGAAAACCCACGTGGCTGGACAGGCGTCCCTACTACTTGTCGTGTACAACCGGGGAATCGAAACCAACCGGCATGCTCATGTCGACGTACATACGCCATTCAGTGAGATATAATGAAAATGTTTCCCAAACATCGTTAGGTAGGTTCAAATTATCAGACGTATAAGAATATCATGTCATAAAATTCACAAGTTTATTATTATACATGATCATTAAGTAGCCATTCAACCTTTTTACATGATAGTCTGCCATTGTTACAACTTCCTCTCCAGCCGGCGGATAATGTCCATTTTATCGGTAACCACATGGATGTATTAAAGTATTCTAAACTTGTCTGCTCTCTCGTGGTTATAGATTGTCAAAGGTCAATCGTGCCTTATTTATTAGCTTGATTTAAAGTGTGGGGAGTAATAAGCGGTGTTAGTAAGGATGATAAGTTTGTTCTGGTCAAGGCTAAGCCCATCTAATTGAATCAAGAGAGATGAATGACACTGGCTATTTGCTGCCGTCAATCTTTCCCCTACAGTTCTTTCAAGTAGAAATATTTCATGCATGGAATCTGGAATGTTTGGATTATGGTAATGCAAAGATCCAAGACAATTACCCTTACGACCCGAGCGACGGCCCTCTTAAAGTGAATATAAAGTAACGTTTAGTGCTTGACCCTAATCAAAACACTTGTCATATTGTTATTGGGTTTACAAAACACTCATAAACAACAACATTTTTGGTTGGTTGGTGTAGAACAGTAGGACGTTAAACCCGATTTCTTTTTTTAAAAAACTCCTAACCATCAACACTTTAGGTTTGTTCTGGTTGTTGACCTCTTGATTCTGCACTGTAGCGTCTTTTCAACAAGAGCCTTGCTGGCAATTCTAACATCCATTTCTAGACATCTTTATCAACATTAAAAGGCAACAAGTTTGTATTATTTTGCCAGATACCACCTAGTATCATGTGGTTGGGTCCTCTTGCTTACTTATCTTAGCGTTGGTTTCGCCTTTGGTATTGTCTAGTCTGTGCATATATATTCTTCTTCTGGTGGTTGTTTGTAACTCCTTGCAGGAGACGCTGTCTGTTAGCTTTGTTGAATAAAGTTCGTAATAGAAAGTCCAAAACAGCATCCTCAATATACTGCATGAAATAAAAACACTAGAAAATTTCGGTGCCGTATATTGTTGACGATTCATTGTACGATACCATGTCTATTAACGTCTTACTGTTCTGCTCGGACTGGGCTAATGACGACGGGCATACGCGATTCAGTGTGCATGCTATTGGAGAGCGACGCTACGGCCTACTCTTATATTGAATTCCAATTGCCAAGGGATCGTTTACGTTCACGCCAATGTGTACACGGTACCTCGGTTTTTCGAACGACTAGACATTAGTCCTTGCTAGGCCCTTGTCTATTAGTTTTGATGAATACATATCTTAGCAAAATAAGAACACATATAGCAGCATCTATATATTTAAATTACAGAGGTGATGTCATCTTTTGGTGTTGGCGTACCAAGCGTGCATTGTTTATATTAGTGAGTGTGAGTGTAAGTTGTTTAATTGTCTCGTGTAGTTTAAATATCTCGACAATTAAACTACACGCAATGTCTAAAATATAAGATAATGTATGTGCTGTACGTATACTGTTTACTCTTAGATTCGCAGTGCATCAATGAGTAGTGCTCGATCCCGGTGTTGTCAGAGAAAGCTCATCGGTATTTTCTTGCTTGGTTTCCCCTTTTCATTTTTGTCAAACAGAGGGCATAGCAAGCGACAACTTATAGTCGTTCGGCTTACACCGATCGTAAGGTTCCGTGTACACATTGATGTACACGTAAGACATCCTGCCAAAAGTTCACGAGAAGAGCACACTATGTGGCGTATGCCCGTCTTCATTAGCCCAGTCGGAGCAGAATATTAAAACGTTAAACTAAATTAGTTTCCATTTTCTACTCTTAATTCGGAACTTTGTGAATGTGTCCTCGAGTATTAGATTCAATGAATAAATTTCTTAGTAAAATGACAACTTGAATATCATCAAATATATATAACGACTAAAATAAAATATTATAAATTTCCATCCTCTGACAATCTTTCACGATGTAATCTATTAACAAACCCTTTGCATTTTACGAATCTTTCAGATATCGTGGTCAGCCATATATATGTCTAGAAGAATCAATCACCAGATATTATTATAATTGATGATTGATTGTTTGTCGAAATCATGTGAACAGTGGAAGATTTGTTTAAACAATATTCTTGCTTTATAGCACAAGCACGTGTTTAATCTAATTCCAGACCAATCGAGAATTAATAAAGCTTTACGTGATTTACGTGATCATTGCCGAGTTATCAGCTTCCCTGATTGCACCTGATCGTCAATAAAACCACTTTACCATCACCATAAATACAACATTAATAGATCCATTCATAGTAATCAATTGATTGGAATCCCTCTGATAGGTCTAATAGGAGAGAGAGAGAGAGCGAGAGAGATAGGGGGGGATTTGGGTAGAGAGATTTGCCATGTTTTACTTTATAATGGTTACGGGAATGCGTATTGGTTTTGGGGGATCACGGTGGCTAGTTGGATAAGGCGCTGGTTCGCTAGTCTGGAGGTCGGGTGTTCGATCTCTGCATTGGCCGATAAAGTTCATCTCGATTTTCCTTGTCAGTGATGCAGAAGGGGGGCCTGACAAGGACAGCTGCCTAGTCGTTCGTATGGAGCGGAAAACCGATGCCCCGTGTACACATTGGCGTGCACGTAAAAGAACCCGGCCCTTGGCAGTTGGAATTCAGTTACTGCCCGGGTAAAATTTCCCTCATAGCACACTGTATGGCGTATGCCCATCTTCAATTAGCCCAGGTTAGGGGCTTAAGCGTAGGACGTTAAACCCCATTTCATTCATTCATTCATTCGTATTGGGTTTTTTTTTATAGATGATGTATATTAACTGTTTTTCCCAATTGTTCGCAATTTGTTGTTGCCTGCTTCTGTTTTATTATTGTCCTTTTTCTTGCTTTCTATAGTTGATCTAAGTTACTACTGTCGACGGTCGAGGCTTTATTTTCTTTCTTCTGTAATTGTTTTACTTTATAAAGGTTACGGGAACAGCGTATTGGTTTTTCATACGAGGATTTATATTAACTTTTTTCCCCAATTGTTCACGACTGCTGTTGTCTGTTTTTGTTATACGAGTGTCTTTGTTCCTGCTTTCTGTAGTTGATGTAGTTTGCTAATGTTGAAGTTCGGGTTTTTTTCCTTGTTTCTGTAATTGTTCAAGTTTGTTTTCTGATGGAGGTTGTAATTTTTTTTTTTCGATTGATATGGTCGGGGTTTCTGGGGGTTGGGGGTGGGGGTGGTTAGCGCGAGGGTATTGTTTCATAAGGTCTGTCATTGAGTCATCTGTCACGGTTGTACATGACTAGGAGTAGGATCATCTCTCCAACATCGTGGGCTTTCCCCGGGTCCTCCAGTTTCCTCCCACTGCTAAAATTGAGCCGTATTTTAGTCTCGAAATGACCTAGTTTGTTCTTTTTATATTTTTGTTATTTTGTCAGAGGAGATAAGGGATGCTAGTGGTTCCTGTTTTGATGCTGTTTGTCAGGCGGACGGAGTTGGTATGCAACTTGGATGACTTGTCTTCCTGCAACTGGACCCTTCCATTCTTAAAATTCCAAAACGGCTCCTTAATTAATGATACTATATAACTGGGTATTGTTAAATAAACAGAAAAGATAGGTGTACTTTATTTGATCAAATCTACACAATTAAGGGTAGATTAAAAACCATAAAATTGCAGTTATCAGCCAAAATAAAACAGACCATTCAAAGTTAGTGTGTGGAACCTGGTATGCAGCTTGGGTGACTTGTCTTCCTGCAATTGGTCCCTTGTCTTACTTAGTGCATTTATGTTGCCTCAGCGGATATCTAAAGATGTTTCCATACCAAAACATTATAAGTTGGTTAATGGTTAAAAACAAACCGTTATGTGATGGTTAATACCATACATTATAAGTTGTTTAATGGTTAAAAACAAACCGTTATGTGATGGTTAATACCATACATTATAAGTTGTTTAATGGTTAATACCAAAACGTTATAAGTTGTCTTATATGTATGTAGATAAAACGTTATGCATAATACTGTTGGTTATTTTGTATACAAAATGATATAAGTTGGTTATACATGCAGTACTATTATTTTTTACACAAATAAAGACGCTATAATTTAATGCCAACCACCAATTTACCACGGATTTCGTCTTTCGGATTGGCAAATCTATTTTACATCTTGCTTAAACAATCCATCACCGTGGACCTAATAAAAACTCGCTTTCAGTAGCAAGATTTCATCTTGAAAGACATTTGTGATACCTTCTTATTGATAAGCTTAATCACTGCAGAGAGAGTTTTGTTTTTTGTGTGATAAATCTTGTCAATGAAGATTTATTTCATTGAGTCCTCTATGGAATAGTTTCGTTTTCTCCTAATATCTGTAAACATTTTATTGGCCGTCCATTCCATTTGATTGAGGTTAGGTTTGTGCTGCCATTATTCGTTACGGGCGGTAAGAGAAATAGTATTACCACCATTTTATTGGATTATCTATTATCAGATTATTGAAAGGAATGGTTGTAGCGGTATCAATTTATCTATTTAAACCAGAGATTCCATTGGCAATAAACTATGCCAAATTGTTCGTCTCTAGTAATGCCTCACTTTGTGAACATTTCATCTTTACAATGTTTACTTTATCTTCCCTCGAGTTTACTTCCTAAATCAAATTTTTGTTTTTATCTGGTAAATTATCTTGGCAAATTATCTTGCATTAAAGAAATGCAAGCGTTTGCATAAGTGGCATAAAATCGTTAACAGAAATCTTTTTTTTTTTCACATTATCGCCCTATTCTTTCAAACGTCAATTCCAATTTTCTGCGGGATGAAAAGCGGTGTTGGCTTTAATGGTATCCAGCATAACCAATTGTAAACAATCATTAAAATTGCTATTGTTCCTAAGTGATACTAATCTATTGAGATATATTAGAGGTCGGTCTCTTTAAGAGCGATCTGCTCGTAGACTAAAATACTTCACGTCATCTTCGTTTAAGCTCGCGCGTGCATGACACTCTTCTAGTGACGTCTGTACCCCCTTAAGATTTGGTCGAGTTTCTGGCGGGAACAATTACTTGGTTCTCCTATCAATACCATTCTACTTGATAATAAGCCGTAAAACGCCGACTCCATCTCGAATCAATAAAGCAACAGGTCTACCTATACCGCCAATGCTTCCCAGGATTGCCTCCCGTTAATTAAATAAAGGGCACTAGGTCTCGTTATGAATTCTATAGACAGTCGATTTGAAGACACCGTTGTTATTCATTACTTGTAAGGAAGAGAAGCCGACAACTTCCTTTAACAGTAAGTGCCACCATCTAGGCTTGTCACATTTGATATCGGGTTTTGATACACACATACTGGTGTCGTTGGCACTGTCTACTGTAATAGCAGTGATTGAACATATTATTGAAGAACAATAGAATCTATTATTAGACTTTGTGTACTGACTAACAGGTAAGAACGGAATTTGATTATATTCTAATGTCAACTTGGTTAAATAGAATAAATGCTGCTATTTGCATTTTATTCAAGGCTGGTGGAATGACCCTTTTTAATATGTATACCACTAGAAAGGGCATGGCTGTGACACAAGTAGAGGAGTGACATCCTTTCGAACCGAATTCATTGGAATTAAGAAACGAATTCTCAAATTGGGCGTGTTTGAAACGTTTTCTATCTTTCGGTTTGGTTTGGGGTTTGTTTTTTGTTTTCTGTTTTTGTTTAGTTTTCTGGGTTGATTCTTTTTTTTTTTGGGGGGGGGGGGGTACTTGAATTCAGATCCACTTAGACTGCCCTTTAAATTGGGATATCTCCTTATTCGTTACCAGTCAATTAAGTATTACACGAAATTGGACAGGTGTTTTTATTTTAACAAATAAGAGAACACCATTTATGGCAAATGTACTTATTTTATAGGGTAATTTATT
Source organism: Patella pellucida (assembly GCA_917208275.1). NCBI lineage: Eukaryota > Metazoa > Mollusca > Gastropoda > Patellidae > Patella > Patella pellucida. Next base: position 33,573,213 of record OU795044.1, read on the forward strand.
TATAGTTGTAACTTCAATGTAATTCGTTACCTTAAAGTTACCCACATTTTGATTGAAGGTGTTAAAGTTACCAGGAACAATGAAGCTTAAACTGTAATAATTTCTAACTTAAACTATAAGAATTACCAACTTAATAATAATATTCAACATCCTGTATAATAAAGACAGATTAATGACAATAAACTAATCCGATTCACGTGGAATTATTCCTGTTTTCGTGCATGTATAATTTTAAAGAGTCCAAAGCAGAGATATCGTTGCATAGTAAGTATTGTTGTCAATCTGTTGGTCTCCAGCGACAATTTTAAAACTTAAGTAATAAACTAAGCAATGTTATCTCTAAGCAGTACGGCTTTAAGACAATTGGACAAATCGCTCGGAATTGGGCAGCTCTATGGTATTCTACTTTAGTCTTATCAAATAAAACTGTCCCCGTGCGTACATTAAAGTAAACGTACTCGTTCAATAAAACAAATAGTCATTAATTTCTGGTCATTTATAAGAAATCATTTGACTCAACCAGACCTCGGCACTGAACATGGGGAACCACTAGAATTGTTCCCAATTGGGTCATGCATCGTGGGGCCTTTGCTTCAGTTAATATATAAAACCGCCTCTGTCATATTGTATAACCCAACAACTCAATTATGTAATTAATTAAACCTATCCTGCTCCGTAAATTAGTCCTTGATCACATAGAACCTACACTAACCCACATCGACTTTTCTGCATTAACCGATAAGGGGGATAAAATAATGTTCTTAAATTATTTAAACAATGAATGAAGAATTTTGAGGTGGATCTTAATTAAAAATGTAGGCCTATCGCCGTTACTGATGATATGCTGAAACAAATTAATACGCGCACGATTCAAATAATACCCCGTAAAAACCAACCAATTCATGATTTTTATTATTCTTTCACTATTTATAACCTGCCTACGAACATAAGCCGCATCTAAGCATAAGCTAAACAAGCTACATTCCAGGGCCCTGTTTCTCAAAATCTTAATTAAAGATAAAAATCCAAATTTTAGTACATACTTCAATTTTGATTGGGTAAGCATTTAAATCAATCTAATAATATCCAATCAAATGACTAAAATTTGGATTTTATCTTGTTAAAATTTCGTGAATCAGGCACCAGGTCCTTACAATCCTAAACATTTTTTTTTAAAAATTGACTCACCTTCTTGTTATTCTTGGATGTGGGGAGGGGGATCTTTGAAATATAAGACAATGGTCAACCATTTCAAGAACGATCGACATAAAACTGGGCATGATCGTTCCTAGATTGGCGGTCTTTTGGTAATACTTCACAATTCCGAGATGGTGCTGCTCGATTTGTGGTCCATATAGTGCATCTTTTGTTCATTCTTATTTTGAGTTTGCTCATTTTATATGATTTTTCATGTGTAATAGATATAATGGCTTCCTTTTATATGACTATAAATATTTTGGGTTTTTTTTTTTAATGTGTAATCTGGTTTTAAATATTTGTATGTGTAGGTATCCTGTCCTCACCTTCTTAGTGTAACTTTTAACATGTTGCCTCCAATATTAAATTATACATTTATAGTGTACTCAATTAGAGTTTCACAAAGTCTAACCCTTGGCACTTAGCCTTGACTACGAATCAAGAAACTATATATATTTTGGTTGTATTTGATTTTTAAAACAAACATTACCATGGTTCTTGTTTGTATCTTTGCTGAAACGTGCTTGACTAGGAATGAAACTAGATATGTTTTATTGTATTTGAATTAAAAATGAGAATTATCATGGTTCTTGTTTGTAACATTGCTGAAACCTGAAAAAAGATGGTTTGTTTGTTGAGACATTTCCTTTTGAACTAATTCATTTTTTCTCCCTTTTTTGGTATGTTCTTCAAGTCTTTTTCCATATGAAATTTATTAAAATCATTTAAGTTCATTTCTGTAATATGATTTTCGTATCGGAGAAGACTTTTATAAGTTGTAAAACTTGTATCTTATCCAGTTGTTCATTGAACAATAAAATATGTTTTTAAATGAAACCCGAATATCTTCCGTGGTGTTCACGCAATTGAACTAAGGAAATTATATGAGTTACGTGACGCGTACGTTTAATCCTGGCTAGTAATCTTTTATAAATAATTCAATCCGTGCAAGCTCTCTGTTGGTCTACGGCGCTTTGTGAAATCTTCAATTGACCATAATGTTATCAATTTGTGTATCAAATCATTTAAATTTTAGATATGGTGTGTGTCGAATATGCTTATCTATAACATATATTTTCTTGTTCGTCACGTTTTGCTATACTTGTTGTGTTTATGACAACAAAAATAAGCCCTTGTTGGTTTGTTATTGACAGGTTGTTGAAAATCATACTATTGTGACCTCTAGATTATGATGCCATCTTTCAGAGTGGCATATATTATATTGAACAGTTTGTTGAAAATCATACTTGCATTGAAAACTATTGAATAATACTACTATAAAAGATGTGATCTATTCTGGTACATAAATGGAAGTCACTCCACATATAATAATAGAGTAAACTATTCTAGTGATCTAACTATAACAATCGATTATTGTAAATTTTAGAAAAGCTTTTATCTATGTTTCATTTTTAATTACGCTAATTCAAGTATTTTTTTTATTCTATCAAGTAGATGATTACTAACAATTTCAAACGTCACTAAATATAGTACAGGATTTTTAAATCCATTTTTAAGTTGATACTTATTTTTTAGTAATTATTTATTTCAATAAAAGAAGAAACTGTTTCATTTTTATTTTAATCCTGAGAAACTTATGAGCTCGTACAACTCTCAACTACAAGAATTTAGCTCCGATAATTTTGAGACACTTTGAGACCTATATGAAGTATTAATCAATTAATTATCATAAACAGTTACTAAAAATAAATCTTAATAATAATTAAATATGCATATACTGTTAGAGTATGACATGGGCTGCACATGCCCGGTGCGTTGGCGACCGGGTATAACAAAGGTACACTGGTTTTGAGCTTTATTTAGGGAAAGTACACAGCATTAGGCATCAAAAATATCGAAAAATGAAAATCGCTAAGTTATGAATGAATATATGAAGTCTTGACTTTAAAGGTCCCGGTCTCGCTAAGTAAAATGCAATATATATGTAATGTTTATACTTTCTCTTCGACAATAGCCTCTGGACTTGTTCCACTGTTTCTCTAGCATATTTAACACAGCAGTGATGACTTCATCGCCCATCCCAAATGTGAGGCCCCGGAAGACTGGGGATCTGGAGACTAGATTGGGTGACGGGGGAATCTTGAAACCATAGTCATATGTTATTTGGAATGGAGAAAAGGCTTAGAATTAGAACAGTCAAACACCTCCTGCGACGTTTTCTTTGATTGCACTAACCGAGCTACGCAATTAATCTGCGTAATTAACGATATAACTCATCTTTAAATAAGCTTTCATGATTACGTCCACGGGTTCACAGAAAGCCATCACTATTTCGTGGACAGGAAGTTCTGTGGAAACATTTTTGCAATTGTTGGTGCCACGGGCTCATGCTACATACTTTAATTTTTTGTGTCTAGGTCAACGTCGTGATGAAACCCGGTTTCATCCGAAGTAACAATATGACCCACGAAAGCACATGAATCTCTCCGACAGACCAGATGTGTTCCACTGATAAGGGGATGTAGCCTGAGACACTCTTGTTAACAAGCCAGCATCTTGCACACTTAACCTCCTCGGCTCACCACATGCGTTTAAAGAGATGGTGTTTTTGTTTTATTTATAAGATGTACAAGTTTTAGCACATTCTATAATGTTTTGACATTTAAAGGAAGACATTAATGTAATCACCAAAAAAAATTTGAAATGACATTTGAAAAACACGTTCGTGACAAATTGCCTTTTTTGTCTGAATATTAAGAATTTATGAGATGAATTATAACATGTCAAATCTTAAAGGTTAAAATTGAAGATGATAATCGAAGGTGTTTTTTTTTCCCATTATTAAAGTTGAAGTATTCTTTTCGCCAAAGTTGAAGTTTTCACAATGTTGCTGCTCAGCCGGGTGAATAAGCATACGTAAATACTTCAAATGAATTTAAATAATAAAACACCATCGACTCATGTTGGTTAAATATTGTAAAAGATTACTAAACCGCCAATAACTTACGTCGGTTTAAATAGTGTAATCACGTCAGGTTAAATACTGTAACACAGGTTAAATGCTGTAACATATTTAAATCACGTCAAGTTAAATGCTGTAACATAATTAACTCACGTCAGGTTAAATAGATGGATTATTAGTACAACATTAGTATCTCGCCTCGGGTTAATTACCGCAGACAATCAAATACATGTAACTTACGTCAAGTTAAATACTCTTACACCGATAGTTTACGACATGATGGATTTGGTAACCCATAATCCACGCCGGTAAAATAATTGTTACATTAGTGATTAAAACATGGTAATTCACGTCATGTTAAAACATAGTAATTCACGTCATGTTAAAACATAGTATTCACGTCATGTTAAAACATAGTATTCACGTCATGTTAAAACATAGTAATTCACGTCATGTTAAAACATAGTATTCACGTCATGTTAAAACATAGTTATTCACGTCATGTTAAAACATAGTTATTCACGTCATGTTAAAACATAGTAATATACGTCATGTTAAAACATAGTAATTCACGTCATGTTAAAACATAGTATTCACGTCATGTTAAAACATAGTAATTCACGTCATGTTAAATTTGGTAAAATATCAATAATTCACTTCCGATTAAATACAGTAAATTATTAATAAAATACAAGAAACACAAGCCATGTTAAATACTTGCAATCAATACCTCACATCAGGTTAAATACTGTTATACCAATAATTCACGCCAGGTCAAATAAATTATGTTGGGTTGAATACTGTAGTGCCAATAATTCACATCAGGTTAAATACTGTAATACCAATAATTCACATCAGGTTAAATACTGTAATACCAATAATTCAAATCAGGTTAAATACTTTAACGCCAATAATTCACATCAGGTTAAATACCATAACTCCAATAATTTATGTTAGGTTAAATACTGTAACGCCAATTATTCACATCAGGTTAAATAACCTAGCACCAATGTATTGTGTTAGGTTGAATACTGTATGGCCAATAATTCACATCAGGTTAAATACCGTAACACCCATACATTTTGTTAGGTTAAATACGGTAACACCAATAATGATACCCAGTTAAATAATGTGAATACAAGTCATTCGGGCGTCAAATTAGAATTAGAAAGTTGATTTGAAAACAAGAAACCGTTGACACATAACCGCCATAACATTAAATACAATTCTTGAAATTCAACTCTTTGGATACATTCTGAAAAATATTTATTTTGTAAGTAACACGCCTCTTAAATAGGCTAACTTGTAATCGGGGGGTGGCAGTGAGAGTAAGGCTGACATGGTTTCAGGCGAAAACGTTCAGAGAAAAACGCCCAGAAGAGAAGAAATCGCCAGCGATCAGACAAAAACAATGGCTTCATTTTAGTCAGTCGATATAAAGAGGTAAAATACATTTATGCACATTTTATATATTCATTATCTTAACATAAGGATGATTCAGCAGTTTCGCCGGCCTAATTATAACAAAAAACACATGACATTTTAGTCCTGAAAAGGGAGCGTTATACTGCGTTTCGGTCTCGTTAATTAGCTGACTAAGTAAAATGATGTGTGTGTTCTCTCTCTCTCTCTCTCTCTCTCTTTCTCGTCCTCTCTGTTGTATATCTGTGATGTATTAAATTATTCTTTGATGGTTTAGACTTTGATGAATAATTATCACTTGTAAATGCGATTGTGTCTGTGTGTTTGATAGTTCTATACATCTTTATTAGCAGACATATTACTGCCACGAATATAAATAGCCTATTTGTCTCCATATTTTTTGTATTATTTACGCTCCCTCATGGCGTCATGGCGGCAGATCTGGATAGACAGACCAACATGGCGTTCTCTTACGCCGCTTGAAAAATGATCTTATTGCGTTAGTTATACCAGAAATAAATGAAGTGGAGATTATATTCTTCTATACGTGATAATTTTGTCTTTGTAAAACTGCCAAAGGAATAATTCATTTCCTATAAAAGAAAGAAATGAATGCGAAACCGCGGCGATAGTCTTGAGACATTTCTCATTGAAGCCCAACGGCATTACATGTGCAAGTATATTGTATTGTGTCGACGTAAGCAGAAGTTCCACATTTGGCGTTAAATCTATGAATTGGACAATATTTGGTCAAGGGCTGGAAGCGAGTGTATTTAATGGTAATGGTTCAGACAGTATTCACAATGGACAAATATTTTCCCTATCGAACCCGACTCGTCTGTTATTTAGTATTAATTAGGAGCCGATCACCAGTTCAATGGTTTCTACCAGAGGCTACAATTATTTCCAATGCGTACGACATAATCTGACAACTGAAAGACTTGAACCGCCCAAAACTGGCATTTAAATATTATTTTAAATACATAAAATAACATAATATTACGCTTTCTGTGATATTTGATTGAATGCAGATTCCGAAGCGCATAAGATGTTTTTAAATGTCAATCAAAGAGAATTATAATGTATCCAAATCAGATCCAAACGCATATTAGCCTACGCATGTAGTGACTATAAATCAGAATGCATTTTTCAAAAAAAATAGAAAATATTGTACAATAATCTTGCCGGAGTCAATCTGGTGAGTTAGGCGGTCGAGTGGTTGAATGCGTCCGCTTTAGGTCATAAGGTACGTCAATAAGTCATGTGGCATGGTTTCAATTCCGAACTTGTACGTGTCAAGAAATAGGGTGGCCTGTCCAAGTTTTTCCCACATACGACACCTCCGCCGGCTAAAACGCCTGCGCACGTTTCCGTTCGTGAGTAGCATATCACTGTTCACCCATTCCAATAGTATTTCCTCCTTAGGGTTAGGGTCTTGTAAACTGACTTTATAAAAATAGCCCCGTGTTGGCCTTTATGCCCCCATGACGGGTTGCCATAAATTTATCTCCTTAGAGGCCGATGTATTTCGTTAGTATCCCCTGTTCGGCAGTTATAATCGGGCGCTTTTATCAGCCAATACCTTTTCGTTAATCATCGTAGCTTTATTTTTATCTTTTACCAAGAAACGTTTTTCGGTTGTTTCCCCAAAGTGAAGGATTAAATCTAGATTTTACACCATTATTCGTGTAACTCCTAATTTGAAATGGTGTTATCGATTATTCTAAACCAAAATCAGATTTTCCTACATTTTTTATCCGCGAGAATCGAAAATTGGAGAGAGAAAAACAATTAAATTCCCATTCCAATTATTTCAGTTGGTGTGAAAATCTTATTATGTCTGGTATAAATATTTTGTTGATGATACAAAACTTAGGTCGAATGATGCCTTGAGACCCATTTTATTTGATAAGTCGCTGATGACTTATACAATGTCTGAATTATGTACGTTATGTCCCGCTATTCTACAATCTAAGTGTGTTGATCATGTTGATTCATATACTCCCCACAAGGAATGTCTGAGCAGCATTCCTTACAACCCACAGGACCACCATTCTTGTCTAAGCTCTGCAATTCAATATGCGTGTTCAATTTTATGTTCGGTTTTGATATTCATATGGAGGAGGGAGAGGAGAAAAAAAAATGGTGTTAAACGTCCACTCGACACAAACTATAGGTCATTTCGGGACTAACACGTGGTTTAATTTGATTTCAATAATTCGCTTGCGCAAGGGTCTTTAGCTGTTGGAGGACACCGGAGCACCCGAAGAAACCCCACGAGGTTGGACAGGTGACCCTACTCCATGGCACGTACAACCGGGAATTCGAAACCACGCCAGTTGACTCAATGACAGGCTTTGTGATACAGCGCGCACTCTAACCAATCAGTAACCCCTGCTGTCGAAATTCTTAAGAGTCATTCCACGAGAAAACCATGCAAAATCATGCAGAATCGAGAAGGTGGGGGGTCGGCAGATCGAGTTCATCTCAGGGGGGTTTTATGGACACCCCCAGACTACTTCATAGCCAGAAGGGCCGATCTCAAAATTAAACCGTTTTTGAGATACAGCATCCGGGTGATTTTTGGCCAATTTATCCCATTTTCAGGTCATTTTTGGTCAATTTTTAGCCACCTATTGTGGCGAGTGTAGGGATTGGATGGAAATGGTGGTGATTGGGGATGTTAGTGGGGGTCTTCCTGTGCCCAAGAGTGAATACCATAAAGTCGCATCTATCTTCTGGCTGTAATGGTCAGCAAATTTGTAACTTATAGCGAAAAAAACGGAAAATATGCACCTGCGTAGATTCGCTTTATTTTCTATGATGCGGGGGTAGGTCCAAATATCGAAATGGTTTTATGCACAGCTTGATACCCTCTATCGATATAAAAAATAAAATCTCTGTCACCTCTCTTCCATCAATACGAAATCGCAAGTCAAAGTTGGTGAATTTTCCCTATTGTAAATCTCAGATTCTCTACGAAATGGCTTACTACTTTCATTCAGGCTAAACTAGCTTTACTCGTTTCTTCACCAAATCATTCATGTATATTGGATTAGCCCTTAGTAATAATCATTATTTGATTATTTACGTATATTCGAGATCTAGTGCCTCGTATACTATCTAACAATCCGTCATTATACATTGCAAATATAAATGTTATCGAAACAACAGTTACATGTATGGTTTCTTATTTGCACACCTCATTGACCGTTTAACACCTCATAGTTCTTTAGATAAGTAATTAATTATGGCTTCAGTTCACTGTAACTACTTAGGACTTGTTATCATCGCTCCCGTAAAAAGACAAAACCTAGTAACTCACTTTTTTTTTTATCAAAATTGAGTTACGACCAAATTTGTAGTTACTAGGGTGTGTCCTTCCTGTTGTTGTACTAGATCTTCAAATCTTTGATTTTGTAAGCAGTTACACCCAAGCCACAACCGTGCAACTTCCTTCATTTTCCTAGTATGCCACATAGGTTTTTCTTTGTTTTCTCAAAATAAGAAAAAAGTGAGTTACTAGGTTTTGCCTTTTGACGGGAGATAACTTTGAGTTTATTAGTGCTTGTTATATATAATGTCCAAATTTATGGCTTCTTTTACTGTATATAAATATTTGATGGACACAGTTGGACTAAGTAGATTAGTGAAAAAAGAAAGGGTCAAAGCTAGACAAATTATCCATACAACGTAGGATGGTTGAGTAAAAACGTCCTCACGAAGGAAGCCCAACCATCCTACACATTTCTTTTTATCTTTTTATTTTTTCTACTTATTTATATCTTAACTTATGTATTTATACGACGTAGGGTGGCTGAGTAAAAACGTCCTCTCGAAGGAAGCCCAACCACCCTACAACTGTATTTTAATCTATTCATTTACTTCATCTTTACTTTACTTTTACTTTAATTTACTTTCTTTTTATTTATTACCTTTAATTTTTTTAACTAATAAATTTTTATTACAGCGTAGGATGGCTAAGCTAAAACGTCCTCATGAAGGAAGCCCAACCATTATACTCTCTTTATTTATTTAATTTTATATTAGTTTAATTTATTACTAACATCTACTAAACTGGCGGGATAGTGGAGTAAGAGGGAGTCATGATCAGACGGGCTCGGTATCTAAACACTATTCTGCCAAAAACAAATACCAGTGGGATAGTGGAGTAAGGGGAGGTCACGAGAAGACAGGCCTGGAACCGAAACACAAATCCCACAAAGATGACATCTACCAATCCAGAAGCATAAGAGATCATCTACCAAACGATATGTTTTTATTAAATAAAGGGAAGAACTTCCCACTAAAACCTAATCCATGGCCTAAGGCCAAAATGGAAAGATTGCAAAATCATATTCTAAAAATCAGGAAGCAGCTTCGGCTCTCCTATGTCTTGTCTGTGATATCACTTAAGTGGAAGCAGACGTTAAACACCAAACGAACGAAGGGAGAAGCTATTGTTAACTGCAAAGAACATGCAAAGGGCTCTAGACAAATTCATGACATGGGCAAACGACTGGGGATTTAAAGTCCCAGAGAAGAAAACGGTCGGTATGCTTGTGAGCAGGGATAGTGGGAGAAGCAGAATGACTCTGTGTATGAACGGGAAAACCACCGAGTTTAAAGACCAAACCAAGTTCCATGGAGAAGAAGAAGAAGTTCCATGGCGTTATCTTTGACCGAAGGCTGACCTGGAAACCGCACATCAACTTGACTGTAGATAGATGCTCCAAAATCCTAAACTTAATGAGAAATATAACGAGTAGCATGTGGGGTGCCAATAGAGTAAAGTAAGATTGACACCATACAATAAAAAGATCTGTGTATTGCGACTAGCGTAGGGCTTGGGACTAGGAGATAGGCATTACTACAGGAAGCCGGGGAGGTGCCCCTATCCCTAAGAAGAAAAGAACTAGCACCAAGGTATTGGGCTAAGATCTCGCAACTGGGCGAAAGATCCCATACTTGTGAGAGATCCTAGAAAGAAAAGCTTCGGCCAAGGTATAAGGGAAATAATCAAGGAACGGCGACTAGGGGAGTGTGTGATAAATGCAATCCCTATACCGCCGGTCAATCTAGATCTACCACAGAAAAACGACAAGAAACACAACCCCACTGCTGCACATGCTTTCTCTCTAGAACACCTGGAAGACAACTGGCCGTCTGATTACTTGGACCATGTGTACAAGGATGCCTCACGCAACCATGAAAGTGGCACCAGCTCGTTTGGAATATAACTGCCAAACGGGGAACAGGGATATAAGCAGGAAACTGCCCAATAACTGCTCGGTGTACACCGCAGAGCTTGTGGCCATTCGTGACGCTATGTCATGATCTCCCATCAAAAGACTAGTAAGTTCGTCATTCCAAGCGACTGTCTAAGCAGTCTTATTTCAATCCAAAATGAACACTCGGACTAAAGACAAGAAGTCATTTTGGAAATCGGGCAGCTGTACCAGAGAAGGGGAGCAAATTAGAGCTCGTGTGGATTCCATCACATGTCAACATTAGAGGAAACGAGGAGGCAGATCGACTCGCCAACGAAGGTCTCAAGGACACAGCACCACGGAAATATACAGTATAGTTAAAAAAACAGGTCAATTCATTCTGGGAATTGAAATTTGTTGAACTTGACAATACAGATTCCGGCTACACGAAAACGGCGATCAATCACCCTAGAAGATACATATGCAGACTTGTATCGAAACTAAGGGTGAAAGAGCGGCTGTGAGACTACAAACGCCAAGTCATCATCTGTGAGTGCGGAGAAGAATGTACCACCAACCATGTCCTGGTAGACTGCGAGGATAACAAGAAGGAGAGAAGGGAACTAGTGAGAATGATGGAGACTAACAACATACCATGCAACACCAAGACCTTACTCTTCTCGAAACCAGATCTGAAACTGCTAATCTTCGAACAAATCCACGCCCTTATGGACACAGTTGGACTAAGTAGAATAGTGAAGTAAGAGGGGGTCACAGTTAGACGGGCTCGGCATCTAAACACTAAACTACATAGGGGATTTATACCAAACTGGCAGGATAATTGAGTGAGTGAGAGTCACAATCAGACGGACTCGGCATCTAAACACTATTCCGCCATCAAATAGACATCAAACCTACAGAGTGGGATAGTGGAGTAAGGGGGGTCACGATGAGACGGGCCTGGCACCTAAACACAACTCCCACAAAGATGACATCTACCACATTAGCAGGAGTGGAGTAATTGGGAGTTACGGTCAGATGGACTCAACACCTCAACACTACTCCACAAAAGAAACAGATACCAAACCCATAGAGTCGGATTGTGGAGTAAGGGGAGGTCACGATAAGACATCTACCAATCCAGAAGCAGAGGAAAACATCTACCAAACGATATGGTTTTTATTAAATGAAGGGAAGAACTTCCTACAAAACCCAATCCATGGCCTAAGGCCGAAAATGGATAGATTTGCAAAATCATATTCTAAAAACAGGAAGCAGCTTCTTCTTCTTCTTTTGGTGTTTAACGTCTGCTTCCACTTAAGTGATATCACAGACAAGACATAGGAGAGCCGAAGCTGCTTCCTGATTTTTAGAATATGATTTTGCAATCTTTCCATTTTGGCCTTAGGCCATGGATTAGGTTTTAGTGGGAAGTTCTTCCCTTTATTTAATAAAAACACATCGTTGGTAGATGATCTCTTCTGTTTCTGGATTGGTAGATGTCTTCTTTGTGGGATTTGTGTTTTTAGGTGCCAGACCTGGAAGCAGCTTCGACTCTCCTATTTTTTGATGACAAACCCTAAGTAGTTACAGTGAACCGAAGCCATAATTAATTACTTATCTAAAGAACTATGAGGTGTTAAACGGTCAATGAGGTGTGCAATAAGAAACCATAACTGTTGTTTCGATAACATTTATATTTGCAATGTATAATGACGGATTGTTAGATAGTATACGAGGCACTAGATCTCGAATATACGTAAATAATCAATAATGATTAATACTAAGGGCTAATCCAATATACATGAATGATTTGGTGAAGAAACGAGTAAAGCTAGCTTAGCTTGAATGAAAGTAGTAAGCCATTTCGTAGAGAATCAGAGATTTACAATAGGGAAAATTCACCAACTTTGACTTGCGATTTCGTATTGATGGAAGAGAGGTGACAGAGATTTTATTTTTTATATCGATAGAGGGTATCAAGCTGTGCATAAAACCATTTCGATATTTGGACCTACCCCCGCATCATAGAAAATAAAGCGAGTCTTCGCAGGTGCATATTTACCGTTTTTTTCGCTATATGTTACACTTTTGCTGAGCATTACACCCAGGAGATAGATGTGACTTTATGGTATTCACACTGGGGCACAGGAAGACCCCCACTAACATCCCCAATCACCACCATTTCCATCCAATTCCTACACTCACCACAATAGGTGGCTAAAAATTGACCAAAAATGACCTAAAAATGGGCGAAATTGGCCAAAAATCACCCGGATGCTGTATCTCAGTAACGGTGAATTTCTGAGATCAGCCCTTCTGGCTGTGAAGTAGTCTGGATGAGTCCACAAAATCCCCACAAGATGAAATTGATCTGCCGACCCCCACCTTCTCACCTTCTGCATGGTTTTCTCGTGGAATGACTCTTAACTTTTGCAGTCTTAAATGCACGAAGGGTCTGGGTCAGTTGTCAGAATTTGGTGAAATTTATTGGAAATTAATCTACATAAAAAAAATCACTGCTACGCATGGGCAATGGAACTTTTAAGCTAAAGTCCAAGTACCGACGAATTAGGAATAATGACAAAAACACAGATTATGGTCCTTGAAGAGAAACATTTTACAATACAAATATGTTCGTCATATTGCTTTAGGACTAGTTTCCTCCCTCGAATATTGTGCATGATAATGTAAAAGGACCGAATAATCTAGCCAATGACCTAGTTATATTCGTATAGTTTTTGTCTGAATGATAGAGACTACTTAAAGCCCCAATACCACTCTTGTTGTAACTGAATAATATGTTCTAATCTTTATTCTGGTCAACAATTTGTACTATTTTACAATATTTCAATTTAAAAATGATACAAATTTCATCTAAACACACCTAATTTTAAAAATTGGAAAAATTCAACTACATGTCGTAACATGGTTTGAAAAGCCTTACGTAAGCACTTTCAAATGCAACTTGGATTTAATCATATTTTCGAACCCTCTGGACAAGTAAGATAGGTTGTAATGGATAATTTACACAACAGGTAGGACACTAAAACATCTTGTAGTTAGAATAAGGCTAATATTTTTTTCTGGACCTGTCAAGCCAGCAAGAGTGTTATTGTCCCTTTAACTAGGAGTTATTGCCCCTGACAAACAAAACCATGTATACACTACTATAGGGCCGATACACCTTTATAGATTTTTAAGATTCTAGTTGAAAATCTGGCATGACTGTGAAAAGGTATCAAAATAGCGAATATTATCGACATTTTTAAACGCCCTATTGCTTATACAGATTGATTTCCACCCCCTGGCTACGGGCCTGATTCACCCTTTGACATACAGCATATTAAATTGATACACCCTTCTTGCTTTTATTACAAAAACGCTTGTGTATGCCTACTTTTGTTGACTTTGTCTGTCTATGGCAATATATCAATAGCAAAGACGTTCGAAATTATTGATGCATATTGACCGAAGATATTATAACAGTACATGTCAGATTACTGCCTTAAAATGCTAATCTTGTCCCCTCCCCTTCGAATCCATATTCCATATAAATTATTGAGAATTTTGCAGAGGCGTTCACGCATACCGATGTCAATTTGTGTGTTTTGTCTCTTGATAAATCATTGATATAACAACACACGTTTCTTATATTCTGCGTTGTCACACTTTTAATCGAATTGATCGTGCTAGAAGACACATATTCGATGATAGAAGAGTCGGAAATGATATGGACATTAAAAAAAAAGTATAATGTGATAACATGTATTACCAAAACGATAGCATGGTTATAATATCGAAATTCTGGTAAAACAGATCTTAGTCTCGAATTACAAGCGAGGAATTAGTTGTTTTAGAGATAAGGTCAGAACTGTGTAGCGTTGCATATTGTAATGCATATTGATAAAAAAAATCTTTTTTACTATTCTTGAATTGACTTGGACATTCACACGGCTCTGGGTTCGGAATTGTATATACCTTGAAATATGGGGATGAATATTTCATAATATCGATAATATCATTTGTCTTAGTATTCTTGACTTGGACATTCACAACCAATCGATGTTTTGTAGACAGGAGAGAAATGAACACTTCAGTGATTTAGATCATAAGGTATCGTTTAGACGCTTATTATTAAACCAGTTCAAAATCGCCAGAGTTTTTAAGACGGGTGGTGTTGGGTTCAAACGCACTGTAAGCCAAACCAGTTGAACTATTATGTCCTCTTCGGTCGGAGGTAGATTCACATTATTTATTCGGTTCTCACACGCTTTCAATAACACTGGCATTACCTTACGCCCCCATTTTCCTACAGCATACTGCGCATGTTCAAAGCGAGCTAGAACGATGAACCAGTTAAAAACAAAAAGCCTTTTCTTTTAAACCGGCCCCAGTTCAATTTAAGCTATAACACACGGTCCCATGTATTCGTCCCATCCGATTGCCAATCTCGCAGGGCTTACAAAAATGAATTGAAATGATATGGGGTTTAAAGGCCTACTGTTCTGCTCCGATTGGGCTAATGAAGACGGGCGCAGTTTTACAATTGGGAAATGGGAACAGGGAAAGACAATTCCTGTGATCGTTTTATAATTTTAATTAACAAGGGCGAGAGTACATGTAAATATGAATTTTTAGTTCTATAATGAATTGTGCAGAAACGTTGGCATTTTAGGTGAATATTTATGACTTTGAGGCGTAAGGATACAATAGTTGTTTTTTTTTAAGATTTGAACGCCCTTATCATTGAGTAAAGTCGCGTAGTTTCGTCGATTCAATTCTTGCACGTGACAAGAAGTAGGGTCGCCTGTTCAACATCATGAGTTTTGCTCCGGATGCTCCGCATCCCCCCCCCCCAAAGAAA
The DNA here is from genome assembly GCA_917208275.1 of Patella pellucida. Classification (NCBI taxonomy): domain Eukaryota; kingdom Metazoa; phylum Mollusca; class Gastropoda; family Patellidae; genus Patella; species Patella pellucida. The sequence continues at coordinate 33,588,832 of OU795044.1, forward strand.
ACCTCCCTCGGCTAAAGACCCATATGCGCAAGCGAATAATTGAAAAGGAAATGGACCGTGCCAGTCCCGAAAGGACCTGGTTCTTGTCTAGTGGACTTTAAACGCCCTCTCCCTCTCTCTCTCTCTCTCTCTCTCTCTCTCTCTCTCTGGTATATTGGTCAGTCGTTAGAATCGATGCTACTCCATTGTTATTTCTTATATCCTAAATTCCATATATCGGTCAGTAGATTATCGAAATGACAATCTTAAGTCACTCTCTGTTATTACTTTATCTCCTGCCATCTACTACTATTGAACCAGTGTCTATTTGTCTAGCAGGGAGTTTCTTAACCCAATTGTTCAAATCTACAGTCCCGTATGTTTGGAAACAATTCTAACCACACACTAATAGATCGTAATTTGTTTACAAACAAAGCACTCGTCAACCATGTTTGTTTTGGCTAGCAACCAATCTATTTCCAGATCATCAAGTCGTTTTGAGAGACAGTGTTAGACTAGTAAAATTATAATCTAATGTTATCCAGATAAAACTGCATAAAGCAGTCTACGCCATGTTTTTACTGCCTTCTGAATGTGAATCTGCCCACATAGGTCTCGTTCGGGAATGTGTAGGCGATATGTGGAACGCACTTAAAATCATTAATGTAAAAAATTATACCCTCGGGTGGGTACGAATTTATAAATATATGAAGTCAAAGAAAGTAATACTAACCCCATTTAAGCTATCGCTAACTAGAGTCATCTTTATTTAAACAACGTACGCAGTCGCACACGGTAATCTTTTGTTTCCATCCACCAGAGCCTATTGTGGGTTAGGATAAGGGTTAGGGTTGTGGCCTGCAGATTTCGTCAGAGTCTCGAGATGTAGACAGGGCTAGCCCTAACCCTAACCCTTGTCAAGCCTAACCCACAATCCACCTCACCTTAACCCTTACCCTAACCCACAATAGGCTCCGGTGGATGGAAACAAATGCTTTCTGTCTCACAACGATCCGCAGTGAATATTCGCTTGGCCGATAGTATCAATGATAAGGATGACATCGACGAGGTTTAATGACCCCGAAATATTAAAAAAAATTTCCTGCGAGAAATTAAATTCTAAAACATTTTATTGAAGTATAAGAAACAAAAATACAGGTGTGTGAAGTATATCTTGATAAAAAATATTCCATATTTAGCGTAAATAGGTACAGAAGTAATCTTTTTTGACGTTATCGACCCAACCTTAATTTGACGTCGCCCATAGAAATATAGCGGTCTGAGCTTTCAAAGGTCAGTCATCTTGGACATAGATAAAAGACGGATGTCTTAACTCTGTAAAACAGATTGAGACAGTCTATGCAACTGACTTCTCTGAATGTGAATCAGACAACGTAGGTCTAGTCTGGAAGTGTTTAGTCGGTGTGTTGTAGGGGTGGGGGTCTAAAGTTTGGCGCTTCGGACTGTAGCTGGCCGGTAATCTATTGTTTACAGTCGTGGTTTCAAGTACTCTACGTGTACGTTAAGATAATATAGATAAGAAACTTGTCTGCGATATCACCGTTGGTGGAAGCGGAAGTTACACACCACAAACAACAACGGGTTTAGTGGATATTTTCCCAATATGTGGATCGCACATAAAATTATTAATAAAACAAATTTCAATTTTTGTATGTAATACATGATCTTGGGTGGCTGGGTGGACCCCCACCCCCTCTGTATCCGGCCCTGGATTGTGAATCCATCAAATTTTACCTTGTGTTAATATGTTAAGTCGAAGAAGTTTGATATTATACAGTTGTCGTTTATTGTTCACGATATCTGCCTCGTCGTCGAGTTTGGATTCTGTTTATGTGTGATGCGGTCCTCCTGCAGTTACTATGAAAGATTTATTGCTATTGTGTATTATCCCCTACAATCAAATTGTCTTATGTTAAATACTCTTTCATTAATTGTGAATTATTATTGGAAACCTTAATTCACTAATACATAATTTACGTGTTTGAAAAGATAAGCCAATGCTTTCGATATGTACGACATGCCTATCAATTATTAATCGCACAAACGGATAATGCTTTTTGTAGGGCGCAAATCTTATCATACAATATAACTGTCATATGATGTTTTATAATAGAACTGTTATGTACAGAACATTGTTATATAGAGAATCTCCTATGAGTGTTTTTTGATATCAAAAAATATCAACACAAGTTGATAAAGTAAAAAAAAAACGAGGCTCTGCCGAGTTTTTTTACTTTATCAACGAGTGTTGATATTTTTTGGTATCAAAAAACACGAGTTGGAGATTTTATTTATCACCCAATCCTTTCTTACATGCACAAATAAATAAATATAATTCTTTGGTATAGATTTCTCTTTTATAGAACCTAATTACATTACAGCGTAGTGATACATCATTTTTTGAAAGCAGTTTAGCTATTGTATAGTCCTATATACTGACCCAGTTTTTTCCTTCAAGGTCAATTAAATAAAAGCAGTTTCCTTTTTTTTTGATAAAAAAGTCACTCTTTACTTAAACAAAGTGGTTTCTTTAAAATAAAAGAAAGTAGTTCCTTTTTGATTGACCAATCAAATTTATGTAAAGCGATATCACCACTGTGTATATATCACAGTAGATTATGTAATTTATCACACAAGCGATATCTACTGTCAAATGTATTATTGGGTGATAAATGCTGTTATACAATCGATCTGTTGTACAGAACATTGTTATATGCTATTATACAATCGATATGCTATTATACAATTAGAACATTGTTATGGTATTATACAATAGAACTACTATACAGAACATTGTTATATTATGTTATTTTATAATAGAACTGGTATATAGTATAACTATGAAACGCGGATGTAACTAATCTCATAGAACTGGTATACATAACATGTGTGTAAAGCGGATGTAACTATCTCATAGAACTGGTATACAAAACATTTGTGTAACATGGATGTTACTTTCTCCTAGAACTGGTAAACAGAACATGTGTGTAACGCGGATGTTACTAACAGTGCCTTTATTTGGAACATTTGTATAACATTTAGTTAAAAGCCGCGATGCCTTTCGAACATGAGCAAATTTTCTTTGACAAATTGAGATTTCTCAAAGAAATTTGCTCGTGTACGAGAGGAAATTTGCCATATGAGATTTGACAAAAGCTGGCATGCATAGCTCTTCGTCAAATAAATGTGTCAAAGATTCGAAACTTATGCTCGTGTACGATAGGTCTCAAATAAATTTGCACAAATCAGCGCATGCATATGATTTCACTTTCATTTTTCGACGCAGGGGCGGATTAGGGTAAGAAAAAGTAGTTGAACTTTCGATTATCGTCTTGTTGATTAAATTGCAAATATGACTACAGGAATATAAGGACCAACACAAGAAAAACGACACTCTTTTGGAATTAAAATCACTTCTGCCAGAGGAAAACAGATAATTTTTTGTACGCAAGTTGCCTTTTTTTTTTTGTTGTATGAATGCGGGTCCTGCACACTTCCGACCAACCATGTGAAGTGGCGCTGTGATCGTCAAATTAATTTTTCTGGCTTCGTAAACGGTCAAAGTAAATTTGAAGAGAGCGTCAAATAAAATTTTCGAATTTTCTTAGCTCGTCTACCACGGACAATGGCGTGTTTTCGCTGCACAATCCCCGGTATTCAAATGCATTATTTATTAGGAAAACAAGAAAAGCGATTGTACCGACCACATTATCGATGGCAATGATATATTTGTATCTTCTGCCTAATGATGCACCATTTTCTCTTTAGAGATTCAACTTTCAAAATAGAGTATTACAAGGGATTCGAATTAACGACCCATGGTTTGGCTGTCAAAATAATTTTCTGTGTTGTTATAATTAGTGATCATTGATATCACGTACTTTACTTCATATGAACGTCTAGACGTGACTGACAGCTAAATTATTCTACCTTTGGTCTGGTATTAATATTTCGTTCCATTTCAATTTCTCTGTCAACACATCTCATTTTGCGGCTTTTATCTTTAATATTGGTGAGATTGTTTTACTTTGTATGAAACTTAATAGGTTCCTGGACTGTCATTTGTTATACAGAGCTTCACATACAGAATATTGGGGATTTTATTACGGTACCGAAGACGAGTCGCCCTGGAAGGACGAAGTTTGGATCTAGTATTAATTAGTTTGGTGTAATGGGTTAATGTCTAATTGGTGTCTTGTTTAAAGTAGCCAAGTCTCTAACTTAATATCATCTTCGACATTGAAAACACGAACTATTTGTCAATTTAAATCAACATTGATGTTGCGATCTTATCGGAAAGATGGGCTTCTAATATCCAATAGTTAAGACAAAAGGAACGAATCGTGTACCATAATGCGTTTCACTGCCAATTGTAACAAGGGATTCAAAGAACAAGGCTAAACATATTCCACAACTACACAAGCCATGTCAAGCCGTGGCCTCATGCCCTTATCAGGGGAGCATAGGCAAAAACACTATCGGTGTAGACTGGGATAACCAGACGCGAGACATTATCATTAACTGATTAGAAACTAGCGTAAAGCAGAATGATTAAATGTATACAAGTTTATAATTAAATTATTATAGAAGTTGCTACCATTTCTGTTAATTCCTAGGTTCAAAATATTACCGATTTAGCTCCTTTAAACAATAAACTTTTGTGAGTGACAGGTCCAAAATATGACCCATTTAGCTTTTGATTGTGTACGCTTTTTGTAAGTAGAGGCTTTAACTAAGGTACTAGTACCCGGAATGTTGATCTTATCGAGATAAATGCTGTTTTGCTGAAGGCGATAATACCTTTTTAACCAAAGACAGCTTTGGTTGCATAAACGTCATTTTGTAATAGAGCACATTAAAATAAACCTTTAATCGGCGCTAGGTTTCTACAATGATTGAGAGTTTTGAACCCCTTAATGTAATGACCTAATCTTTTCCTCGCATTCACATTTCAAGCTGTTTATATATTTATCTGAAAACTGGTAAATTAATCAACATTTGAAGACGATAAATTCTTCCATGTCCCTGGATTAAAGTCTAGCCTTGTTTGTCTTTAATCAAAAGAATGAAAAGAAAAATGTTTAAAATATGTTGATTGAACATAAACTAATACCAGCACCGTAACCTGAATTCTGTCGATAGTGTTGATGAATTGACGAAACTGTCTGTTCTATGATTTCTTCTGTTTGCTGGTTCCTGGAAGAGAAGACAGGCGCAGTAATCCGTGTGGCTACCAATATCAATAGAGTTCATCACTCTATGTATCTTCTCTCTAAGACAAGAAATTCCCTTAATAGACGGGATGGCGTAAATTAGCTTAAATCCTAATACTCGAAAGGAAATCAATGTTTGGTCGGGTTTCGATCTGCCATTTTCCCGCGTTTTCTAAGGTAGCATGCAACTCTGTGGCATCGGCTTTAATCTAGAGAGTGGAAGCAGCAATATAGTCATAACCATATTCCATGTTCAAGTACATCCGACATCTATCGATATAACAAACTTTTGATTAATTGTCTCCGGTTCGAGGCTTTTTATTGAAAATCTTGAAGAAGTCCCCAGGATAGGATTGGACAAATACTTACCCTTCTTTGATCTACACACACCATGTGACTGGTAAGTGCTCTTATTGCAAACTGTGATAAAAACATAAGACATATATGTCGGCTAACATGGATTTTGTTACATACTTTAGATCATATTCTTGATTTAATCAAATCCTCTTCTTCGTGTGCACAGAGGAAGCAATCTAGACTTTGTTGTTTTTCACTTTGCCTACTTCATATTTTTTTAAGTGGTTTTGTTTTTGGTGGAGTATTTTGATCTTGCAACAGACTTCACTTAATCTTTAGCCATCCATGTGGGCATGTTAGATCGTTAATTCAAAACAAAAAACACAGTCAAGTACAATTATTTTCTTCTGCAGTATGTCGCTGTGTTTTGTGGCCAAACAAGTTTAAGTGGGTCTGTGGTATACAAACTGTCTATTATTGTCATCCTTAAAACCAAACAAAGTCGAAGTTAATTAGATTTTCTTGAGTTAGCAACAGTCGAAATGGATTTAATTTTATTTTCAGGAACGTAACCATCATTCGGGGATTGGGGTTTTTTTCGGAGAGAGAGGGGGGGGGGGGGCGTTAGTTTTGTTTATTGGTTTTGTCATCTTTATCGTGCTTTAGAAATTCAGAAATGTCTTCTTACGCAGATCGAGGTTCGCTTCAGGGATATTCTGACCGCGAGTCCAGTGGCAAACCTACTACTCGTGAACCTGAATTGTTAACATTAACAAATTAAAACAAGCATGCATCATGTCAAATGGATTTGTTTCTGCGTAATATAGGAAGAGAGTAGAACGCTAATTGAGTTAATAATACGAACGTTGAATTCAAATCCTGCGTATTACTCGATGTTATGCCTTTGAACTCATCCAGTTCCCTCGGGCAAAGTAACTATAGCATGAGAGGTGGGTCGATTAATTTGCAGGCCATGTTTCGTTTTAATTCCATCAAGTTTCTTTCAGGGTTATAGACAATCTAATCTAACAATACAATCTAAAAAGAAACTGTGTAGGCTATAAAGTGTATTCGTGACACATACCAAATTTGTTCACATTCTACTTCACAGAATATTGATTGACTTGATTTCAAATAAATTCAAATAAATTGGCTGTAAGTCAATACCTTTAAGGAAATGAGACTGTATTTTTTGTATTTTTAACAGAATAGTTGTAGTGTTTTAACAGTTTTCTGATAATAATTCAAGAACTTATATTTATGGTAAAATAAAATTTTGAAACAGCCGAATGGTATTGGTGTCTGGCATTATGCAAGAGCTTAATTCTTATCAAAGATCTTAGTTTTTGTGGATTAATAAGGCATTTATTCAGATGTCAAGCCTTTGATCAAATCTATATCGAGCAGCCGTGATATTTAGAACACCCATGCCATTTAATAATTTAACGTTGCAAATGGTAATGGAGACATTGTTTATTACCGATGTAATGGTACTTGGTAATCGAAACTGTCAGGGGTTCATTAGGTGCACGACATTGTATACACGGGATCTCTCTTCAAATCCGAACAACTATCTTTGTTGGGTGCACAGCCGACAAGGGGGAACCACGCCGGAAAACCTCAAGAACGTTAAAGAATACATTAACTTTTTAATGTCTATTTTTTGTAACTACTATGACAAAAACCGCTAGCTCTTTATCTAATCTTACATAATGCGTGTACACCTTATTATGTTCCTGCGTTTTGGGTTCGATTCGTATTGTCATGGAGATTTGTAGTTACCGCCAATATGTCATCGCCTCCGTTTCCCTCCCGCCCAACTTCTGTAATCGGTGCGTGGGTTTGACTGAGATTTATTTTCAGTACTTACTGTCAAGAAGGTCTATAATACATGTATATATGACAATTCAACTAGTTGCTAGAATGTTAGTTTCACAATGTCAATACCTTGATGGCAATAATGCACTTGCATGCAAATAGTTTTTCAAAGGATGCATCAGAATTAAAATCGAATAATACGGTACTTAGCATGATAGCAAGTCGTAGTCGCCCACACAGAAGGCGTTCAACGAACTCTTTATTGTCGTGCTTCTTAACAATCTGTTTTTAGTTTTTCAGCTGATTCCATTATTTACATTCCTAGCTACTACGATCAGAAGCTACATACAAACCATGCGATTGTTAAAGGAACAATACCACTCTTGCTGGCTTGACAGCACCATAAAAAAATAATAGCCTTATTCTGAGTACTAGATGTTTAAATGTCCTACCTGTTGTGTAAATTATCCATTACATTCCATTTTACTCGTAGAGTGTCCTGAAAATATTTTTAAATCCAAGTCACACTTGAAAAGGTTTAAGTTAGGCTTTTCAAATGAACAGAATTAAGATTCGGATATATTATTCAGTTACAGGAGATCACGGTGGCTAAGTGGATAAGGCGCTGGTTTGCTAGCTTGGAGGTCGGGTGTTCGAGAAAGTTCATCTCGATTTTCCGACGTGATTTCCCCTTGTCAGTGATGCAGAAGGAGGGCCTGACAAGGACAGTTACCGGATAGGACGAAAAACCGAGGTCCCGTGTACACATTGGAGTGCACGTAAAAGATCCCATGGCAGTTGGAATTTGATATAAGAGTAGGCCGTAGCGCCGCTGCCCGGGCAAAATTTCCCTCATAGAAAACTGTATGGTGTGTGCCCGTCTTCAATTAGCTCAGGTTAAGTGCATAACAGTAGGACGTTAAACCCCATTTCATTCATTCATTATTCAGTTACAACAAGAGTGGTATCAAACCTTTAAGATGCAAGAATGGGTGAATCTTACTAGATTTCTTAAATATATACTGTAAATATATACAATGAAGAATAGTCTTACGAATAATATTATGGAATTTGAAATTTTATTACCCTTGGGATTGTATTAAACATGTGGTAATGGGTCCTTTCTATAAAATAATTATATTATAGACCAACGAAAACTATTGGAGTATTAGCGCAACGAGTTTTGGATTCAAAACTGAGAGAAGTGATGGCAATTAAGTCGCTGTGATAACATAATAAAGTCTTAATATCAGTGGGGGGTTTTATTATGTGGAATTCCTGGTAGGGGAAACGGGGGGAAAATGGGATAGCTAACTTTGAACAGAAATTTAATTGAAATAAATAGATAAATTGAAGTAAATATAAAGTTACATATCACGATACAGTCCTATTGTATAATTATCAGAAATGACTGTATTGTATATTACAGTTAAAACGGCCTCATATGAATAATAATAATAATTGGACAATGTCCCATTTTGCCCCGCACGTGGGGTAATTTGGGATACCATATCCCATATTACCCCTATTAAAACCAGCATAAGAACGTTTCATTAAATTTGTGTTTATTTATTAACAAATAGTTAAATCCGTGCAAAACAGGTTTGTAATTTGTTTGTCAACATTAATGTACATATAGAGTCTCTGATGTAAGTGACAACCTGCTTCTATTTTTAAGTACACAACGCGCACACAAACTCATCGCAATCTTCACCAATCCCCGCACAGTCCTCGTGCGCCCACAGCCTACATTTGAAGCACATCACCCATCCTTCATTTGGTCTGGAGTTGGAGTACAGATCTGTGCAGTAGAGACACTCGACATCATCTGTTTCAGATTCAGATTCAGACAGATTCCTACTTAGTTTCTTTTCTTTTGTTTTGCTTTTTTCACATTTTTTCATAGCCTTGTGTAAGGCTTTCTTGGCCTTATTTTCTAATCTCTGTATCTTTCTTTCGTTTAATCTTTTTTCTTTATCTTGCCTTTCTTTCGTAGATTTCTCCAACATGTCTTTGTATGGACTTGATGTCAGTACGACACATTTCCCACTTTTTCGACTTCTCTTTCTGTTTCTATTTGTTGTCATCTTTGGTTTTGGTGATATAATTTCAGGTGAAACGTAGGTTTCAGTTGGTGCTCCGTTGACTTCTGTTTCAGAAGCTACAAGAAGATCATAATGTCCAACATCCGAGCCAACACTGGTTAATCTGACTGTAATCACTGTGTCCTCATGACTACCGAATCGAACAATTTCTGACCCGGTAGAATTTACGACACGAAAGTCCTTCTTGAGATAACTTGCAAGAGCGTTGATCTCCAGTTCTCCAACCATAGTTGTGGGTTTCAACATATCACTGAGACGTTCTGTCATGTTAGCGTACCTTGTGGTTGGCATATTACCATTTACTACTGCGGTTGTCATTGCATCAAATGTGTCAGTTGATCTTTTCATGGATTCTATAACCTCTAAGCGCAGCCGGTCAGCAGCAGCGGTTTCGTATGCTCTTAATTCTATGCACTGGGCTGCACCAGTATCATCTCTTTCTGCAGTGATCAAAACTTCTTCTTGAGCTATTGCAACGCATCTGAAAAGACAACGCCCATCACCCAAAACCGTGACCAGTCGCTGTTCTTCTACTGCTGTCGGCGGAGGTAGAGGTCCGGAGCTTGATGGTATAACCTCTGCTTCTGAAGGTGAAAATTGAGCTGTATCAGAGATGTCAGTGTCACAGCAAGTCGCGGGCATATCAGTGGGAGATGCTGCTGAAAATTCATTGTCTTCAAAGGCTGCTCTATTCACGGGATGAATTCCTGTTTTCCTAAAGCCATTCACTGCGGTAAGAGCAGTAGCACTTTTGAGATATGCTTGACCAAAGAGTTTGCCAATCTGAAACTGTGTTACAACTCTCCCTGGGTTGTTTTTCAACCATTTTGTAACTTCCTGAGAGTAGTACAAACTAAGTGGCTTCATGAAACTGACGTCCAAGGGCTGCAATTTGTGACTGCAGTGTGGTGGAAGGCATAACAGAACAACGCCGTTCTCCCTTGCGATATCTATCACTTGTATATTCTGAGTGTGGGTGCTGTGTCCATCAAGAATTAACAAGATTGGATGTTCTTTTGATGCGCCACTCTTCTTGACAAAGTACTTAAACCAATCTGTGAATATATCTCGCTGCATCCAACCTGATGGGTGGCACGCATAGATGGAGCCTGGTGGAGTTCCATCCATTAGTTCTATCTTCATTCTTGATCTTGGGAAGATCAGCATTGGCGGGATATAGTTTCCAGAAGCACTCATGCAGCAGACAGCAGTGACAAGAACACCTCGTTCAGCAGATGTAAGCCCCCCCTACTTGTCTTCTTCCTTTCATTGCAATTACTTTAGATTGTTTAGTTGGAACCGTGGTTATACCAGTTTCATCGACATTGAAGATGTCGCATGGGGAGAAGTGATGTGCTTCTTGTAAACCTTCGACAAGTTCGAAAAACTTGTTAACATTTGGTTTGTTGAAGGCTCTGGCCCTAGCTGCTGATGTTGCCTCTGGTGTCCTGAGTGAAAGGTTGGGGTGGCGACCAAGGAAACCTTCAAGCCAATCACGCCCTGCCTCTTCTTTGTTTTTATTGAAAGGATTTGAAATGTCATTTCGTTCAGCTAATTGAAATGCCATTTCGCGGATGTCTTTTGTTGAGAGACCAAACATCATTCCCTCCATCTCAAGTGAATACTTCATTAAATCATCCTCGATGCTTTTAGGAAGAATAGGCTTTCTTCCTAAACCTTTTCCCGAGTCCAGGCAAAAAACGTTCTTGCCCTTTACACGCCTCTGTAATGTTGACCTTGGTACGTTAAACATACGGCTTGCTTTTAGGTAGCCCATGGTCTTCTCTTTTACAGCCTTGATTGCTTTCACCATTCCTACTTCTTCCCATGACTGCCGGGAAGTTGTTTTGGTGTAGTTGCGCACCATTCTGAAATACTAAAATTAGTTGTTTAAGTATATGTTATTTTACGATTATTCGACCAAAAGATATACATTTTTGGAAGGCTAAGTAGCTGTAGATCAAAATCTATATTAAATTATTTAATTGAGTTTCAATTTCACGTCAGTTTTTTTTTAAAATGATAAATGTTTGCAATCATAGTTTAATGGGGGTAAAATGGGACACCGTCCCATTTTGCCCCAAGGCACATATCCCATTTTACCCCAATATGACTACGTGACTGTTGCTCAACGTCACACCTAAACAATCTTGCACACATGCCACAGGGTATATCAATATCAAACCTTATTTATCGAACTTTTAAATAAAGTATCCACACTCTATTATACTATAATATTGTGACAACAAACACAAAAAGTTCAACTTACCTAAATAAGATCAAATGCGCTAAAAATCTAATAAAGTTGCTCTATCAACACGTAGGCTTGTAACGTCAAAATTTTAAATGGCGCCAAACGTCACGTGACTTTAGACGTTATTGTAAACTGTTTTAAAGCCGCCAGTTCGTATTTTAGTTTCGTATACAGTGGTGTCTCATTTTGCCCCAGTAGCCCATTTTCCCCCCGGTTCCCTGTATTCCATATGGCATTTATAAAAAAACAACAGCACTACAAAATAAATCGTTTAAATGCCAGATACAATTTTCCAAAGTATTGTCCGACACCCGGGTCCAATAAGGATTTTTTTTTGGTCTCGATCCAATATTTGGATGTTTAGATTATTGTTGAAAGGATAACATGAGTTTCATACCGTATCTAGTTGATACGATCCTGTGTTAATGCGATCAATGTTCTTCAAATGATATGTTTATGGGCCTAGTTTGACTCGGTGGGTCGAAATCTGACAATTCCGACCACATTCATCTTGCTTTTACTACAGCAGACACTGATAAGGATGACATCGACGAGGTTTAATGACCCCGAAGTATGAACTTTTTTCCTCCGATAAATTAAATTCTAAAACATTTGATTGAAGTATAAGAAAAATAAATACAGGTGTGTCAAGTATATCCGGATAAAAAAATATTCCCTATTTAGAGTAAATAGGTACAGAAGTAATCTGTTTTGACGTTATCGACGCCATCTTAATTTGTAGGTAAACATTAAGATGTGACGTCGCCCATAGAAATATAGCAGTCTGCCCTTTCAAAGGTTAGTCATCTTGGACAGAGATAAAAGACGGATGTCTTAACTCTGTAATACAGATTGAGACTGTCTATGCAACTGACTTGTCTGAATGTGAATCAGACAACGTAGGTCTAGTCTGGAAGTGTCTAGTCGGTATGTGGTAGGGGTAGGGGTCTAAAGTGTGACGCTACGAGCTCTAGCGGTGGAAATGTTTTTCATGGGTTTTTTTATCAAAAGTACGGTGGTCTACTAGGGCCATACACTGATAGTTTGAATCCATATTAGTCCGGTGGCTGAAGGGCGGGGATCGCCACCCACGTTTGAATTTATAAGACCAAGTTTTTCTATACCAATTTTTGGGTAGATTCCGAATCTGGGTGATGATCAGGCGTTTAGGGGGCCATTTAAAATATATTGGGGCCCATCAGTATCATCTGTTGTCTTGGAACATTTTGGTGGTGGAATACTAAAAAAATCTGACAATCTTCATGGAAGTTGAAGTCCTCTGTTCAATCTTTCGTTTACGATCCATGGCATATGATTTGATAATACTTGACTTTCGACAACCTCAAGATTATATACGCATTTATAAACTGTAACAACATGGCTTCATTTATTGACGATACCGAAAACTTTAGTAAGAAATATATCAAACAGCAGTCATAATCCAATAATCACAAACGAATCGACCTAGTATTGTTCATCGTGTCCGCAAACAATAAAGTTATAATTGCTACATTTTAAATGACCTCGCTGAAGAACTTTAGTTTTTTCTGTGTTAACAGTTAGCTTCCATTTATTACAGTAAGATAGTAATTTATCTAGTAAATGTTGCAACCCCTTTGCCGATGAAGATATTAAAGTAGTGTCATCGGCATACATAATAGAAGTTAATATCAGATTATCTAAAATAACTGGATCCAAAGCATTATTATTCATATAAGTATTAAAATCATTTATATATAGTAAAAACAGGAGAGGTGAGAGATTATCACCTTGTTTGACTCCAGAAAGCGACGAGAAATAATCTGAATATTTACCATTGTACTTGATACATATATGTACATTAACATACATTGATTTAATACATCTGATCAATTTTGAGCTTACACCAACCAATAACAACTTTCTATCTATTTTGTCAAATGCTTTTGAATAACCAATAAAGGCACAATAAAGCTTATTGCCCGCTGCCAGGTATTTGTTTACTATCATTTGTAAAACAAAAATACAATCAACTGTGCTTATGTGAGGTTGAAAACCAAATTGCGTATTTGAGAATGCAGCCCCTTTAATAGCCCACGAAAGCAGACGATTATTTATAACAATAGAAAATAATTTGCTAAACACACACATTAAGGTTATCCCACACAGTAGATAATCGCCTAACTTATATTCAATTATGATCAAGCGATTGTACCGACCACATTATCGATGGCAATGATATATTTGTATCTTCTGCCTTATGTTGCACCCACCATTTTCTATTTAGAGATCCAACTTTCACAATAGAGTATTACAAGGGATTCGAATTAACGACCCATGGTTTGACTGTCAAAATAATTTTCTGTGTTGTTATAATTAGTGATCATTGATATCACGTACTTTACTTTATATGAAAGTCTAGACGTGACTGACAGCTAAATTATTCTACCTTTGGTCTGGTATTAATATTTCGTTCCATTTCAATTTCTCTGTCAACACATCTCATTTTGCGGCTTTTATCTTTAATATTGGTGAGATTGTTTTACTTTGTATGAAACTTAATAGGTTCCTGGACTGTCATTTGTTATACAGAGCTTCATATACAGAATATTGGGGATTTTATTTCGACTACCGATGACGAGTCGCCCTGGAAGGACGAAGTTTGGATCTAGTATTAATTAGTTTGGTGTAATGGGTTGATGTCTAATTTGTGTCTTGTTTAAAGTAGCCAAGTCTCTAACTTAATATCATCTTCGACATTGAAAACACGAACTATTTGTCAATTTAAATCAACATTGATGTTGCGATCTTATCGGGGAAGATGGGCTTCTGATATCCAATAGTTAAGACAAAAGGAACGAATCGTGTACCATAATGCGTTTCAGTGCCAATTGTAACAAGGGATTCAAAGAACAAGACTTAACATATTCCACAACTACACAAGCCATGTCAAGCCGTGACTTCATGCCCTTATCAGGGGTGCATGCGCAAAAACACTATCGGTGTAGACTGGGATAACCAGACTCGAGACATTACCATTCGATTAAAACGTCTGGCGTATTTCGCCGAACATAACTGATTCGAAACTAGAGTAAAGCGAAAACGATTAAATGTAGACCAGTTTATAAGTTCTTTATTATATGCGTTGCGACCATTTCTGTAAATTTCTAGGTTCAAATTATTACCGATTTAGCTCCTTTAAACAATAAACTTTTGTTGGTCATAGGTCCAAAATATTACCGATTTAGTTTTTGATTGTGTATGTTTTTTTGCAAGAAGAGGCTTTAACTAAGGTATCAGTACCCGGAAGGTTGATCTCATCTTCTCTTCCCCTTATCGAGATAAACGCTGTCTTGCTGAAGGTGATAATACCTCTTTAACCAAGGACAGCTTTGGGTGCATAAACGTCATTTTGTAATCGAGCACATTAAAATAAACTTTTAATCGGTGCTAGGTTTCTACAATGATTGAGAGTTTTGAACCCCTTAATGTAATGACCTAATCTTTTTCTCGCATTCACATTTCAAGCTGTCTATATATATCTGAAAACTGTTAAATTAATCAACATTTGAAGACGATAAATACTACCATGACCCTGGATTAAAGTCTAGCCTTGTTTGTCTTTAATCAAAAGAATGAAAAGAAAAATGTTTAAAATATGTTGATTGAACATAAACTAATACCAGCACCGTAACCTGAATTCTGTCGATAGTGTTGATGAATTGAAGAAACTGTCTGTTCTATGATTTCTTCTGTTTGCTGGTTCCTGGAAGAAGACAGGCGCAGTAATCCGTGTGGCTACCAATATCAATAGAGTTCATCACTCTATGTATCTTCTCTCTAAGACAAGAAATTCCCTTAATAGACGGGATGGCGTAAATTAGCTTAAATCCTAATACTCAAAAGGAAATCAATGTTTGGTCGGGTTTCGATCTGCCATTTTCCCGCGTTTTCTTAAGTAGCATGCAACTCTGTGGCATCGGCTTTAATCTAGAGAGTGGAAGCAGCAATATAGTCATAACCATATTCCATGTTCCCGTACATCCGACATCTATCGATATAACAAACTTTTGATTGTTCGAGGCTTTTTATTGAAAATCTTGAAGAAGTCTCCAGGACAGGATTGGACAAATACTTACCCTACTTTGATCTACACTCACTATGTGACTGGTAAGTGCTCTTATTGCAAACTGAGATAAAAACATAAGACATATATGTCGGCTAACATGGATTTTGCTATATACTTTAGATCATATTCTTGATTAAATCAATTCATCTTCTTCGTGTGCACAAAGGAAGCAATCTAGACTTTGTTGTTTTTCACTTTGCCTACTTCATTTTTTTAAGTGGTTTTGTTTTTGGTGGACTATTTTGATCTTGCAACAGACTTCACTTGATCTTTATCTATCCATGTGGGCATGTTAGATCGTTAATTCAAAACAAAAAACACAGTCAAGTACAATAATTTTCTTCTGTCGCTGTGTTTTGTGGACACACATGTTGATTATTGTCTTCTATAAAACGAAACAAGGCGAGTGATACAGTTTGTCTTGAGTTAGCAACAGTCGAAATGGATTTAATTCTATTTCCAGGAACGTTACCAGCATTCGGAGTTGGTTTTTGTTTGGGGGGGGATTGATTTTGTTTATTACGTTTGTCATCTTTTAGCAAGCCAGAATCGGGCTTTATAAATTCCGAAGTGTCTTCTCGACACATAGAGGTTCGATTTAGGGATATCCTGAGTCCAGTGGCAAACCTACTAATCGTGAACCTGAATTGTTAACGCTAACAAATTAAAACAAGCATGCATCATGTCAAATGAATTTGTTTCTGCGTAATATAGTGAGAGAGTGGAACGCTAATTGAGTTAATAATACGAACGTTGAATGCAAATCCTGCGTATTACTCGATGTTATGCCTTTGAACTCTTCCAGTTCCCTCGGGCAAAGTAACTATAGCATGAGAGGTGGGTCGATTAATTTGCAGGCCATGTTTCGTTTTAATTCCATCAAGTTTCTTTCAGGGTTATAGACAATCTAATCTAACAATACAATCCAAAAAGAAACAGTGTAGGCTATATAGTGTATTCGTGACACATACCAAATTTGTTCACATTCTACTACACAGAATATTGATTGACTTGATTTCAAATTAAATCTAATAAATTGGCTGTAAGTCAATACCTTTGAGGAAATGAGGCTGTATTTTATTTTTATTTTTTGTATTTTTAACAAAATAGTTGTAGTGTTTTAACAGTTTTCTGATAATAATTCAAGAACTTATATTTATGGTAAAATAAAATTTTGAAACAGCCGAACGGTATTGGTGTCTGGCATTATGCAAGAGCTTAATTCTTATCAAAGATCTTAGTTTTTGTGGATTAATAAGGCATTTATTCAGATGTCAAGCCTTTAATCAAATCTCTATCGAGCAGCCGTGATATTTAGAACACCCATGCCATTTAATAATTTAACGTTGCAAATGGTAATGGAGACTTTGTTTATTACCGATGTAATGGTACTTGACAATCGAAACTGTCAGGGGTTCATTGGGTGCACGACATTGTATACACGGGATCTCGCTTCAAATCCGAACAACTATCTTTGTTGGATGCACAGCCGACAAGGGGGAACCACGCCGGGAAACCTCAAGAACGTTAAAAAATACATTAACTTTTTAATGTCTATATTGTTTAACTATTATAGCAAAAACCGCTAGCTCTTTATCTAATCTTACATAATGTGTGTACACCTTATTATGTTCCTGCATTTTGGGTTCGATTCGTATTGTTATGGAGATTTGTTGTTACCGCCAATATGTCATCGCCTCTGTTTCCCTCCCGCCCAACTTCTGTAATCGGTGCGTGGGTTTGGCTGAGATTTATTTTCAGTATTTACTGTCAAGAAGGTCTATAATATATATGACAATTCAACTAGTTGCTAGAATGTCAGTTTCACAATGTCAATACCTTGATGGCATTAATGCACTTGCATGCAAATATTTTTTCAAAGGATGCATCAGAATTAAAATCGAATAATACGGTACTCGGTTGGCTCACCAGTCGTAGTCGCCCACACAGAAGGCGTTCAAAGAGCTCTTTATTGTCGTGTTTCTTCACAATCTTCATTTTGTTTTTTTTTAAGTGATTCCATTATTGACAATCCTAGCTATAACGATCAGAGGCTGCATACAAACCATGCGATTGTTAAAGGGACAATATCACTCTTGTTGGCTTGACAGCACCATAAAATAAAAAATAGCTTTATTATGAGTACTAGATGTTTAAGTATCCTACCTGTTGCGTAAATTGTCCATTTCATTCCATTTTACTCCTCCAGAGTGCCCTGACAATATTTTAAAATTCAAGTCACGATACGTTAAGCTTTTCAAGTGACCAGAATAAAGATTGGGACATAGTATTCAGTTACTACAAGAGTGGCATTGGACCTTTAAGATGCAAGAATGGGCGAATCTCACTAGATTTCTTAAATATATACTGTAAATATATACAATGAAGAATAGACGTACGAATAATATTATGCAATTTGAAATTCTGTTACCCTCGGGATTGCATTAAACATGTGGTAATGAATCCTTTCTATAAAATAATTATATTATAGACCAACGAAACCTATTGGAGTATTAGCTGAGAGACGTTATGGCAATTAATGCGCTGTGACAGCTTAATTAACTTTTAATATCAGTTGGGTTTTTTTTATTATTTAATTTGTGCATTCCTGATACATTTATTTTTCAAAATGAATTCCAAATGGCATTTTAATTTTAAAATCAACAGCACTACGAAAATAAATCGTTTAAATGGCAAACTCTTGTCATCCGTGTACAAATACAATTTTCCAAATTAATGTCCGACACCCGGGTCCATTAAGGAATATTTTTTTTGTCTCAATCCAATATTTGGATGTTTAGATTTGTTGAATGGATAACATGAGTTTCATACCGTGTCTAGTTGATACGATCCTGTGTTAATGCGATCAATGTTCTTCAAATGATATGTTTATGGGCATAGTTTAACTCGGTGGGTCGAAATCTGACAATTGCGTTCACATTAATCTTGCTTTTACTACAGCAGACATATTTTGATAAATGGACAAAATATTGGTTTCTGCTGTGAAAGAAACAGACGTGATTTACGAGAGGACATTGGTAACCAATTCAGACATTGCAATGTACATGTGTGTATATTTCAAGTATCGCCAACACGAAGAATAAACCTATTACGTGACCGAAGGGTTGAGGGGGCGTGCTTTTAGAATAAAAATTTGACAACAATTGAAATGAATCCGTGTTCCTACGGCTACTGTAATAGTATCACCTTACGACAATGCAGCAGTATTTATATACTTTTAGCTTCCTTCTCAGTTATTGTATCACATTCTTTATCAATCCATAATGGACATACCATATCCTCATCCCCGCATCAGCAATCGTTTACTGTTAACATGCATAAATGGAATAATTTTGGAAGGAATGCGACGTCTGATATGCCGATGTGACGTCACAGCAACGATATAGATATAACACCGCCATTTTTATACGCCCACATTTTCATGTGGACGTATTATGTCCATCTGGAGGTTACAATAATTATCCGATTTAAAAAATCGTTTGGTTATATCACCGTTACACCTTAGGAAAGGTTGAGTTCAAATTTCGGAAAAATCGGACTAAAATTACCATACAAAATGGCCGCGGTTCGTACGCGAATACTGTTAAAAAATGGTATATCAAGGTTGTGGACCCTGTAGAGATCACAATTTTAATTCGATTTTGATGAAACTTGAAATGCATGGTTATAACCCAAAGATCTTGGTTCCTTTCGATATTTGCGCATATCGGATCGTAACTTCCTAAATTATGGCCCCTGATTATACGCAAAATCACCTTGGTTTAGCTTGTGGTCCATCTGGAGGTTACAATATTTATCCGATTTAAAAAATCGTTTGATTATATCACCGTTACACCCTAAGGGAGGCTGAGTTCGAATTTTGGAAAAATTGGACCAAAATTGCCATACAAAATGGCCGTCATTCGTAAGCGAATACTGTTAAAAAATGGTATATCAAGGTTGTGGACCGTGTAGAGGTAACAATTTTAATTCGATTTTAATGAAACTCGAAATGCATGGTTATAACCCAAAGATATTGGTTCCTTTCAATATTTGCGCATATCGGATCGTAACTTCCTGAATTATGGCCCCTGATTATACGCAAAATCGTCTTTGTTTGTCTTGTGGTCTCTCTGGAGGTCACAATTATTATCCGATTTAAAAAATCGTTTGATTATATCACCGTTACACCCTAAGGAAGGTTGAACTCGAATTTCGAAAAAAATCGGAACAAAATTGCCATACAAAATGGCCGCCGCGTGTACGCGAATACTGTTATAAAATGGTATATCAAGGTTGTGGACCCAGTATAGGTCACAATTTTGATTCAATTTTGATGAAACTTTAAATGCGATCACAATTATTATCCGATTTAAAAAACATTTGATTATATCATCGTTACATTGTAATGAAGGTTGAGTTTGAATTTTGTGAAATCGAACCACAACTGCCGGACAAAATGGCCGCCACTTGTATGCGAATATTGTGTAAAAATATGGTTTATCAAGGTTGTGAACCCTGTAGAAGTCATAATTTTAATCCGATTTTAAAGTACCTTGAAATGCATGTTCATAACCCATTCAAAGATCTTGGTTCCATTCGATATATGCGCATATCGTTTTGTAACTTCATGAGTTATTGTCCTTGATTGTAGGAAAAATCACTTTCTTTTTAGCTTGTTCTCTATCCAACTCTTGTATGTGGGCGTATCCTGCCTGGCAGCCGCTGGTTTGACTCGCTGGTACCGACTTCCTATCTGTCCACAATATGGTGTCTAAATCCAATAGTTTTAGAGATATTTGCGATTTTGATCGACAGTCGTCATCTTGTATTTGGCCACACCACCTTTCCTTATTTTGGCTCCGATTTTGGTGAACTGTCTTTTCCTTACTTAGGACATCATAATAAGTCACTAGAAATCAAAACAACGTTTTTATTTGTAATTTGTTTTACGACAAATGTTAGTTTTGCCGTAGAAATTGTGTTCTGTTATCGTAAATAGCGCGTAGAACGACCATTTTTAGGCAAAAACACATGACAGACAATAAAATGAATGATGTTATTGTGAAATATAAGACTTTTACTGTTAAAATCAAGTCATAAAATAGCGTGGCGCTTAAGTTTTAAAAAAACATACGTAAACCTGTCCTGTTGAATTTCAATCTAATTAAAACACAGATCAAATTTCGTTTCGTTTTTATAGTTCAAAATTTCGTTTTTACTTGTCTTTACTACATAACAATTGGATCTGGAGGAGTTGTTATTTAACTCGCTTGAAATAAGGGGTCAGCCAATCAATTAATTGTCTGTCGAATCGAGTGTTCGACATTTTTTGCGCGGAACTGTGGTGAGACATTAGCAACGATAGAAAGCAAAAGTAGATACCAAAAAGACATGGCCGCCTCTAATTGGTTAATCGAAAGACTGACGTTATCGGGTCAAATGTTGCTTGCTTGGTACCTGACGTCATAGAACGTGAGGTCTCACTATAACTTTAAAAAAAACAAGTACGAACGTTAGATCTACATGTAGTGTAGGCCATCGAAAGTATAAAAAACGAAACGAAATATAAATCTGTATTGTAATTAGATTGGTTGAATTTAAGAAAGTTATGTCCAATTGTACCTAGGTAATAAATTTCATATGTGTCCTATTGTATCTATTGTATATCGATGTCATATGTACTCCTGTATCTAGATGTAATATATCCCGTTGTATATACATGTAGGTGTGATATATCCTATTGTACATAGGTGTAATGTATCCTGTTGTATCTAGAAGATACATGTCATATTGTATAAAGGATGGATGTACCCTAGTGTATCTAGATGTGATATCCTATTGTACATAGGTGTAATATATCATATCGTATCTAGACGGTGCATGCCCTGCTGTATATATACGTGTCCCAGGGGTATATCACATGTATCTAGAAGCTGTAGCTTTATCCGATAAAGTTTATTTCAGTCTCAAAATAACCACATGTATGTATACATTTGCATGTGCAATTAATATTTTAATTCAGAAATGTTTAAAGGCCATCTGCATGACCATGTTTTGCTAGTGGTAATTCCCTATCAGTCACCCGATGCCGTCTCCGCCTCGGAATGACCAAAATGCAACAAAATCTGTTGCAACATATACATGAACACTCCGGCACTTTTCCTCGATTTCAGAGTAACGACACAAGGAGAGAGGGGTGTTCAGGCGATTAATTGTCTGTAATATAATAATAATCTCATGCTGTGAGTAGAGGAAATGGCCGTATTGCCAAGAAAACAAATCACCCAGAGACAATCTGTAGCTCTTTATAATGACGTTCCTACTCTAATATTATATAGAACATTTGACATTTCAATTTACTTAATGAAATGTTCTAAGTGTATGCCGTTTTTCTTAAAGAGAACATAAACCTCCTGTTGCCAACCATTAAGTTAATTATTTTGTAGACAAAACATCATTCTGTAAAAGAAATTACATGGAAAACCTGTTTTTTAGTAACAATAAGCTCTGCAGAAATTAATGGACACATTTGTGTGAGATTCAAATTCCATTAACTAAAACGCCTTTGATTAGAGATGATATATATTCAGCCTCTCAAAGACATTATACATTAAAGCACCACACACTTCCTCTAGGAAATGCATCTACATTTGGATGCAGGTTTCTATGGAAACAATAACGATATCATAGTACTAAGAATATCAAAAAGATCGATATTCTTTATTTGATGGTGCACTTCAGGATGGTAGGAGCAAGAGGCTGACACGCCCTCTCCTAGATAAAATGGAATTGGGTTTAATGTCCTACTGTTGTTCATCGACTGGGCTAATGATCAAAACAGACATACGCCATACAATGTGCAATAAGGGAAATTTTGCCCGGACAGCGGCACTGTGGCCTTCTCTTGTTATATCGAATTTCAACTGCCAAGGAATCATTTTATCGTCTCATCTGAACGACTAGGCAGCTGTCCTTGCCAGACCCTTCGCCCTGCACCATGTCGGAAAATCCCGATCAACTTTCTCGGCCATTCTCCTCGATAAATGTTTCCACCAGATGAAATATTGATCAATATGGCACCGGCCAATTAATGCATTAAACGCATACCCCCAGTAAATCGAGTCTACTGTTTTAACCGTTCGCAGGGTAATTTGCAGCTTAATACATCAGTCTGCCAACAATAGTATACTCCCTTGTTGCCTATTCGCCCAAACAAGTTTATTTGTTTTCGAAGCTGATGGGCTTCAATGGAAATCATTATAAAGATCGCCAGACGAACAGGGGATTAATTTATCGTCACTATAAAAAAAGCAATACCCATGAGTAAAACAACTGTTAATGTAATATGTTTAAAGAGCAGATGACATGGAAACAATGCTTTGGGTGATATTGTTTTGGTCATTCTAGTAATGTAGATTTGAAAGCAAATCTTGGTTCTCTTCCAGTCCCATCAAAAAGACAGATTCTACATGGAAATGACAATTACGTTATGTGTAGATATTTGTATGACTTAAAAAAAAACTTATAATTCATATTGTCACTTTTAATACCTCAAATATATTTTTAACTCTGATTAGATTACCCCTTGGTACCGACAACGTTTTTTCGTACAGCGTGACCGCACATGGGTTAAGGATTTTTCTAAATTTAATTCAGTTTTCACAACGTTAAACATAGTTTATGTAAATTAAAGTCTGAGAACGTATTTTGTACATAATTGTTTTAGGATGGCTAAGGTTGGTGATTGGTTAATATAAACATTCACGTAGCCGTACTCAATGAACTGGTGTTGGAAATTAGATTCGATTACATCGTACAGAAGTGTAAAAATTTGAAGTAGAAACAAAAATAAACGATACGATTGTGATAATTTTAGTTAAATCAAAGGATGGAACATCCATTCGGTAATTTTAGTGGGGACATCTCACTTTCTCCACATCTATTGTTTAGAGTCAAGGTCCACTAGGTCATTACTAATTAACCAACAGAGGGGGTTTAAGGGGATTAAAACTATAGTCTGTAACAAGTTTGTGACACGTCAACATAGTAAATAAGTAAATTTTTATAGTATAAATATTTCTAAACAGTTTGATATATAATAAGTGCAAAAAATATATAATAAATAATTATATAAGCATATATCAACTAAATAATACTGTAACATGAATGTATATAATCTGATTTACATTCAATGGTTTCCGTTTTTACTCCAATTTCAAATCAGTTATGTTCGACAAAATAAGCTAGCAATCGCAATCAAGTGCAAATTTCTAGCGTCTAGTTATTCCAGTCTACATAACTCCGTTTGGTTTGGTGCAATGTATCTAGCCTCGTCTCTCGGGTCTCTCACTACGTCTTGGGCTGAAGCGCATTATGGTACACGATTATTTTATCTTAAATATCGAATATTAGAAGCTCATCTTTTCCCGGTAGGTTTACATCATCAATGTTGATTTAAATTGACCAATTTTTCGTGTTTTCGATGTCGAAGATTTTGGAGAATTTTGAGTTACGGACTTAGGTCATTTAATTAAAATAGACTATAGTCCTACATCGACAGTCTACTAACCTTCTAATCCTTTATCAAAACAACCAAATGTGGGGAAAGTTTGTTAGGGGTTTTCCTGTTGCTTCCTGATTAAAGGATAGAACTTCCATTCGGTAATGTTAATAGCCTTCTGCACATTAAACCAATTTGAACTTCAGTGTGGAAGTGTTTCTCCAGGTTTGTGTGTGTTTTTTGTGTGTTAGGGTTTTCCCTGCTGCTTCCTGATTAGTTTACAACTGTCAAACACACAGTAGGCCAACGATCCGATAAATGTTTTTCTAACATCCCTTTGTACATTGGATAAACAGGAATCACAAGTTGTTCCACCGTACGTCATCATTAGACGGACAGCAAATCGATACATTTTATAAGATGCAGACATTTCTGATTGTTATTTTTTTCGACGTAAAATCAGGGGGAATTCTAAACAGAACCATAAATCTCTGCTAGAAGTAGTTGTTCTGCTGTCATGCGTGTTGTGAATTCTAATTCCGTTCTGTCGCGTTCTTTGCTTCTGCGGCATTTACAATTAGATTAAATAGCGACCTATCTTTTAATCCTTTACAGTCCATCAATGTAGCTCAGGGCACGCTTTTATAACACTACTGAAGATATCATCAACTAATTTCTTGTTATTCACACACAAAAAGAGCTTGGGATTAACTTTTCCTCGAAGTTGTCAGAATGATATTCATAACAACTTTTGATCTTGAAGATAGAAACATTGCTATTGGCGTGTTGGTTTTTATCTAATTTATATGAGGGTTTTTTTTCAATTTCTCCAGAACGATTCTAATGTTGAATTATTTATATAATGCGTTCGTTTTTTTTGTAACTCGAAACCGAAGATGAGATACAATATAAAGCTCTATTCCCTTGATGCTATTCATCGTCTGTAATTACACCACAAAACTTGTTATTATCAAAAGGCGTAATTGGCCATTCTGGAAACTGGAAAGATAAATTTAAAGACCATCGCAATGTGTGTTATCATCTCGAAATACCTAATAATAAGATAGGGAATAAATATTTAATTGTCTCCCAGAAATAAAAAGACAATAATCTTTATCAAACGGCTTCTGCAATATCGTTTTTTACACTTCGCCATAAGAATTTTTTATTCCATCGTGCAACTTCTCGATTAAGTTCTTCTCGCATGTTTTGTATGATTTTGTGGTCCCGACAGAATATTTTACCATCACGGATACAAGTTGGTTGCTCTAGATTTCCAAAACTGCGTAAATAACCATACAACAAGCTCTTCATCCGACCATTCGTCTGATGAGTTGGTCGGATGCGACGGTTGCATGCGATGGTTGTATGGTTTGATTGTATCGTGTAAACGCCACTTAAGTTATCCCGTACCGAGATCTTCTATTTTTTTAATTTCCAAGTTGTTTACCCATTTCGGAAGAGGATGCTGATTATTCTAGATTTTTTTTATTTCTTCTTTTTTTAAGATTAAGTAGCCTGCTTAGAGCCCGGTGTTTGTTTTGTTTGCTTTGCATTATGTCCTGGTGATTCTAAGTGGGCTCGCTAGCCTGGAGGGCTGGTGTTCGATCTTTGAATTGGTCGAGAAAGTTCATCCAGATTTTCCGGCGTGGTTTCCCCTTGTCAGTGATGGATGGCCTGGCAAGTCGTCTGGTTAGGAGGAAAAAACGAGGTTCCGTGTACACACATGCGTGCACGTAAGCGATTCCGTGATATTTCGAATTCGATATAAGAGTAGGCTGTAGTTTCAATGTCCGGGCAAAATTGCCTCATAGCACACTGTATGGCGAATGCTCGTCTTCATTAGCGCAGTTCTTAATATTCTGCTTAAAATTTTTAAGCGTCGGTTAAGAGAAAGAGAGAGAGAGGGGGAGAGAGGGAGAGAGGGAGAGAGAGAGAGAGATGGGGTTTAACGTCCACTCAAAACAACTAGGTCAACATATGGTTTTAAATTTTATATTTCAATAATTCGCTTGCGCGCAGGGACAGGAGTGCCCGGAGGAAGCCCACGAGGTTGAGATTGCGCCCCTGTCTCCATGCCACATACGCTCACACCACGGTTTGAAACCACAGCCGCAAGCCAGAGGTGACCGGCCAGCTACAGGTCGAAGCGCGGCACGCTAGACCACTAGGTCATCCCAACCCCCCGCGTCAGCTAAGAGATTGGGGAGTACTTTGCAGTGCTAAAAAGAATTTTCGTGTACAGATGGTTCAATTACGTTCATTATATGGATTGACCCCAGGTCGAGTTTTTTTATTTCATTGCAAAAATAATCAATTTTAGTACATTTTAGAGTGGTAAAGTGCAAATAACGCATGGAGAGTTTAATGAACATTTAAAATCTGATCATTTCAAACTTGATAGGTGAGACAGAATCTGAACAGGTTACCATTCAGCCATGTTGGTGAGATAAGCTTAAATTATAAAACGGTCTCATGGGGGTTAGACTTACATGTAGATAAAGTCCGTCTTTTCATGAAGTAAAGTAGTTGCCTAAGTAATGTTGGCTAAATCGATGGCCGGCACTCTAAAAATGTCAATACTCTAATCCCTAAAATGTATGGAATAAATCATATTTAATAGAAATTTTGAAATTTTACCATATATGAATAATATGATTTCTTGGAGAGATATATCAGAATTTGTTCTGCTCCAGATTAAAAGTGATGGGAGTGTAGTCCCAGACGTTTAAAGATTGATGACAGTCTCTTGGGTATGGATTAATTACTGGTAGACTAAAGTGAGGCTAACTAGAAAGAACAAAATATCATTCAGGCTTGGGGATCGATTACGTCATTACAGGTTTACGATTGGTCGGACATGATTATACTCAACAGAATCTTGAGAACTCCACAGAGAAAAATGGTTGCACAATTCTAACAGGTTTTGTTTTTAATTTCAAGCTTCATTTAAACCCGTATAAGTGGATCTCAAACGACGTGATGAAAACTTGAACAATATCCTCATGCACCAAATGGAGCTGAAGATTTGATACTGAAATCAAATGAAGATTTACTATCTATTCAATGGTGATTAAACAGGAATTAAACAGCGGTTTAGTGAAACATCTATCACTAAGAGACTCATTATCGGCGCTGTTAAAATCAGAAAGAGGAAATGGGGTGCCAGTATGCTCAACGATAACTGGGTCATGATGGGACTGACACATATGGCGGAGTTCAGTTTCAAAAACCATTCGCCACTGCACTCGGGGTCTCGGTTGTCAGAACCGACGACACCACTTTTGCGCTCGCGCGGTCCTGACTGTACCATTCAGCAAACCTCAGCAGATTCCAGTACTTTACATGTAGCTGTAGGGTACCGGAATCTTCAGAGGTTTGCCGAGTGTTGACTTAAGGACAGGCTTTATTATCGAAAGCGCATGCGTTAGACCGCTCCCCCCGCCCCAATCATTTTCTATATTAAAAGGGCTAAATCGCTAACATTTTGGATCCAGAAATTGACAAAAGTGGGTCGCAACGCATATAATACTGTAATATGAATGTATATAAACTGATTTACATTAAATGGTTTCCGTTTTTACTCAAATTTAAGCCATTCAGTCTCAATCCAGTGCACTTTTTTAGCGCCTGGTTATTCCAGTCTACATATGCCGTGTGATACAGTGCAATGTGTCTAGCCTCGTCCCCCGAGTCTCTCAATACAACTAGGGCTGAAGCGCATTAAGGTACACGACTCGTGTACCCATGTAAGAAAAATTATTTTATCTTAAATATCGGGTATCAGAAGCTTATCTTTTCCCGGTAAGTTAACATCATAAATGTTGACTTATATTGACCAATAATTCGCGTTTTCGATGTCGAAGAACTCGGAGGACTTAGGTCCTTTAAGATTTATATTCGTGTGTGGCGTCTGTTAACACTGGAGTTAAACATTCAAATGTAAAAGATAGAATATTTTTTTTGTTTTTCACTGAAATCAATAAATCGGGAATCTGTGGTATGATGCACTTCTTAAACCCGCATATGATGAGCGTCTAACAATTTTCCAATCATCTCAGAAAATTACACACGATATATAGGTTTGGCTAACATTCCAAGCGGTAACATTTCCCTAAAGGTTTGGAGCAAATTTCACTAAAAGCCCACGTAATGTTTATCATCGTTCAACTGAAAAATTTACGCTAGCTTCCCTCTACGAGTCATTTAGCGTTGATACAAATATCAGACCGCGGGTAATGATTTTATAACCAACTCAGTGATCAATGACATAAAGATTGAAGATTAATTCGGCTTACTACGATCAGAAAGGATTACAAAGTTAACGACTTGGATTTATCCTTAGCTATTTGTGCTATAGTCTGTACTATAAAAACACATACATTATTTACTAGCTTCACGTTATGGACACTATAGTCTGGTCCACGTCAATATATTATATTGGATCAAAAGTTGTGTCAATCGGGAAGGTAGATTCAATTTTTTCTTGTCTGTGTGATTACGACAAGGGAACATAATCTTTCCTTGTTTGAACAGTATGGACTCAGACTAGTAATTATTTGCCCATTGACTTCAATGTTAAATGGCTGTAAGATCACAGGCTGTAGCTTTTTGCTCAACATTCCGTTGGTTCCAATCTTTTTAGGCACAATGGGGACCACATTTGGCAAGCCACTCTTCATAAACTTGTAGGGAGTTGATGGTTTAGATTTTTTGCTACAGGGATTTGAAGTTGACTGGGGTGAAAATCTCACTTCCGATACATTTCATTGCTCCGCAGAAAGACATTTTACACCCCAATCCCTCCGCTATAGAATTGCAAATTTGATCCCTTTTCTCCTATTCTAGACCAAAAAGTCAACCCATAAATGCAGAAAAAAAATAAGGGAAAAATTGTCCATAAATAACTCGCACTACATTCCATCATGAAAAATAGGCTTAGACCGTAATTTATTCAACAGAAGATGTATATTAATAACATGTCGTATAAAATAAATAGAACCCATAAATATGTTACCCCTTGTCACTGATACAAAACGTAGAGCCATTCAAAGTAGGTTGTCTTGTAAAGATACATTATTGGAGATTCGATAAAAAGCTGTAAGTTCTAACTATACTAGTTAACAACTAAAGATGTAAAGAGAATTTAATATACATTTCAGCCAAATTGGTCCACTGTGAACCGCGAATTTAACGTTTGAATTTTCGCCCTAGCCCCGATGATCATTACTAACATTAGAACGATTAAATCATGAATGAAAGCTGAGCAGCAAATGGAATACTAATCCAGTAAAATCCACAGGCTAACGATGACAATTTTATTAATGTCTTATTAATAATTTGGATAAGATTGCAGTCCTGAAGAAAGTTTTAGCTCTTGCATAATGTTTGCTTAATTCGGAACCAAAGCCCTGTGTGCACGTTGGCATGCACGTTAGCATGCACGTAAAAGAACCCTTTGACAGATGGAATTCGAAATAAGAAGAGGCTCTAAACCTTGAAAATACTTTTGAGAAATATTTTGGGATATATATTTTCTAAGAAATACACAATATACAGACTTTGCTCACGCATAACATGATTTAAAAACAGTTGACAGTTTAAATTGAACCTAAAGTATGATATCTTTACTACCCGAAACTTTTAGGCTGAACGAAATTATAACATAAAGTGTCAAAATTACCCCAAATATTAGGATATATTATGTTATTACTTTGTGCTTTTTGTTTGGGTCCAACCTCTTGGGTTTTCCCCAGGTCCCCCCCCCCCCACACTGCTAAAGACACCTACGCAACCATATGTTAGTCCCGAAATGACCTAGTTTGTGTCGAGTGGACGTTAAACCCCATTTCTCTCCCTCTTTCTGTTTGGGTCGATAAAATGTCATCCAATCATTAATATTTTCACAATAAAGATGGTATATTTTAGTTACAATCGAAGGTTGCCACAATAAAGATGCTATATTTGGGTTACATTTGAAAGTTGCCAAACACTGTTCCAACTAATCTTTACTTTAAACATAATTATACACATTAAATTGTAGTTAGCTTTTAATTCAATTACATAAGAAAATGTTAACTTCTGTCTGCATACATAAGTGGTGAATTGCGCCCTGTTACATGAAATGGAGAAATAATTGTCCTCTAAATGAAAGGAAGAATGAATACATTTTCTGGATATACAAAATGGCATATCTGTAATAATAAAATAAAACCCAAGTACGAACAATCCAAACCATTAGACAAAATTGGAAGTCCTAAAAAAAACCCCAAAAAACGGTATAGGCAAGCTAGTGTAAATAGTGTAATCAGCATCATGGAATGTTCATCATGTACAATATATACGACAAAAGAATAATCAGCCATTTACAAGTAACAGGCAGGTTCCTTCCTGGTCTTAGCTGTATCCGACAATTTCGTTCCGTACAAAACTTAAGATAGACAAGAAATTAGTTCCGTGTCTATTTTTGTGACAGATATCGGAAGCAGCGTCAGGATATATCGTGTTAGTTATTTTAACACAATTAGCGATGGAATCACGGATGATTTTAGATTGTTACAAAATATAAGATAGAAAGTCATTCAACATTTATACTTTGGGATATTTGGATACCGTTGTAAGGTCATGTGGTGTTACAAATGACAGCCCTTTGTTGGGTTTCAGTTTTGAGTTATTGCACCCTTATTGTAACAGTATCCATTTAACGTATAGATTAACTTTATTTACACCAGGAATCAAGGGATTAGATGGCCGAATGGTTAGCACATGTGCATTGCGTCATAAAGTCTGTTATTAAATGAACTGGCGTGGATTTCGATTGCCCGGTATCTGATGAGGTTTTCTACCACCGCAAAATTATTGAAATAAAATTGAATCATATGTTAGTCCCGGTATTACTTAGTGTGTGTGTGCCCCCCTTTTCTCTCTTCTCTCTCTCTCACACACACCAGGAACCAGAAAATAACACAATCTAAGTTTATGCCACCATGGAACTTTTAATATTATGTCTTGATAATCCAACTCCGTACATGCCAACAAAATATCATTTATCATTAGTTTCACTATCTAATTGATATCAGTCTAGGGTCCTGTTTCACGAAAATTTTAACTTAGATAAAATTCAAATTTAAGTAATTTGATTGGATAATATAAGATTGATTTCAATGTGTTGTTTGTTGTGTTATAAAATACAATTTAAAATTTCTTCATATACATTATGGTACAGGTGTTTTGTATCCTTTATGTCGAAAGCCATTTATTGTTAACTTCTTTTATCTTTCAATGATAAACATGTCTCTTACAAACAAATCGTGGCGACAGTCTGGGACGAAGGGTATTATTGCTGAGATATCCAGCTGAGACCAATTTCACGACACGGCTAGAATCTTTTATTTTGGGCTTTTATTCATAATACATTTGATTTATCTTCCGATAGAAACAGATCGTCTAGGCGCTTCGTCTTGCAATAATATTACAAACAAATCTTGGTGATGTCTTTGTCAGTAGCGGGTCTAGAAGCTGATAATTGTGGTGGGGTCGGATCGAGGGTGCCATGCCACCCACAAAATACTGGCTATAATACAGAGCGTCCCGATAGAACATAGATCGTATTGCCTATATAGTTGTTCGCCGATCGTTATTTTGCCGGAAAGGAGTTTTATTTGCGTTGACAGAAAGTTCATTTCCTTTTATGATTGTTATTGATTGTGTTATTAAATGTTTGTGAACCTTAGGATCAGTGGCTATAACACCGAGCCACCCGAAAGGAGGAAGGGGATCTCCTCCTGGGAAACTTTTGAACAATTGAGTCAATATCCTGGTATTTGATCTGGAAGTGTTGTTATATAACCCGCGTTCTGGTTGATGTGAGAGATTAGTAAATATAAAACAAACGAAGCGAAATATAGATCTGTATTTTACTCAGATTTACTTAGGGGCAGTGGCTATAACAGCGAGAAACCTGACGGGATAGGTGACTACCCCTAAGAAAAATTTGAAGAATTAGTACTGGTACTGCTAATTGTTGTCGGAACGTTTAGGAACATTTAAATTGAAAGGAGAACCAGTTTCTTTCTTTTTAGAAGTTCGGATTTAATGGACTGGTTCTCCATGTGATTTTTACACTGTTTTAATGAACTATCAGAACTGAGATTTACAAGTATTGTATCAAGTTCTTCATTGTCTCTTTTCAGATCTAATGGACTCGTCCAATCGACACCAACTAGGATTAGGTGGTAAAAGACCAACAGGGGCCACACCAGATGTTCACCTATCAGGTGTAATAACAGTTGTATTAGAAGTATTTCTACTCCTGGAAAACCTTCTCCCATTGGCTGTTGCCTTATGGTGGAAAAGACCAATCGAACGTGTTGTAACAGACAAATTAATCGCAGCTATTAGTGTGACGTACATTTTATCAGCTCTCATTCCCACACCTTTAGGACTTGTGTCGTTTTTCAACGGTAGTTGGTATGGTGGCAAAGCTACATGTGAGTGTTTTCAGGTCACCACCACGTGGTGCAGCCTCTCAACAATGGCCTTCGTCACGTATATGTGCGTAGAACGTCACAATTTCTTATGTCCTTGTTTTGGATGGAGATCCGGTGTTGACAGTAAAGATAGTGTGGGCCTTATGTTGTTTCTTTTATACACGATAACGTTATCTATAGCCACTCTTCCGGTCATTGGTTTTGGACCGGAAGTAATGAAAGGAAATAACAGTTGTGAATCATGGATTGTTTCTAGTCCCGTATCTGGGAAAAGACAGGTTTATTTTGTCGCTTTTCTAACGTTTGGCTATATCAACGTGGTCATCACTGCCATATCTTGTACATTTATTGGAATTGTTGTCAATAGGCCGAAACTTGCTCAAAAACTCGGAAGTCAAGATCCACCAATTAGAAATACCGAGTTTCAGTTATTAGAAGATCAAACAAGGAACTTTAATGGAAGCCACACACGAACAGTTCTGGTATTGGTTTTGTTAAATCAAATCACATGGATTCCTGCCTTAGTATGTATTTTCATTTTATTTTGTCCCGGGGTATCAATCATTTTAATATGGTATTACACAGCTCCTTGCGTATTCGAATGCAGTGAAACAACCTCCAATTTTTATCTAGTCAAAGAACGACTGGTCTGACCAGGCAAAAGGTTTAGTCATTCGGATGGAATGGAACGAAACACCCTGCTGCACTTTATCGGATTTACCATTATTCATTAACGTCATACAATTTGCTCATTTCATGCAAATGGAGGGATGGGGGACTGATCCCCTCCCCCGCCCCACGATCATACTACCCTTCATTCTCCCCATATGAAGATTAATATACTATTTTTTTCAGACGATGATCACCATTCAGAAATGTGATTTTAAAGTCAGCGAAGCCGCCATGATGTATGCCTTACTTGCCACCTCACTTCCAGGACTGCTCAATCCTCTTTTATATGGTTTATTTCTGGAGAGTTACAGGGAAGGCTATAAGAAGTTACTCTTACGCTTCGTGTGTTGTTGCCTTAAGAAAACGGCCCTTGGTCAAGAATTACAGGGTAAGATAACGAAAGACACTATTCGATAGTGCGTGTAATTTTGAACTATAAAAATCAAAACGAAATTGGATCTGTGTTTAATCAGATTGCCAAGGAACATAATAAAAGGTGAAATCCGTAACTTTAGTTTTACTCATTGGTATGTCGGCTATCGCATCTACCATTAAATCAAATAATGTAGCTTCGACTCAAGGATGTAGGTTCTCTGGATTCTTCCCATTGCAAAGAAATTCTGCGTCATGCGGTTGTGTCTTATCCTAGCATTATAAAGCCCAGCTTATGTCGCCCTGTGACGCGATAAAACTGTCGTCGACTAGCGGAAACTGACAGTTCATGTCGCTACGATTGAATTTATCCACGACTGGCAGCAACCACGAGAAATCTGTTGATCGCAGTCGTAAGAGCGCTTATGTCGCCCGGCATCAGTTGAAGATTTGGAGCCACAACTGACCTCATGACTGACACGTGATGACATGGCTGTTACCGCCCCCAGGTACCACTTTACTAAATAACCGAATCCCGTTGACTACGACGGTTTGGCGCCAGTATTAATTGCGCTTATGTCGCTTGCGACTAGGGACAACTTGTTGTATCCAGTCGTAGGAGTAGAACATGTGCGACTCGGAGAAACTGGAGACAACACAACGGCGACTGGCTTGCGTCCGACTCACACCAGTCGTAAGGGCGCTTATGTCGCCCAAGTAGTTACGACTGATTGTATCCCATTGATCGTAGACCAGTCGCCGATAGTTTTATCGCGTCGTAAGGGCGACATAAGCTGGGCTTTAGTTTTATTCTGGTGGACCTGGCTGCCTGTACAGGATAAGATAACTCAGTTTTATCCTGAATTCGTTGCTTAATGTATTTGTGGTTATTCTTCTTTCCAGCCGTAACGCCGAGAATCAAAGCTTCCACAAGTACAGCGAAACGAGTACGACGTCACCACGAGGATTCATTTTCAACAAGTGCTTCTAATCCTATTTGTGACAATGATTCATTAATATTAGAAATTCACCATAATGAAGACAATACAACTCCCAAATTACAAATTAGGACAATTGAACACCAAGGGCCTTTAGCAGACGACGATGATGCTTCATGTGATACACGAAATAAAGATCCCACACAGCCAACGTCATCTGATTTAGCATTATCATCATCGTGCAGTAGTAGTGAAGAATACTTGTTAGACTCTGACGATGATGATTTTGACGAAGATGAAAGTGTCATATAAGTAAACTAATTCTGTTTAAAAAAAATAAATTTACTTTTTTAATGGCGTGTATTAAATTTTATGCCTTTAAATTGCAGAATTCGTGCTCTTGGGACAGCAAGCTCTGGATCTTACAAAACATCGGCGCCAAGTCTATCCGGCATATTTGTTTCTAACGGATATTAGATTGTTATCCGAGAGCGATTGATATTACAAACTGTCACAGTTAATGTTGAGGTCTGGATAAATTTCGGGAAAGCGGTATAACTCCGCGATGTTGTATGTTTGTGGGCCACGATGGCTCTCTAGTCTGGAGGTCGCGTCTTCGATCCATGCATTGGCCGAGAAAGTTCATAGGGATTTTCCGACGTGGTTTCCCCTTGTCCTAGTTGCGGGAAGGAGACACTACAAGCTGTCTAGTTGTTCGTATGGGACGGAAACGGAGATCCCGTGAATACATAAGCGTTCACGTAAAAGATCCCTTGACTGTTCGACTTCGATATAAGAGAAGGCCATAGTGCCGCTCTCCCTGGCAAATTTTCCGCATAGCACACTGTATGTCCGTCTTCAATAGCCCAGTCGGAGCAGAACAGTAGGACGATACCCCATTTACTTGAAGCATTGATCACCCTATTCAATTCTTATCAATTCGGAAAACTCACGTAATTAGCAATACGTCTCATTAAATCGTGCGGATACAATTGCCTAAACTATGACAAGCATTGTAGGCTCTGTTTACCTTTAGAACTGTGAAAGGTACCCAGGGCCGGATTAACCTTGTGGGGGCCGGGGACATGCCAACAGTGGGGGGCCCCCAATGCTGTTTGTTCAAATTGTTCGTACTGACCGCGGATCGTACTAGTATATACTTCACCCCCTTGAGTGCCTGGGGTGTTTTCCTCCAGGATTTTTTTTAAAAATTAGGATTAATTTCAGTGCATATGAGACAATTTAAACAGCGATTTCATTGAAGTTTTGAATTCGTTGACAATTTGAATATGTACAAAGTTGCCAGCTGGATTGGTCGAATAGCTCGCTAGCCGAATAGGTCGCCAAATTGAGTTCGGTAGAAAGATCAGTCGTTTCCGTATGTTAATAAGTCACGTGGTATCAAACATTTGCATATTGATAAAGTGCTCTGCGCAAGATGATATGTTGAAAGCGTAAAGGACAAATGAGATGTGGCAGAGCGCAAATGTAAAGAGTAATGAGAGAAATGTTAATATGTAGAAATCTAAAAAAAAACATAGCATTTTGCAATAAAACATTTGTCATTTGACACATTACATTTGCTGTTTCACATTTAACTTTGGCCTTATAGGTATTTTGACTTTATCATTACCGGTATTAGGACTTTGTACATTGTACTTTTCACACGTAATCAATGGAAAAGACATTTATGCACAGCATTTAATATTGGCAGCGATACCCTTCCATATTCCACCACCAAAATGAAAGTTAAGTAACAGCTTTATAGCGGAGATATGCTTTTTACTTTTCCAAGTAGACATCTAAAGAATTGCCGTACGTTTCACGTTGTTCTGTCGCTGTAAAGATGTTGATTACTACTAATATTAAATTCTTGTTTTGTTATATATGACCAACGCGAGAGAACACTCATTCCGTTTGTTCCCCTGCAGTTCCTGCAGATAGTCATTTGTCAGCAATTCTTTATTTGTCAATTTTTCGAAGTGTGGTTTTCGCCAGCCAGCGTAATGACGGTGAATGACAGATGTTATACTCCCTGTACTTAAATAGTAAATATTTTAAGAAATAGTAAATATTTTAGGCAATAGTAAATATTTTAGGCAATGGAAAATATTTTAGGCAATAGTAAATATTTTAGGAAATAGTAAATATTTTAGGAAAAAGTAAATATTTTAGGAAATAGTAAATATTTTGGGAAATTTTTAGTAAATATTTTGGGAAATTTTTAGTAAATATTTTGGGAAATTTTTAGTAAATATTTTGGGAAATTTTTAGTAAATATTTTGGGAAATTTTTAGTAAATATTTTGGGAAATTTTTAGTAAATATTTTGGGAAATTTTTAGTAAATATTTTGGGAAATTTTTAGTAAACATTTTATTTAGATTTAGATAATTTAATATTTTATTAACATAATTAAATATTTTATGTAGATAATTAAGTCTTTTTTAAATAATTCAATTTTTTATTTTGATAATTAAATATTTTATTTAGATAATTAAATAAATTAAATTAGATAATTAAATATTTTATTTAGGTAATTAAATATTTTATTTAGATAATTAAATATTTTATTTAGATAATTAAATATTTTATTTAGATAATTAAATATTTTATTTTAAATATTTTATTTTAAATATTTTATTTTAAATATTTTATTTTAAATATTTTATTTTAAATATTTTATTTTAAATATTTTATTTAGATAATTAAATATTTTATTTAGATAATTAAATATTTTATTTAGATAATTAAATATTTTATTTAGATAATTAAATATTTTATTTAGATAATTAAATATTTTATTTAGATAATTAAATATTTTATTTAGATAATTAAATATTTTATTTAGATAATTAAATATTTTATTTAGATAATTAAATATTTTTTTAGATAATAAAATATTTTATTTAGATAATTAAATATTTTATTTAGATAATTAACTAATGTCAAAGCGTCGAACCAACGCTATAACTGTTGAATACAAAAACAGAATTCTATGACAGTTTGTTGTATATTTAGGACAGCATGAGTCGTAACATAATAAGTTTTTATACATACAGATCACCTCGTAATCACCTCTTTTTTTAGGATTCAATAAACCGCGTTCTCTTATTAATCAGATTTGTCGGCGATTGCTCTTAACATTTTGTAGATTAGCTATTAATTACACGTCCGCCGGAATGAAATTCATATTAGAGGTTTGGGGTAGCGGGTATCTGTCAGTGCTGTGGGCTTCACCCTGAGACAATTCATGTGTTCAAATTATGGATGGGAGCACACATCCGGATAACAACACAGTTACTAAATGCCTCTAGAAGATCATTTATTTTTATTTTTAAGTTTTAAAGTGACTACTACTAAAGACATCCACCGAGGAGCTGCCGTGGGAAATGTGATTGTAAATACATTTTATAAAGAGATTGTATCGCTAGAAACAAAACCAAATCTAATTTCAGAAAACAATTGGAATAGTCACGTTGTCGTATAATAGAAATTTTATCAGTGATAGATCATTCCTGTCACAAGTTTTAGCTTTGTAATGGAATCCGTACCAAAGCCATCCATTTCTTTTATAAGATAAAGCGAATAAAAGAAATTAGACTATTATCTTTCAATCTGGACGGCAGGGATATTTTTTTTCTTATTATCTAGAATCTATCAAACAGTCAGTAGGTCAGAAAAGAGACAAATCAGAACATCGGCTGATAAATGGTGGAATTGGTTAAACCTTGTGATCGATGTCATAAATATAAATCCAAAAAAGGAAAGGAAGTTTTTAATCGTCTTCACCTGATAATCTCAAACACTTCGGATACAGAAAATTTGAGGCTTTCGGGAATATGTTACCCTGTACAAAAGTATAAATTTTAATATTTTAGAATTAAACGAATTCCCATTCGACTTCCTTATGACCAAATCAATATGCCGATCAAGTACTATTAGTAGTAAAAGTGCCCTTGCTTCAATGTTGCGCTTTTTCTATCTGGGCAACTAAAAGCAAAAACGTGAGATATGATCGACGATTTTCGACAGGGACGGGATGGGGGTCTTTCTATATAACCACACGGCAGGATTGGAGAATTATTCTCAATAACCTGTTACGCGAACACAGAATTGCAGCAGAATTAGGTATGGCAATTTTGATAAATACTTATATTTACTCCACTTTGGGACAGTATCGACGGAGCTATATGACCACATTCAAAAGTGGGCATATATAATATGATGGGAAAGTATAAAATATTGTATAAAACTACAGTATGTCCCTTTCATTTAATTTTATTTGTTATAATGTACTGATTCCCATTCCTCTCATTAGATTATATCTAATCTGATACTGTACTTTCTCTATGTAAACTATAGAATTAATATCAAGTTTGTCCATTAGCTGATGAATTATTTTATTCAACATGCTTTTCTGAGGCAAACACTGCACCAAGTTTATGTCAACAATAAAAATGATAACAAACAATCCTTGAAAATGCATCGTTAACAACGTTTTTCTAAAAAGGCGTACACACAGGGCCGTATGTAGGATTTTAAAACGGGAGTGCAGCAGAGTGGTGGGGCGCCATAGCTTCCACGGTGATATAAGAAAGTTTGGATCAGGGCAAACAAACCCATTGGCGTGTGGGGGCCCTTAAAACCGAATGACTGTCCGGTCAGTGCCTTAAGAGCATCACTGTGATCATAATCAAGTGTATTATTTTATAATTGAAAGGTTCTCCAATTATTTTGGGGGATGGGGTGGGGGCGCCATTTCTCGGGAAGCATTATTTTTCTGGGGGTGCTTATAGGTACGAGACCCAGACAGCTCGATGAGTGTAAGAACTGTATATAAAAATAGATATATTATAAACTTTCCTAATAACCTTGGATTATCCCCCCCTAAAAAGGGTTATGTTACAATAACGTATAATATTGACTAGGAAATGGGGGTTGAAGGTGAGGGCTACAGTTACTCCTCGACTCCCACACCCTGCCTATACTTCCCTTTCTGATAGATGATGGACCAACTGAGATCACTAGTAACAGTGTGGATTAAAGATTAATTACGCAAGAGCTAACTCTTTCTTTTGCAGTTCTTCTTTCTGGCTTCAAATGTTTTATAAATTATTTAGTATTTATAGTCACTTCCTATCGGATCGACGAGAAATTGAATGGTTTTGACCCCCATCCCTTTTCAAAAATATAACGTTAAATTGGATTATCGTAGAATTGGTTCTTGACAATCGCGACTATTAAGTCAAAATTTCAAACACTCATAGCTTCGACCGCAATTTGAGTCAAACACTCATAGCTTCGACTGCAATTTTCAATCTATTCATTTTTCATTATCTATTTTTGAACAATATACCAAGTTATATACTAGTTGAGACATGATATTTCTGGTGTTTTAATGGAATGTAAATCAATATGATCTGCCAATGTAAATATACTATAACAAATAATTTCTATATAAAAAGGTGGATTGTTAAACATACATTATGCAAGAGCCAAATCTGTCATTGCAGGTCTTTCTTTGTGTCTGAAATTTTATCTAAATTATTAATTAGACATTAACTAACTTATTCAGACCATAATCAACTCTTGATGTCAACGCTAGCCTGCGACATTTATTGGATTAGGACCCGATTTGCTGCTCTATTTAGTAATGATCAAAGCTAGGTAAAAAATTCAATTGCTAAAATCTTGGATCAGAGAGGATCCATTTAATTGAAATTTTCAGCAAATTTCCTTTACATTATCTAGTTTGTAACTATTATAGTGATATCTGCCAGCTCTTTATCTATTCCCCCATAATGTATCTTTAATTAAAATAATTTTGTTTGTTTGGGGGTGGGGTGGTTGCTTCCCCAATGATGAAGAAATGAATACCATATCAGGATGGTACGTTTTGCATACGCTAAGTGTAGGATAAAGCACGAGACTCGGTTTATGCTGGAGAAAGAAAGATTGAAGAAAATAACCCGAGAAAAAGAAATATACAGACCGGTAGTCCGAGGCTTGGATTTCGAGTTTTTTTATGAAGTCTTTCTCTTCCTCAGCATAACCGAAGTCCAGGAATTTATCTTGCTAATAAACCGTCCATGTTTACATGTACGTGAAATGAGAATATCCCAAACTTCCAGTAAGAAAAAAAACTACCCTGGAAGAATGACCCGATAAAGGTTTAGAGAAAATCTTTCAGAAGAATAACCTCACATTCCACTATAATAATTACAGACCGCAAGTTATTCCGGCCATAGAATAGACACCCAAGATGAAAGAGATTTACCGTTATAAGTACAGATTAAGATGTTGTAACGAGAGACTTTAGAAAACAAATTTCGAATGCGGGGGGGGGGGGGATCCGGGACTATTGTCAATTTATCCGAGACCGTTAAAATGCAACATAGGCTTTTTCGTCTCGTGACCTTAAAGGCAATAGGAGGTTAACTGTAGACCGTTGACAATATCTGGTCGTTTGCAATTGAAATCTTTTTTTTTTATCAAACTATCCATATATCCGAATTAACGAATGTCAGGCGCATGCCAGCAAACACAGTAACGGTAAATTAGCAATTCGCGCAGCCCTTATGAGTCCAAGTTATTGATGACAGATTTATTGTATCAATAGGGTTTGTGGTAACAGTAAGGTATTGGCAGTCCAAAACGTTCTAATCGCCGTGTTGCTGTTCTTGGATTCTCATTTTCCCAAAATTCATTCAATGCAATAAAACAAATATTATGGAAATATTTATCCAGTCGATAAATCTAATTTGTAAGCCATCAGTAGAAATTGGTTGGATGTTGGGATCCCGAAATAAAATATCAAACTGCAACTTTCTAAAACTGAAATCGAAATAAGAGAAAATAGGATACCAGCCACAACTCAGGGTTCTTTGACGGAAAGGAGGGCACAACGTGAAGTGTAAACAATGAGATCATAATCATCATATGACGAAAATAATTAAACATGCATTATGCAAGAGCTAAATCTTTCTATTGCAGGTCTTTTAACTTATCCAGACCATAATTAACTCTCGATGTCATCGCTGGCATGTGATAATTACCGGATTACGATCCGATTTGCGCTCAATTTAATCATGTAATGGATAATCAAGACCATATTTTCATCCTACCGACTTTACATTATCTAGGTTTGAACTATTATAGCATCAACTGTCAGCTCTTTATGTAATCTCCCATAATGTATCTTTAATAAATGTCTAGGTACACAAACGTGTCATTGGAATTCACTCTCCAGAAATATAATAAGAAACATATAATTTTATATGGTGCTTTGTATTATCTAATAAGTATTAATTACTTACAAACATAGAATTATATTTCATTCTAGACATATTAATTTACAAATAAAAAAAGCATTAACAATAATTCTTAACAGATTATGATACATGGCACAGAATAGAATTAAAAGATAAACAATTAGGAGTATATGTATAGTATATATTACATGTAGATATATCTACATATCACTTAATATTTACATCTTCTTTACACATACAAAATTCATTAAAATCAATTTCAACATCTGTTTATTGTGGTTTCCATGTAATATGTGAAGCTAGTTTCATCTGGTGTTTATGGGTTACAAAATCAGAAACAGTTGCTCAATTTCGATCAAGACTTAAGACTCATATGTTCACGATGTATTATCCACAGAAGCTATTAACTTACAGCCCTTAGAGCATGCTCATGGATGGATTAAGCGCTATATAAATCTACATTATTATTATTAGGCTAATCCAGTTTAAGATTCAGTCTTCAAATTAGATATATGTGCCTAAATTTACTAGTTTCCACCAAGGATCCCCCGCCATGAGAATCCTCTGAAACTTAAATGTTTTTTATAAAGAACTTCACCAAAAATTAATTTTAAGCAAATCTTTATGGATAAAAATATTTAGAGGTTTATCACAAGAATTTGAGTCAAAAGTTTATTGCAAATTTTTACAACCAAAATACTACCTGCGTATTTAACATTCACCCTTAAATTATTCAAACTTTTCAAATTTTGATTGGCGCCATTGAAGCCACCATCAACCATATTCAATTTTAATGGTTTCTAATTTTTGATCTGCATGTTTTTCAACAGCCTTCTTGATGGGTTGGATGGCCGAAAGGTTAGCATGTGTGCGCTGTATGATAAGGTCTGTCATTGAGTCGAATTGGTGTGTTTTTGATGGCACGGTTGTTTGTACGTTAAATGGGGTAGAGACGCCTGGCCAACCTCATGGGTTTTACCTAGGTCCTCTGGTTTCCTCCCACTGCTAAAGACCCCTACGCACAAGCGAACTATTGAAATAAAATTAAAACATTGTTTGCCCCGAAATGAGGTAGTTTGTGTCGAGTGGACATATAATCCAATTTCTCTCTCTCTTTGAACAGCCTTGAAGCACATACTGTATTAGTCATGACAATATCAAAATGGTAAATGTACATGACCCGGTGTTAATACATAGTCTTTTAGAGGTCGGAGTTCATACGTTGCTATACAGTCAAACACCCATTCTCTTGATACTGTAACTAGATCATTATATTTATAATTACCTGTGGAAAGATAAAACAGATACATTATCTTCATATTTTCAATTCCTTTGAGATAGGTACATGGGAATAAGCCCACTTTAATATGTGTTAAGTTATACATAAAGCCCAATGATCATGTTCTTTGGGTAAATCTTTTTTTTAAAAAAGGGTTGAAAAAGGTGTTTTTAGATATTAATTTAGGTTAAAATTCATTAATGCATTATTCTTTAGTGATTAACTGTTGAGTTCATGCTTAGTATATAAATGAACTATTCTTTAGTGATTTACTGTCATAAATGAACTATTCTTTAGTGATACTGTCCAGTTCATGCTCAGTATATAAATGAACTTTTCTTAAGTCCATGCCCAGTATATAAAAGAACTATTCTATAATGATTAAATGTTGATTTCAAGCCGAGTATATAAATGCACTATTCTTTGGTGATTAACTCTTGATTTCAAGCCGAGTATAATATAAATGCACTATTCTTTAGTGATACTGTCGAGTTCATGCCCAGTATATAAATGAACTATTCTTTAGTGATAAACTGTCGAGTCCGTGCCCAGTATATATATAAACAAAGGAATTTCTATTTGATTGGTTCAATTATAAGACACGATTGATATTTAGAGAAACATATTAGCAAGTTAAGGTAGAGAAACAAGTAACTTACTTTTATAAAAGTTGACGTCTGATGATGAAGGAGATATACCTTCTGTATCTGAACACGAGATAATCAGACGTTTATCTACGTCTATCTCTGATAATTTGTTTGAATTTTCTATATAGGTGGCACCACAAGTCTCTAACAGATTTATCATATCACCTGCAGCAGAAAGAGAGGCATTTACTGGAGATAAGGCAGATTATTTTTGGCATGAAATCAAACAAATCATGGTACATTAAATATTGACTGAAATGAAATGAAATGAGGTTTAGCCTCCTACTATTTTGCTGCAACTTAGCTAATGAAGATGAGCATATGAGGGAAATTTCGGCTGGACCGCTGTGCTGCGGCCTACTCTTATATCGAATTCCTACTGCCAAGGGATATTTTATGTACACATTAATGTCAGGTACCACTGACAAGGGGAAACCATGCCAAAAAATGCTGATGAACTTTCTCGGCTTACCTGTGACCTACAGACTAGCGAACCAGCGTTTTACTCACTTAGCCACCAGGGCTCGGTTGCTTAAAACTAAGTTATTTTAACGATTCGTTAAACTCTAACGGACATATCTTGGTAACGTGTTGTTTGCGTTAAATTTATTACAGAAAACA
Source organism: Patella pellucida (assembly GCA_917208275.1). Lineage (NCBI taxonomy): Eukaryota > Metazoa > Mollusca > Gastropoda > Patellidae > Patella > Patella pellucida. Next base: position 33,633,420 of record OU795044.1, read on the forward strand.
CTATAGAATACCTTTTTTTTCCTTTAGAGATATTAGCATAAATCTGTAGGAAAAATTTGCACCACAGAATGTTCGGGGCCTTTATTTCCAGCAACAATCTTTCTCTCCGTTAAAGTTAACGGATCGTTAAAAGATAACAGAGCTTTGAGCAACCGGCCCCAGGGTTTCATTCCCAAAAGAAGCTGATGTCTTTCTACAATGAGTTTTGGAGCACATTTTTTAAATTGGCTCAAACCGCCAAAGTGCGCGCTATACTTCACATCACATGATTCAGGCGGTTAGCATGGCTAAAGAAAGGAAGTAGTATTTAGGGTGGTCTGTGTAAAGGTAAAGGGTTATTGCTTTCAAAATCTCAATGTTTGAGATTTCTTATGTTAAAACTAAAACTTGAGCCTTGCTACCCCTGAAAAGTGGAAACTGGGCTTGAAAATTGTCAAGGTCTTTCTCCAACCACACCAGGATCTGTAGTAGAGACATTCTATTTTAGGTCCAGTGCTCTGACCCCACCCCATCCCATTCCCAGCAGCAATGTTTACCTTTAGACATCTCAGCACTAATACTAATACATGTCACATATAAACCATCGTATAAACCAGTTGTTGATAACCGTGATCGTCGTGGCCCTTCATGCATTTTACCAGAAACTGTATCACCTAATATTTCATATGAATCCTGTAATACAAAAATGTATGGTGAAAGTTTCAACATTAAAGGAAAAGAGACAGAGGAATGGTGTTTAACATACAATTGATACAAATAAGGTCATTTTGGGTTAAATTTTATTTCAAATATTCGCCTGCGCTAGAGGTCTTTAGCTGTGGGAGGAAACCAGAGGAACCGGAGAAAACCCTCGAAGTTGGACAGGCAACCTTACTCCAGGGTATCGAAACCACACCAGCCTACTCTATAAGAGACCTTATTATACAAAGCGCACACGCTAGATGAAATAGTGTCGAATTTGGACATATTGTTAAAAGTCCTAAAGAATGATATTTAAAATATACAGAATGCATTGTTCAAGACCTAGATTTACCTACTGCAGGTCTTTATTTTAGCATTAAATATTATTTAAATTATTAATTGAACATTTTTTAACAAGACAAGACTATAATGATTTAATTTAAAAATGGAGAAGTGAGACCAAGTCTCAAATAACCAGCACAGTTGTCAGGTTACTACAATAAACATTGATAACTTCCCTCAGAATAAAGTAATATGAATGAAATTTACAGAATTAGAGTAATTTGAATGATATTTTCAAAATATTCATTTTGCATTATCTATTTTTGAACTATTAAAGCCAGAACGACCAGTTCTATTTCTAAATCTTACATTAAGTATCTTTAACTTAAAAATGAGACAACATTTTGAAGAAGTCATTGTGTGAACTGTACACGTGAACAGCCTGCAACACAGAATGGTTGCTCAGGAGTAGCAACAAGAGTCACCAACAGCCTTAAGTTTGTTGAGTGTAATATTGGAAATTGTTGAAATGCCTTTGGCTCACTAGTATGAGAACTTTAGCCACTACAGTGACGGACAGACTGTGGTGACGACAATATATGATTACATTGCACAGCGACAATTCTGTGCTGGATAACTTATAAAATACCAGAGGAACTGTTTACCTCTAACAACATTCGTCCTTCTTCTATAGAATCATCAATCCAACTGTATGATAATATCCAACATTTATTGGCAACACCCTCGAAAAACTTTAATGTTCTTTCACACACTCGACTTTCTTCCTCTGCAAAATAAACATTAATATTTTGATCAATTATATGCAGGAATTCTGATAATGGAACTTCTATAATAAGAGGAAAATTTTAACACTGATAAAGGGGGAGGAATTTGGAAGTCTTTTCTGCTACCCTGCATTTGTTTCTCAAACAAATGGGGTTAAACATCCACTTGACAAAAAATAGTTTATTTCTGGCCCAGTTTTCACAAATCATTCTCAGACTTGAGAATTTACTTTAGGAGAAATACCTTTAAATTCAGAAACACAAACATTTGCACATTGTTTCTTATTGATGTATTTGATAAATTATAGCAGTTTCATAAAGGGGGCTCTATTTTAGTTAATTTGAGTAAATTATGTCCAACATATGGTACAAGTTTATTTTAATAATTTTCGTTAGCAGTAGAAGGAAACCCACAAGGTTGGGCAGGCAAGTCTAGCGCTTTTATGATTCACGTACCACCTGGGATTCAAACCATGCCACTTGACAGACATGTGTTAGATGACTGGACCACTGCCCCCCCCTACCCTAAAACAAATATTTTACCTGTTTTAACTATAAGATGGGTAACATTTTTATTGAATTTAGAGTAAAACTTGGCATCATTCATTTCTGCTAACTTTTTAACATTTAACTGAAAAATAAGAATTTCATAAGTTTTAAATCTCCAGTGGTCACAGAAGTAGGATTCTTTATCAACAAGTCATTTTGAAAATATTTTTAGAAATAATTCTGCTGTGCATTTCAAACTGAAATAGGGTTTAACGTTCTACTTTTCTGCATCAACTAGGCTAATGAAGATGGTAGCCTATTCTGATAGTGAATGAATGTCTAATATGTCATATTATTAGTTTTTATTTGGGAGATTGTATATCAGTAAACAGAATTAATGTTCTTGATTTCTTGTCAGCTTATTTCACTAAGTCTTCTGAATTTTCCACTCCACCATCAAAACATCCTGAGGCTTAAATTCAGGAAGACTTTCATTGCCAACTAAATACTTTTAAGGATGCTTTACATCTTGTTTGTGGTTCAGTGATATAAGGAATCCTTCTTCAGTAAATTTTAACATACTGCTGATACCGTAACTTTTTTCAATTTAAGTCACGTTGACTTCGTGTAAACTCCACTTAAGGACAAAGGTAAAATACAAATAAAATGGATGTACAGAAATCTCTTTTTCTTCTCCAAAACTTTTAATTAAAACCTGATTTTCTAACTAACTAGGTTCTTATATATCAATCTCCTCTCCTGTTGTCTTTGAAGTCTTAATTCTTGCCAGTGTTGGTTATAATCATTGGTCATTCTTGTTCAATGAAATACAAATTTCTTGAAGAAGAGAGAGAGAGAGATAGAGAGAGATAAAGAGAGAGAGAATTTAACCTCCAGTAGACATTAACAAAGTCATTTCAGGACTAACATATGGTTCAATTTTGTTTCAATAATTTACTTGTGTGTAGGGTTTTTAGCAGTGGGAGAAATCCGGAGGACCAGGAGAAAACCCACGAGGTTTGTCAGGCGATCCTGCTACTTGTCACGTACAACCGGGGAAATCAAATCTTTAAGGGTTAGATCACAGTGTTGGTTAAGAAAGTACTTGTCAGTGGTACATTCAGAGGGCCTGGCATGGAACAGTATCTAGTCAATTGAGTAGAAGGACAAACTGTGGCACAAACATACATGCGACAGATTGACCTTCATAGTTGGAATTCGAAATAAGAATAAGCTGCAGATTAGCTGTCCTGGTAATATGGTGTATATATCTATCTTCAAAGCTAATACTCTGTAGACAATGTAATGGGTTTTAATGGCCTACTTAGTTATATGTATCTTCCATTATGAGATCACAAAAAAATGAATGCAGAAGGAATTTATATAATATCAATCCTTCTATTATGGTGGTTATACATACAACATTCGGGGATCACGGTGGCTAAGTGGATAAGGCGCTGGTACACTAGCCTGGAGGTCGGGTGTTCAATCCCTGCATTGGCTGAGATATCTCGATTTTCCGGCGTGATTTCCCCTTGTCAGTGATGCATAAGGAGGGCCTGACAAGGACAGCTGCCTAGTCGTTTGGATGGGACGAAAAACCGAGGTCCTGTGTACACATTGGCGTGCACGTAAAAGAACCCTTGGCAGTTGTAATTCAGTTGCTGCCCGGGCAAAAATTCCCTCATAGCACACTGTATGGCGTATGCCTGTCTTCAATTAGCCCAGGTTAGGTGCTTAAGCGTAGGACGTTAAACCCCATTTCATTTATACAACATTCGTAAAAATTAAAATGGAGCAGTTAAAAAGAAGACCTATACATACCACCTCATCTCTGCCAAGTCCAGTTGTGGCAAAATGGCATCTTTCACACTTTGAGAATCTCTTACTCTTTAAACTATTCACAGGAGTTAGCACACCGCTGGTTTCTGATATTCTTTGTACTTGACTGTTAGATTTCATAGGTAGGTCATCTAGAGTGGTCTCCCTTTGTGAACTCAAGACACCACTGGATCCCGACTTTCTAGACACTAGACTGTTTGATTTCATAGGTACTTGAACTGGAGTGACATTCCTTGGGGACCTCAACACACCATTGGAATCTGACTTTCTAGAAACTGGACTGCTGTTAGATTTCACAGATAAGTGTATTGGAGTGGCCCCCCTTGATGTAGAATGGGAGGCTTTATTTATAGGAGTTGTCTCTCTTAAACAATGTTTTTGACTTCGTCTTACAGGTGTGGAATCATTTGAGCTTATTTCACTCTTCTTTCCCACCGACAAATTGTTCTGTCTGCTGGGACTTATTTCCCTTAGAGTATTCTCAATATTTTCTATACTACAATCAAATTTTGCAGGAGTGGAATTTTTCACGAAAGGAGAAACATTTGTGGAACTATTGAGAGTTTGCTTTGTCTTAGGGGTAGCTTTTTCTTGCTGCTTGGATGAAAGTGGAGAATTCTGACTTTTTTGTAATTCTGTTTTATATTTTGTTAATATTTCCATGGCTTTTCGCACTTCCTCTGGCAATTCTGGTTCTGGGGTTGATTCCCTTTCCCCCTCACTACATTTAGGTTCTTCTTCTGCTTCCTCAACCTCATTCATCTCCATTTCATCATGAAGAGATTTATCGTGATCAGATAGTGGAGGGGAGTACTGAAGTGGACTCAGGAATAAATCACTACTGCTATCATCGCTAGATGGATTCTGGATTTCTTGGGATGCTGGTATCGTGTCTTGCACTGAAACAATTATATTAATAATCAATATCCAACAATAAAAATAAAATAAACATCTCGCTTTCCTGCACAAACTGGAGCACATCATGCAATGTCTCCTTAGGAAAATTAGCATGGACAGTGGGACTACCTCTGACTCTTATTCTGATATCATGTGTCAGGGGTATGTATACATAAGGCCTCAGTATTTTGTACCATCCGAGAAACTAGACTGCGGACCGAGTCCCAATGACAAGGGGAAACAAGTCCTAAAATTCACCAAATTTGTGTTGTGAGGCTGTTAAATCCAACCATCTCTCAACAAAATTGGTAAGTAATTCTTATCACAGACAGATCTTGAAAATCTCACCTGTTTGTAATGAAGGCATTGTTAGATATTTATCATCATCTTCACTATCTCGATCACCATCATCATCATCATCATCATCCTCATCTTTATCACTGTCGATAACTTTATGACTTGATTTAGATGCTATCTCTGCTTCTAATTCTTCAATCTCTTTTCTCATGTTATCTATATCACATACTATTGCTCCTCTTTGCTAGTATTAGAAATTAAAAAAAAAATTAAATCAATTTACATGCATTTCAACAGTTTCTCCATTAATATCTAACAGAAGTGTCATTTGGCCCTGGGTCTGTGATTTCAGCACAGTACCTTTGACATCTAGCATACATCCAATCAATTGTTTTTATCATTGACATTTATCATACAGCCAATCAAATGCTGGGTTCATTTGACCTTTAGCATACAGCTAATTAAAAGTTGTGTAATTTTGAGCATTATAAAACAGCCAATCTGTAGATCTAACAAGTTATAGTGGGAGTTCACGTTCTATGACGTCAGGTACCAAGCAAGTGACATTTGACCCGATAACATCAGTCATTCAATTAAACAATTAGCTATCGCCATGCTTTTTAAAAAACGAACTGAAATTGGATCTGTGTTTTAATCAGATTGAATCAAATGTTGGGTATCAATGATTTTTATCATAAAGCCTATCAAATGTTAGGTAATTAACACTTCTTTAAAGAATGCACATTAATGGTTTAATTATTTCAAATTTAGAGTGTTTAATTAAAAAATTGAGGATACAAATGGGCCACCCACTTTATATAATTTCAATACAAATTCATATCATCTTCAGGGTTGATTACATTAATATTGTGACAACCTTAACATAATAATGACATCATTTTTGGGGGTTTCAAAATCATTTATTTAATTTGACACGAAAGGTGTCTTAGACCTCTTTGAACCTGTCAGAATATTTCAATATTAGTTACTTCAAATACAAAAAAAATTGAAATAAAAAAATATGCATAAAGATTTAAAATATCACATAAAAGAAATTAATACACCGATTCATCATCTGTGAAGTGTTTGAAGTATCGATAACAAAATGGCCATGAGATACTATGGGTAATTGAACATGCTTGTCTCCACTTTACACTTATGCATTTCAAACTCAGTGTCATATTCCTGCAATTAATACCAGTTTAGGGACTGAGATAATATACTGGTCTCGACCAGGACACAGCTTTAATACAATTGCTGAAAGTATTCTTGCAAAGATGTTGTGAGTGAGCAGTTATAAAGAATTGGCCACAGTTTAATTGTTGAGTGACCATGAAATAAATACAATTAACTGATGTTTTATTTTACCTGTGTTGTAACTTCACTTTGACTGGAAAAGGCACTAGATGAATTTAGATGAACACTCGACTCATCTAAAATACACAATAAGAAACAATCTTTAGAGTGAAATAATATCTTAACCCCAAAATCAAAAAAAATACTAACATTTTCTCTTGTTACTTATACTTGGCAGTTGGAATTCTTGTGAAAATGAGCAAATAGAGAATCCAGAAACTAATAATAGTTACCTGCTCCACTAACTGCACATTCTTCTTCATCTGATTCAATAACAGTACTCATCTTCTTCTTACCTCTTCTTATTAATATATCATCATCATCATCATCATCATCATCTTCATCGTCTTCAATCTGGAACAATGTACAAATAACATAATGGTTTTATTATCCTGGTCAAGGATATAACAATATACATACCATTAAAAGTTTCTGAAACAGTGTTCCAGCTAAATTGGTTAGCTCTGTCGGTAAGCTAACACATATTCAGTCAATAAACTGTCTTGTGCTTAAAGCAAAAAATATACATCTTTATTTTGTCCCATTTCTTTAATTTGAAAACAAGCTTGGTAGCTACATACTGTACTCATTATTGAATCTTTGTGCTCCGTAAATTCAAAGTTTAAATCTATTCTTTTCGCTATTAACCTGTGGGGTACAATTCTCAGAACAAGTCATTTGAGCTTATGAGTTATCAGAAAGATTATTGTTTATTTAAAGTGGGTTCCTAGTATAGTTTAATCGCAAAAGTTCATTAAACTTCCAAGGTTGTCAGCCAATATTTAAAAAAAACCCACATGAAGGTATATAATAGAATGTACCCACCTCTAGAGCAGATTGAACGCTCTTGACAGATCTGCCTGTACACATGATGGGAGAACTTGTATATGGTAAATCAGCATAACAATCATCATATTCTTCTTTATCCTTTTCTGAAGCCAAATTATCGTCTCTTCCAAAGGTTCCTTTAACAACATCTTGATCATCATCGTCTTTATTATGTTCAGTACCGTCACTATCAGTATCATCAACAGGATTCTTTAAGCCTTCACAGGATCTTTTCAAAACATCTTCAGCAGTCTTGTCTGAGCTGTAAGTTCTTTGAATGACATCTTCAACAGAAGCATCTCTATCCATATTATCAGCATTTTCCTCACTACCAAAGGTTCCTTTCACAACATCATATTGGTCATCAACATCATCAGCATTAGTACCTCTAACACATGTTCTATCAGTAACATCTTCAGCTTCATCATCTGAAATATCACCACCCCTATTTTCAACTTGATTACCCGATATACGTTTACCAATTTCTTCAGCTTCACCACAATCATCTGAAAGATCATCAATACCAGGAAGATGTATAGCTGACTCATCAGATTCATTATCAGTAGGTATTAAGTCTTCTACTGGTAGACCAGATGGTGGAACAGTCTCAGCATTATGATAATCCAGTTGTTGGACAGAGGACATTATCACATGTTCATCTTCTTCTGTCTCTCCAATAGTTATCACATCTGATACCCCATTATAGTCTTTTTGGTTACTTGGGGTAGACTCATCACAAATGTCATTAGGAGATGTTTTGGAAGATTGTTTGACCTGTGGTGTTCTACTATTTTCAGATCCACATGATTTTTGAGAGTCTAATGTAACCTTTGTATCATCACAATCATTAATTTTTGCTTTTTTCTTTCTTATTTTTCTTAAAGATTTTGAACTAGATTGTGTCTCAAGTTCAGATTCAATATTGCAGAAATCAACAGATTCAACGTCTGTGGATGTTCCAGGCATCCTTTTACATATTACATTGTTTTGAGAACTCCTACGAGAATTTCTACTGTTTTGCAAGTCTATCTGATCAAAATTAGAACCTGACTTACTACTCTTTGCAGATAATGATTTCTTTGCTGCAAACTTAGAACTTTTTTCACATACAGTGTTAGATACAGTGTTAGAAAGATCCAATGACAGTCCACCTGATTGGAACAAAATTTGAGAGTTACTCAGAGCTTGTTTATTGCTCTGGGATTTGCAAGAGTTTGGAGATGCAGTTTCAGAGTTTCTAAAACTGTTAGAGATTGATTTCTTTGTCGTTTCCTTTGCAATTGCTCTTGAATTCGAACTAAAATTTAAGTCTTTTTCAGTTTTCGATTCTGAGTTATTAACATCAAAAGAATCACAGTTTGTTGATGTTTTTGGTAATGTTTCAGAGTTATGAGAATGGTTTTGTGATGTTTGAGATTTCTGAAGACTTAATTTGCTGCCTTTCAATTGAAAACATTTGCGCTTCGGTTTTCGAATTTCTAACTCATCTTCACTGCTGTCATTGAAATTCAAGGAAACACTTTCAGCGGTGCTCTTTCCAACAAGTTCAAGTGTCTCTTGGTGTATATCATTTGGCTTTGGTTTTTCTACCAGAGAATGATTTTTATCCTGTTCCTGAGAATCGAGATCATAAACAAAAGATTCTGTCTTGCACGTGGAAGATATATAGCCTCTTGTTTGTCGTTTATCTTTATTGCAAGATCTTTTCCTTTTTAATGATGACACTTCTGTTGATTCATCCATGGGTACTTCTGGGTCAGAATCCTGCTTATTTTTAGAAGACCTTGATTCTTGTGACGCAGTTTCTTCGACATCTGCTTGTTGGATTGAGTCAAGATTGTTTTTTCTTACTGACACTGATCTTTTCATGAACAAGCGTTTTCGACTAATTGAATCTGATGGTGTTGATTGGGGGGAGAGGTTTGAAGAATGAATGCAATCCTGTTTACTTTTCATTACAGAGTTCACAAGGACTGACTGGCTCTCTTGTGGTGTTGTGGTATCCATGGTACTCTGGCTAATCTCAAATTTGTCTTCAACAGGGTTTGTTTTTTCTTTCCCCTGTTGTGTGCTTTGATCAACATCATTGATTGTGTTATGCTGAGAAATTAGAGAAGCTGGGATTGTTGATTGGTTGCTACCAACTGGATCTTCACTAACATCAACATCTTGTATTACAAAAGAATTATGCTTGTCAATATTTTGAATTGAATTCTGGTCATCAATTGGTACTGCTTTAATTTTTGGGAACTGTTTTGTTTGATGTTTTTGCTGCGTTTCTGAAAACAAAGAGTCGTGCAATTAGAGAGAATTTTGAGATCCAATATTCTCTCAAAAACATTATCATTACAGTACTTTTAATATAGTTAACATTATTTATATTTCGGCCGTATTAAAATTTATTTCCAAATGAAAATCAAACATTCCTTTGAAAAATCAAAGCATTGGTTGTTTGGTATACACAATTCATCAAGATAACAGAAAACTGAACAGCTGCAGAGACGATTCAACAGTACCGCTTTGGTGGAAAAAGTGAGTGAGAAGTCACGTTGTGTAAACAAAGCTCGAACAGCATTTGCAAACTTTGTGGAATGAACTCTTGGGAGTTTTTAACATTATTTATTGCTATTTATTCATCATTAAGCAATAAAATATGGTAAATAATAAGTTTGGTTTTTTCGATACATTTGTGATGACGGTTTTTATTTCGGTGACGGTTTTATATCAAAAAACCGAAATATCACCCAGCTCTAGATCTATATACCACTAGCAACAGAAAATACTAAGGAAGACCCAAAGTTTCATTGACAACAGAAGAGACTAATAATAATTTCAATATTTTTTTGGGCTTTGAGAATATTTACCTGGGTTTGGTTGTTCATACTGTGTCTCTTCAACTGTTATATTAAGGTCATCAGTATCAGAGCTGTCTTCCCCATCATCTTTAGTATTCACTGAATTATATAAAATAATTGATTTAGTTTGTTTTTTATTGTACACAATACATGAGAAAAAGGTATTACTATACAATAATTAATTACCCTAGAAATAAAATTACTTATATATATAGTTCCTAATGTCTGAATATCAATATAAAAAGGCAGCATTCAATATATATATATATTATTATTTTTTTTTTAAATCACATTAACAATAACTATTAGTATTATTGCTAACACTTTAAGATAACAAAATTAAAACAAACACTAAAAACAATAAACACAAGAATTTATTCAAATTTCATTAAAATTTAAACTGGTAACAAATCAACAACAAGAATTATCAATGCTAAATTTGGGACAAGTAAATATAATTAAAGTAGTGCCGTGAGTAAAAAAAACTAGAAGTTAAAGCTGGTTAATGCTCATATATACCTCGAGTTTGTTGAACATCTTCAACTGGCTCCATGGCAACTGGTAAACATTTACTTGCTATTTCCTTTTCTAATGTCCTCTGGGATACAGTGGCAACAGTCCTATTTGTCGCTGGGGTTGGTGGTACACCAGATGGAGTGCATTCTTCATCATTGGATGTTTCGAGCAGACTGTCCGATGCACTTTCTTTCAACAAGGCAGCAATTGATCTTGTCTTCCTGCCTCTACGCTTTCTGGGAGAAACAGCTCCTTGAGATATTGGAGATTTGGGGTCACAGTGTTTTGCTAATTCTTGGGAAATTTTGGGTGAATGGCATTTCTTTGAAGAAGTTTGTTTCTTAGACTTAGAGGATTTTGGAATACAATGGTTTTCCGACTCATTTTTCTTTGAATCAGTTGTGATCTTGTTCGAGCTCTGAGTCCTTTGTGATTTCTCCACTTTATTCTCTGTAGTTTGAGACATATGATGGGTAGTTGGTTCATCTTTTGATTTGTTAAACATATCTTTTTTGCTTAAAGACTCATGATCTAGTCCAACAAAGGTTTCTGTATCATTTAATTGTCTCTCACTTGAAATACTTTGATTTAGTTTCTTTGCTGAACTCTTCTTAGTAAGTTTTGGGATTACTGGTTTCAACATATTTGGTGAAGAGGTTTTAGATGTAGGAGTAGGTGAAACCATTGAAAGCTGTGATACCTTGTTTTCAAACAGATTAGTGTCAGTAGTACCATTTGATTTGCTATCCATCTTTCCTGATTCTTTTAGAAGTGTTTTTGTCCTGTTATTCATGGAAGGGGATTCAATGAGTATTTCTGAAGAATGAGGTACAAATTCAGCAGTTATATCTCCAACAAGCTGATCATTCTTTAAAGAGTTTTGTTTATCAGATGGTGGCGCATCAGCTGTGCCAAAATTGACAGGAGTTATAGCAGGCGTATCACAAACAGACGAGAGATTATTATTATCTGGGTAATCAATTTCAGTTATTTCATTCTGCACTTCATCTGCTGAATAATGTATCAATCGATGATCATCAATATCGTCATCATCAGAATCGATATCAACTCTGTTTTCAGCTTCATTTATATCCCTTTTAGGAAGAGTTTCACAAACACCTTCTGCATGATCAGTTCCATTAAAAACATCTTCACTGACATCAGCAACAGGATTAACTGGTTGTTTATCATTTTCCATACTGGAATAAGCTTCTTGTGTACTGAACATAAAGTCATGATCTTCGGCATTGTTGATTTTAGTCATGAGTTTCTCCATTTCCATCTCACCGTTTTCTGTAGACTTGTTATTTTTATTTAGTCCTTTTTTTGATTTAGAAGTTTTAATTTTCGATTGTTTTTTACTTTTGTTTGTGCATGTGGTTTGTTCTTCACTTTTATTTGAGAAGGAAGTGTTGGTGTTGACATCTTCGATCATGTCAGTTTCATTAAACAGTTCTTGTTCTTCTAATTGGATAGGTTTGGAGGATTTGTTATCTTTGTCTGACTTTTCTGATGATTTCGTATGATGATCTGAGGATGAGTTCTTAATCTTTTTAGCAGGGCAAGAACTGGGGATTTCGTCACTTTCTTCTTCAATAGAATCTGCAACAGAGGTAATGTTCATCTCCTTGTGTGTAACATCATTTTCTATTGGACACAGAGCTTCATTTTCAGTAGCCATGTTCTCTTTTTCTTTATTACTGTTACTTTTTCCATTATCATCTAAAATAATCAAAACTGGTTCCGATTCTGCAAAGGTAACATTTTTTCTTGCTTTATTTCCACCCCGGCTGACACTGGTGTTTCTCTTTTCGTTTACATCAATCAGGTCTAAGGCAGCCATTTTATTTGATTTCTTTAGAGTAGCTCTTCTTTTTTGCTTCTTTTTCTTGCCTTTAGGAGTCTGGCTACTTTGAAATTCATAAGGGTCAACATTCTTGGAAGGACTTTGGGTATTTCCAATAACCAGGTTAGTGGCTTTTATTCCCAAAACTTTCATTTCTGTTGATGCCTCTACAGATGCTGGTGTCTTGTTTTCTAGGCTCATCTGAATTTTACCTTTGCCTGCATTTAATCTTACTCGTAATGTTCTATTATTGCCAGTAGTTTTGGGAAGATATCCTGATGAAGCCTCGGAAGCTTTAAGAACGGAGCTATCTAATGAACAGTTCATTTCATTGTTCTTGGCTTTACCTCTGCCATATTTCAAGGGTGTATTGTGACGTACACTTTCTTTTGTTTTTTTGTTATTCTGAGATTGAGTGTTAACTATTTTTGGTAGAGCATCAGGAATCTTAGGGGAATTTTCTTTGTCAGTTAATGGAACAACAGATTTTGATGTACATGAAAGATCATCCATTGATATCAAAATAAGTTCATCTGTTGTTTCTGTATTCTTTGATATTGTTTCCTTCTTTTTAGCCTGAATTTCAACTGGTAGATTTCTTTGGTTTACAGGGGCCCTTGCTGCTGGTGATTTTTCTCTTAAATTTTCAGAATTAAAGCCAAATGCAGAACCTACAGAGCCACAAGAGAGAGTGGCTAAATTTTGACTCTGTGAAATAATATTATTATCGTGTGCTGCTTCATGATTCACTTCGGCAGGATCATTGTTCAATTCTGTCTGATTTATGTTACTCGCTTCCTCAATATCAATTTCTGCTGACTCATCAACTTCTGCTCTATTTTCAGTGGTATCAGGTACAACTTTTTTCCAGTCCCTTGAGTTCTTTTCCTTCACTGCTCGACTTACCGCTTGTCGTCTGCCGTAGGTTTTAGTCACAAGCGGGGGAGTTTTAACACCACTCTGAGTTAGAACACTTAAATTGGGACTGTCTTTCGGCTTACATTTTTGTATTCTCTCCGAGATTCGTCTTGTAGGTTTAGGTTTTTTAGTAATTGGTTCAGGTTTCTTCTTAATGGGATCTTTTGATTGACTATCATAAAATTTAACATCAAAACTGCCATTTGAGCTTTGTGGAGATTGTTGTTGGGTTAAAGAATTAACAGGTAGATATGAATTTGAATTTTGTATTGTCTTAACAGGAGATCCTTTTGATCCCTCTTCATTGTTTGAACCACAAACTACATCGTCTGGTATTTTCTGAGCACTCTCATTAGTAAACAAACATTGACTAAGATTATCATTTTGTTCTGTGTTTGGAAAATTATTATTATTGTTATTAATGTTACTCAAGGATAAAGCACTATCACAAGGCGAGGTCAAAAGTTCATCATTCTGTGATGTCTCCATAGATCTTCTCTTGGCCCATCTGATTGAATTATTCTCTGATTTTCTTTTAGTGGGTAAGCTCAGTGCAGAAGCTGGATTTTGAGAGGGGCTTTGTCTGATATTATTATTCTTAGATTGTTCCAGTGAAGGAGGAATGACTGTAGTTGATGGATCAACAGCATCATGAGTGACAGTAATACCGTCCGGGATGTCTTTGAGGTTTTTACTAGTGGAGCTAATGGTATTTATTGGAGATTCTAAACTTGTTTTTGCAATGCTTATGTCCGATTCAATCATTTCTTCATGTAATTCGGTTGTGTTTTCATTGGACAGCAAAAGATCTTTTATTTGACGTGAACTTCTCCGCGTATTTGGTTTAGATTGCTTCAAATTCTTTTTGTCATTAATTCCTGATGCCCCCATTGAGGGAGACGCAGAAGACCTTGACGGATGACCGTTCATATACTGTGTAGACGCTGGTGATTTACCATTTAGTCCACTATCTTGTGGAGAACAAGTTGGTGTTGCACAATTTAGGAAAGTGTCTTTTTGAGAATAAACTGGTGATTGACCATCTACTACAGTGCTTTGTGGAGAGTGAGACAAATGTACATCAGCCATAATAACTTTCCTATGACCTGCAGGCGACTGCAACTTCATAGATGATTGGTGATCGATAGAAGAATTTTCTGTTGCTATTTCAGAATGTTGTTCTACATTTCTTGGTTTGCTCCTGGTTCTAACACCAGCACTTGTGACAGAACTGAGATTGGGAGATTTTGGATCAGTTTCTATCACATCACTCTGGTCTGTTGGCATCTTTTGCCTTCTTGTAAAGGATGATAAGCTTCTTCTCGTATTGGGCCTCGATTTTTTGACAACATTTTTCGTGCTAATGTTTGGCTGTTCATTTACGGATTCTATAGTTCTATTCGAAGGGACAGTAATGTGTTCTGAGACTGTAAGATCATTTGAGAGTTCGTGATATTCAGGATTAATATCATGCTTAGAAGTCTGTTCCCCTGTTTCTGGTACATTTACATCAGCATCGATGCATTCTTCCTGATTTGCAGGTGCTTTTTGTCTTTTAGTAGAACTAGATGATGAATTACCTGTATTTTTTTCTGTTGGAATTCCTTCCCTCGGTTTACTCCTAGTCTTAGTACTGGTGGTAGTAGCTCTGAAAGAAGATAATAAAATAATTAAAGTTTTGTAATCATTCTAGGCACATTTCAAATCTAAGAAAGCAAACAAAAAACATCAAGTGAGTGGTAAAATATTGTTGTACTGAACCATACCCCAACACTAAATAGTTAATAATAGCTATCAGGATATATACCTCACTTTTCTGAACATTACTCAACTAATGAGGATAATGTAGCAAACTGCAGTGGGAATTCAAGACAGGATTCCTTACAGTTCTTTATAACATCAATATACTTGTACTATTGTAAAAATACTCATGATAGTGTGTTCATATTTACAGGATGTCCACATTGCTTGTTATATTGTGGTATATTCTAGATCATTGTGGTCTGAAACATTATGTTTAAGCAGACACAAGTTGTCTCCCTGTACATCTTCTGCCTTTTTGAGTAATAAAACAGAGATTGGAATTCTAACACGGTTCCGAATACAACATTTGCACTGTAACCCATAGATATCATTTAATCTTGTGTATTTAAGCCTAATTTCTTTCACATTCAAACTAGGCTCAGTACAAATTAGATGATTTCAGACGATTTTTACAAATTTTCAAAAAAAGATTTGATATTAAATGAATGTGAAAGAAATCAATACTAAATACACACTATTAAATGATACTTGGGTTGACTGTTGAGTTATTTCAATATTGTTTTTTTTTGATATTCTTAAATCAAGATTTAAATACCTTTTAGATGAAGGTTTAACTGTTCTTTGTAAAACATCGTCATCCGTAGCCTCATCTTTAATAAAAACAATTTACACAAATAAATATAATTTCCTAAAAATCATAGTGGAAAATAGGACAAAAATGGACATTTATAAGGTCCTACAGGGTGACACCAGTTCAAAAATGGGTTTGGGAAACTGTCTTTTCATTGTATGAAAACTAAAAAATCCATGCATAGAATTCATACCCGAGTCAATGAAATGTTTGCATGATAATTTAAGTTTTTCCAAGATTTTGATAAATATGTCCATGATTTTTCACTGGACATTATAATTGGTCATATGCTGATTAGGGCTAAACAGAGTTAAACTATGCAGGAGTAGACACAACTTAATACTCATTAGCCCTAAACAGTATTCTCAGGAATATAACCCTTAATATATAGAACATGCATAGGCTGATTTTCCCTTTATGTTAAAATTATTTATCAGCTGAAAAACATAATAAAAGGGAAAAAACTCTTGAACTAAACACCTTTGACTGAGGTTAATAATGGGAGTTAATGCCATAACCTACCATGTCCATTAGTTTCTGGCAGTGGTGCTGTTCTGTCAACCAGGTTCTTTACAGCTTTTGTCTATAAAAATATACACATGGCATGTTACAATACCTACTTCTTAAGTTTTATATATGTTACTTATTACGGTGTATTAATAGTTGGAAGTATACACTGATTCTCTATTTAAATAATTGAAGTATACACTGATTCTCTAATTAAATAATTAATCACCACTAGTTTAATTTTATGGTCTTGAATTTCCCCCGAGACAAAACCCATTTAACAGTACTACTAATTCACTATAGAAATGAAATTGGGTCTAAAGTCCTACTGTTAAGCTCCGACTGGGCTAATGAAGACAGACATAGACCATTCAGTGTGCTATGAGGGAAATTTTGCCTACTCTTATATCAAATTACACCTGCCAAGGGATCTTTTACATGCACATGGAACCTTGGTTTTTTTGTACCATTCCAGCTTTCCTTTGAGATTGGTTTCAATTCAATGAAGGTTACTTGTATAATGCGAAATGGGGGTATTTTGCCCAGCGGCAGCGTTTCTGCCTACTCTTTTTTAATGTGCACACCAGTGATTACATTGGTGGACCTTGCAGTAAGAAATGTCGACCGCTTAATAACCAAAATGTAGAATCTACAACAATATATAACTTCTTGTCAGAAATTATATCTGACTGTACCTACCTTTCTACTGATTGAGACATCTTTACGTTTAGCTTGTCTTACATTATTTCTAGGTTTAATAGGTGAGGGCGTACCAGGTGAAAAATGAGGTAAGACAGGACCTTTAGGAGGAGTGACTGAAATAAATTATAATAAAAACTGAGTTTATAAATCCAAGTGTTATTCTAGAGAGGCAGTATTTCTTAAATTCCTATAATTTCGGTGGCCGTGTATTTAAATTTATCTTTTGACTTAAGCAAACAACATTTGAGCTTGTATATACCCAAAGTTTTATTCATTGGGCGCCATTGGCATATTATCAAAGAATAATTAATTTGACTGTGTGTGGAAATATCAGACTTCTACAAGTGGTGGAGAGGGGAGTCCTTCTTTTTTGGAACTGCCTTACCATAATGTATTTCAACGAATAAATTCAAAAACCCATAAAGTTCTTCCAAAAAACATGGGTAGGCTCTAGCTAAATCATCCAGTGCTAGGATCAGAACATAGGTATTTAATTTCACCAAATTTTACCTATATTTATGTGTCAGTTTCTATCTTGCATCTTTTTTCACATTTTGAATCAATTAATTTGGACTATCTATTACAATTTGTAGGACAAAGAAAAACAAATACTTACAAATATCGCCTGAATCTTCTTGAAATGCATTAATAAGATCTCGTACATGATCAACAATATCATCCAAACCTTCACGATCTGTTAAACTCCTGTAAAATCAACCAACAAGTCACAAATTATTGGAGAGGAAACAGAATTGTTCCATCAACTAAAACAAAAGAAACCTTATGTGACCAGCATTGATTTCTACTCAACTATAAAGCAAAATTTGATCCATTTGTTAATATGTGAACTATAACTTATTGTTCTGAAAATGACAGCCTATTTTGTTGGCATCAAATTTATATAATTTTGAGTGATTGATGCTATTGTCACATGACAAATAGGGGTTAACATCCACTCAACACAAGCTGGGTCATTTTGGGACTAATGTATGGTTCAATTTTATTTAAATAATTCTCTTGTATGTAGGGGTCTTAGCAGTTGGAGGAAACTGGATGACCCAGAGAAAAATTTACCGATGTGTTCTAGTCAAGAATGATGTTACACTCAGCTATTTGTGATTGATAATTTTGGAATTACATTATTTTTTTGTGTCCGATTGGCCACAATTACACAACAATCATTTGACTAACATATGAGAAATATGTTTGTTTTCTATTATATTATGCGTCTCATCGCCAACTTATTAATAGGCAATATATGAAACCATAAGTGATTTCTATACTTTACCTTTCTGTGATTGGTTTATTACACAATGGACAAGGAACTGATCTTTTTTTCTGTAACACTTTTGATATACAAAATCTGGAAATAGAAATTGTTGCCTACATCCACCGAACATAAATGTTAAAGGCGGGCAAAGTATGGAACTTTTGTTCTTTAACAAGTTTACAATGCCTTAGTATGGACCAGTGAGAGGTGGAGCACCATAGGTGAAATGAAATGGGATTTTATGTCATACGGTTATGCCCCAACTGGGCTATAGGAATCTTCCCCTGACTGCAGAATTTCTGCCTACACTCCATTCATCAAAACTTGGGAAGGTTGCTGTACATGAGTGCCAGAGTGTAAGCTGCATCGAACCTCCCTTTTTTATCCAATACGAACAATTAGATGCTATTCCATTACAGACCCTTTGACCTGCACTACCAATAAGGGAAAACCATGCCAGAACACCAAAAGGAACGTTGTCAACCAACACCCTGGTGCCAACACAAAACCTCCTGGTTAGTTGCTCCCAGCACCAAAGATGTGAAAACATTAGAGAATTGGGGTTTGGGGAAATCTTAATATTTTGTGCACAATTAGCTTCGTTAAAGTCCTGGGTCCGTATTCAAAGGATATCTTAAGTCTAAGATAGTCACTTAACTACTAGCTTTCACTTAAATATACGTAACTTCCTGTAAGTTAAGGGCAAGTGGTATTCAAAGGCACTGTTAAGTATCAAATTTTCCCTTAAAGTTAAGCTACCTTAACTTTTAAGTGTAAGTCTTTAAGTGGTATTCAAAGGCCAGTTTAAGTGAGAAATATCCACTTAACTTTAAGTGACCTACGGGAGGTACCTTAAAGTTAAGTGAGATTATAATTACTTCTTTTAACGCTGTAGTAGCAGTCCCGTAGTGGCGATTTTAAATGTTAGGGGATTCAGATTGAAACAAAGACAATGTCGCCGAGCGAAGCTGGTCTCATATTACCTTTTTCGTCAGCAGCTTTAATGTTGTGGTGCCATAATTACCACCGAGATAGTATATCTTTTTCCGATCATCTATCATGTTTGTATACATGCTTCATCATGTTTCCGCAATTGTCATATAATAAAGTTAAATTCAAAGATCTTTATACATTTTTTAAAATTATTTATACTACCGCTAGAAGCAAGGCATGATTTATTTTTTTACATCTCATCCCCATATACATATTCGATAGTATATATTCAGTTAAAATATAATGCAACATGCATCTTTCGTACGTACCGTCAGTGCCAGGCCTTTGAAAATCTAAAATGTAAGTACTTACAAAATATTCCATGAATTTCGCAAATGATAGATTTATAAAAAAAAAACACTGTATGATTTGTCCAGTTTATAAATTAGAAGGCAAAGGCCATTGTGTATTGCTAATAATATGTTTACTTTCTATTCGTGATACAGTGTTAAAAAATTAAAGTTTACAATATCTATCATTATACTGCCACTATTTATTGTAATGTATTTGAGATGGAATTTTAGGGGGAAAAAATCTATGAAAACAGCCATTCCGGCCAAGGATGCACAATACAATAATTTATCCAAATTACAATCATAATATTTTCAAACGTTACAATACGTGTATAATGTTTCGACAAACATTTTTATAGTAATATAAACTAAGAATTTAATAGAGTATAGTTGATGCTCTTAAGGGCATAACTTGCTTGCAATGTTAGAAATTTGTGATTTTTGGCAGTGGAGGGTAGTCCATAAATTGAAAATTCATGCTTTTTGGCGAATGTGAGTTTTCCATAATTTAAGTGTGGAGTTAAGTTTTCACATAGCCAAGCAAATGAAAAATAGAGCCTTTGAATACCGATTTAAGGTAAGACACTTAGTTAAGTGGAAAAATTAAGTATTTTTACTTAACTTTTAGAAAACCTTTGAATACGGACCCTGATGCATCATTTTAAGCAACAGGAATCACATGCAAACAACAATATTGTGAAAGATGAATATTAATTAGGAATGTCCAAAAATGGTTCAATTACATGTACATGGAATTGAAACTAAAGGACCCAAAGAAAACCCACAAGGTTTGACAGACCACCCCCCTCCTTGTCACATACAAATGAGGAATGTGGGGAATCAAAACCATGCCACTTGACTCAATGACTGACCTTATAAAACCCAACCTCCTTTTCCAATAGAAGTCATCTGGTTACAGAGGACAATACCAATGAAACAGCATGAATGTCTGATGGATGTGATTGATTCTGAAGAATATTTTCTTCATCTTTCTACCTTATAGGCCTTACCTGCAGAACTGATGATCACATCTCGTTGATATTGGTTTCTTTAATAAATCAAGACTGAAAAATATTTGAAGAAAAATTTGACATGTAGAAATTGTCTGTCTGTTAGGGCTGACATTCTAATTAAAATGTTCATAATTCCATAAGACTGATAATGAGCAGACTTGTTTACTTTAAAACTCCCAATATATTTATAATAAGAAGATAACCTTCACAAAATATTATCTTTAAAAAATAAACATCTGTAAAAAAATAAATATACATATGTGAAATGAAATTTATTATATATTGTCTGGTACGACATGGTGTATGCATATATATATGGATAGAAGGTCAGATTCCTGTGATTATATGTTGATTCGGAAAAATGGAGACTGAAAATTGAGCACATCCCATGTTTAATGTACCTTAGCTGATAGTAAACATTCTGATATACCGTAGCCTAATTATAACACAATCTAGTCTTGGTCCAACATAGAATTTGACGGAACTGTGATTCTTCCTAACTAAGATTTACATCTTTATTATGAGTTCCGCTATACATATTAAGCGATTAAGACGCTGTAGTAGCTGAACAGCTGACTAGTCTAGTAGTTCATGGGAAAAAAACCCAGGTCTTGTGTATACATTGAGCTTGGCATGCACGTAAAAGATTCCATTAATTTACCCTTGGCAGTTGCAATTCAATATAAGAGTTACAAAAGTAGGCCATAGGGCTGCTGCCTTGGAAAATTGTCAATGTGTCATAGCACTCTGAACAGTGTATGGCCTATGCTCGTTTATTCGGGTGCTAGATGATTCGGTACCAAGTTCATTCGGGACCCGCATTTTGAGATTATTCGGGACCTATTGGTTTTATGGTAGATTAGTGTGGGGTTCACACTATAAACAATGGACGCGTCATTCAGCCAATGATTGACACCGCGTGCTGTGACAGCACAATGTCATGTTAAAGACAGATATATTATTATACTCGTAATTCTCCGAGAAACAGATTGGGGGGGTGTTAATTAAAGTGTTAATAATTGTCAATTATATGCTTAATTAATTAATTGTCAATTCCATCTTTGAGTATAAAACATCAAACTAATTTCGAATACTCACCCGAATACTCACAAGCCTAGAATTGGTAAATTATTTAATCCAAATTATTTAATCTTTGGACCGACTACAATGCCGATAAATTAACAACTAGTGGGCTATTGAGAGAATGTGCGTTTCTGTATGGCCCCTCTGCGGATACAACACCTGAAGACACAGCGTAGGTTATGCTTTTAAGAATAGGTCATGCTTACGGAAGTATAGGTCATGCTTACGGAAGTAAAAATCAGTCGTTGTCAACAAGGCAGGGTTGGGTATATGCGGACACGCATATTTTCTGTATGGCCCCTCTGCGGATACAACACCTGAAGACACAGCGTAGGTTATGCTTTTAAGAATATTTTACGGATCAGCCTGCCGAGTTATATTTTAATATGATAAATAATAATTTATCTTAATAATTGTGTTTTTGTTGTACAAGTAAATATTTGTTATTCTTTGTTATAATAAATACATATTTGTTATTCTTTGTTATAATAAATACATAATGAATCTAAATTATATTTTGTTTTTGATTTTATTAGAAATATTAGATCTGTAGGAAAAAGGTGCTGTCGGCTTATCTCGAAATCTCTCTGATTCTCCCTCGTCTGCCTGTCGTCATTCGCATGCTTTTCACGAACATACTGCACACAACGATCAACCTACGTCACACGAGAATATTCTCAGTCGAAGCTAGCAGTAGATAGACAGCCTGGGATGGCTTTTCACGTGACTTCTCCACTAGTAGCAAGTGACTGGGTGTACAAGCATGTAGGGTCTTCACAACAAAACCCATTCCGCCACATAAATAATGTTTGTATTAAAAAACCGATGTCTAAATTGAAGAAATATTAAAAATATATTAATAGTAAAGTAAGGCAAAAACACGATCTGACTTGTTCATATGAATACGAAACTATGATTATTATAATTAAGAGATAGTAACGCATAAACACAATAAACTATGACATTAATAAAATGCGAAACCGCGGCTATTTTTACGCAGGTTTTCGTTTTATTGTTTATTTTAGTGTTAATTATCCTAATCCTTGTCTTATAATTAATACCCACAGACAGTATATCACTATATACACTATACCCACAGACAGTATATATCACTGAATACACTAACCTACCATAAAACCAGTAGGTCCCGAATAATCTCAAAATGCGGGTCCCGAATGAACTTGGTACCGAATCATCTAGGATTCGTTTATTCATTAGCCAAGTCAGACTCGGAGCCGAACCTCATTTCAATTTGGTTTAGGGATAGGATTTTGAATGTCCTATAATATATTAACTTATCTGACCTTACAATGTTAAGATGTTATACTAAAAAAACATTTATTTATAATTTATTACTAGAATCAGCATAAACAAATAAAGCAAAAAAGAAATACCAGATAGGACATTCTAGATTTTTTGTCATCGACCCAAGCACTTCTTGTATTCTTCTTTTGTCCATTTCAAATTGGTAGGAGATATCTGTGATGACTGTATCTGCTCATATTCAATTTCAAAATAGTTATTATTACATAAGTAAATATAAATAACCTCCCGCAAAATTATCATAAATCCCGCCCATAGACTGTTTATGCACATCGGATGCAAGAGAGCTCTCTATTCAAGGAAGACAACTCTCATTTGTTGTGTTTTGTAGTCTAGGTTCCGTTTGCCTAAGTTAGGCAGTGAAAAGTTACGTGTTTTTTAATGTAATTTAAACCCTGAAACAATCTAAATTCCTATTCATAATGGTTTAAAAGATAAAAGTGGAAAAAATGGCCACATCCGACACACCAAACGCTTTGTTAAAACGCAGTAAACGAAGTGTTGCGACCCATTTTCGTGGGGAATTTTCAAGACATCACAATTCTCAAAAGCTCAATGAATTTCTTGACACAATTTTAGACCCAACAGAAAAATTAGATGATTCAGATAAAGTAGAATGGTGTAGATGTCTTATTGCGGGAGGTTCAACTTTTGAAGAATTTTCTAAGACAGGTAAATATGCTTGCCATATGAACATATTATGATGAGTGTGTTAATTATTATTAGAGATGACAGCTGTCTTTTTTGCATATAGACAAATATGTTATAATGTAGGGGATTAACCTTATTTTTATTTTATTTTAAAATGGATGTCTTTAGTGGTACAAATTATCACAAGTGTAGGCCTATATACAAGTGTAGATAACGAACCTTATCTCTTCACCCTCCGTGGTTCGAGATAAGTTTTTCAGCCATTGCCTCCAAAGTTTCACTGCCCGTCGTGAATCACTCCCTCATCGATTACACAAAATTGACAATATTTTTCATCAAAACAGTGATTGATTATTGTTATTTATAATATTTCTGCCACACACAACTACAATAAGCCGTTCATCCTACCTGAAACGGGTACAAATCGTCGTATTTAAAATCAAGGCTTTAAAATCGTAACTAAGACCACCATCTTATTAAACATCGTATTTGGTTGGCTGTCATTATGAAGGCGGTGTTAATATGAGGCTTTTTAAACAGCCAATCAAAAAGGCAAATTTGGACATCGTATCAACCAGGATTTTATAAAAGGGGCATGCAAAGCAGTGTAACTATGAAATAATTTTATAGCGGTGAATGTCAAACAGAAACTACGCTTCATTACTTTAAACGTGAATATTTAGAGTTAGGCGATTGTTGTGCCTCTACATTGGCCCCCTGCAAGTTTAATTATTCATAATAGCATAAACTTATCTTGTTTTAAAGATGTTACATTTATTATTAAAAAACATTGGGTTTGCAACGTCAAATTGAAGGGTGCCAATGGTACATGTAGCTAAAAACAAACACATCAGTATATTTTAACGTTTTAGCTATGTTCTCGTAGCTAATACAAGTGTAGACATAAGGCACCTGCCACAGCCTTTGTCGGAAACAAATTATCACAAAACATATATATATTAAAATAAAAAAACGTTGTGTGATTATTTGTGTCTCACAAAGTGCCTTCTGTCCAGGCTTGCTCGCAGTCTCATAAAACACAAAATAAACCTTGACTTAAACACAGCATTAAACTTCTAATTTGAATTGAATTCCTTAATCACATTTTGATATATTGTATTTACAGTACGACAGTTTGATAATGCTGTGACATGTGGTTTGGTATGGACGTCAAATTTTGTGGCATACAGATGTCGAACCTGTGGTATATCACCTTGTATGTCACTATGCTCAGAATGTTTTCAAGCAGGAAATCACGAGGGCCATGATTTTAACATGTTTAAAAGTCATGCCGGGGGAGCATGTGATTGTGGAGATGTTAATGTGATGAATGCAGATGGGTCAGTATAATTAACATTGTCATCTAAATATTTCATATGTATTTCATTTATGAATTAAACTAATAGCTCGCAGTGTTGATAAGTTTCGTACAGTAATTTACTCTCAGATGAAGCACATTGAACCCATCTCTGTTTTATAAGAAGCTTGTCAAAAATTTATAACTTGTGTATGTGTTTGATGAGAAAAAGATAGGATGGAATTTAAATGGACCTTATGGATTCTATCTGAACTATGGGCATTGGTATATATAACAATCTTCAGATACTGGTGTTATATAAATATATTTATTTATCAAAAAAATTGTAGGCCTATGGACTATAACTATTAAAATGGGTTTGTGATGAGCATATATTGGCATAGATAAGCAATTTTGTGTGATGATGCTCTAGGTGATGATAAGTCTGGTTCTAATGGAGTAATAGTGTTGAAGCTTAGTGTATAGCTTTATTGCATTAATACCTTGATTAAGTTTGATGGTAATTATTTAAATCTGAGGTTAAGCAGATTCTTGTGTAAATGATTATAAGTGTTATCTATTTTATTTTTGTATTGAGACAGAGGACATCAGCTTTACTATTGACTTTTTTCTTTTAGATTTTGTCCACGACATGGACCAGGTAGAAAAACTAGTACTGTTAATCCTCCGCCAGATCTGTTATCTATAGCAGAGATCATGTTACCTAAATTAATGATGAGACTAGTTTATCATCTTAGATGTTATATCAATAGTAAGTTTACATAAAATTATTCACGTACTTCTTCTATTATTGTTTAATGCCTACTTCCACAGGGTGTCCGGGGGTTGGGATGGCCTAGTGGTCTAAAGTGCCGTGCTTCGACCTCTAGCTGGCCGGCCACCTCTGGCTTGCAGCTGTGGTTTCAAGCCCTGGTGTGAGCGTATGTGGCATGGAGATGAGGGCGCCTTCTCAACCTAGTGGGTTTCCTCCGAGCACTCCGGTTTCCTCCCACTGCTAAAGACCCCTACGCGCAAGCGAATTATTGAAATAAAATTAAACCATATGTTAGTCCTGAAATGACCTAGTTGTGTTGAGTGGACGTTAAACCCCATTTCTCCCTCTTTTCCACCAAGGGTGATATCACAGGTATGTCCTCTGACTTTTATTACCTGAATACACACACAGGGGTCTTTACAGTGGGAGGAAACCGGAGTACCCGGAATAAATCTATCTCTAAGCCACATACAGTAACACAACAGCAGGGCTCAAAACCATGTGTAAGCCAGAGGTTACTGGCCAGCTAGAGCCTGAAGCTCGATACACCAGATCACTTGGCCATCCCAACCGCCCAATATTGATATACAATTATTTATAGGACTGATATATTACATATCCCTATTCCCTAATCAACAAAGCTTGTGTATTGGATGTAGATCATTACAATATCTGATAAAAGATACATTGTGTCATATTTAGATAAAGAGATGGCCCTTCGTTCTATAACAGAAACCTACAGGAATTTTGATCAGTTACATGTATGTTATGATTGATTAATTTAATAATTTTAATACGTTTTATGTGCATGGACTGAAGTCTATATCACACTAAACTAACGACAACGTTACTGTCTGTCTACAAATAGCTTCCCTTGAGAACAGACACTAAGCTAGTTGACCAACATTTTAATTCCTAAATCAACAATTTTAGTAAAAACACTAAGTATAGTTTTAGACTTTCCAGAGCTATTTATTCCGCTTCCATTTGATTAAATTTAAAATGTTTTTTTTTAGTCTTTGTGTGTATGGCAGATGTGAAATGTGGTAGAACCACATCAAAAAATAATGTACTAATATTTGGATATGATGGCCATTCAGGGCAGACATCTATTCTTGAAGTAGATAGTTCTCTGTGTGCAAAATTAGTTTATATGTATTGACTAATATTCTATGATTAAAATCAGAAATAAGCTATGCATTTGGTACATGTAACTGCTGATATATCATTTTCTAGTGTATAAGCTTACCTCAGGACTCACATGCTTGTGCTTGATAATAAGAGGATACTTGTCTAAATGTCGTGCTTTTAGAATAAACTAGTGATTATACCCTATAAAAACTATGTTCTCTTTATTAATGTGTTTCGATCGCCAAATACCACTTAAAGATTAGACTCACATGACAATATGAGATGTCGCTATGTTTCTGTGTTTAGCAATAACTTTTTATACGCCCACATTTTCATGTGGACGTATTATGTCGTCGCCCCTGTCCGTCTGTCCGTCCGTCCGGATGTCCGGACGTCCGTCCACAATTGTTTGTGGACTCTCTACAGGTCACAATTCTTGTCGGATTTTGACGAAACTTGAAATATAGGTTTATCCCCAAAAGATCTCGGCTGCTTTCGATATTGGCATGTATCGGATCAAAACTTCATGGATTATGGCCCCTGATTGTACGAAAAATCACGTTTTTAGCTTGTGGACCCTATAGAGGTCACAATTTTAAACTGATTTGGATGAAACTTTACATGCATGTTTATAACCCAAAGATCTTGGTTCCTTTCGATATTTGCGCCTATCGGAACTTAATTTCCTGAATTATGGCCCCTGATTGTCCGAAAAATCACCTATTTTAGCGCGTGGTACCTCTGGAGGTCACAATTATTATCTGATTTGAAAAACCGTTCGATTATATCACCGTTACACCCTAAGGAAGGTTGAGTTCAAATTTCGGAAAAAACGGACCAAAATTACCATACAAATTGGCCGCCGTTCGTACGCGAATACTGTTAAAAAATGGTATATCAAGGTTGTGGACCCTGTAGAGATCACAATTTTAATCGATTTAAGATGAAACTTGAAATGCATGGTTATAACCCAAAGATCTTGGTTCCTTTCGATATTTGCGCATATCGGATCGTAACTTTCTGAATTATGGCCCCTGATTATACGCAAAATCGCCTTTGTTTAGCTTGTGGTCCCTCTGGAGGTCACAATTATCTGATTAAAAAATGGTTTGATTATATCCCCGTTACGCCCTAAGGAAGGTTGAGTTCGAATTTCGGAAAAATTGGACCAAAATTGTCATACAAAATGGCCGCCATTCGTACGCGAATACTGTTTAAAAAATGGTATATCAAGGTTGTGGACCCAGTAGAGGTCACAATTTTAATTTTAGATTTTGATGAAACTTGAAATGAATGCATGGTTATAACCCAAAGATCTTGGTTCCTTTCGATATTTGCGCATATCGGATTGTAACTTCCTGAATTATGGCCCCTGATTATACGCAAAATTGTCTTTGTTTAGCTTGTGGTCCCTCTGGAGGTCACAATTATTATCCGATTTAAAAAATCGTTTGATTATATCACCGTTACACCCTAAGGAAGGTTGAGTTCGAATTTCGGTAAAATTCGGAACAAAATTGCCATACAAAATGGCCGCCGTGTGTACGCGAATACTGTTATAAATTGGTATATCAAGGTTGAGGACCCAGTATAGGTCACAATTTTGATTCAATTTTGATGAAACTTAAAATGCATGGTTATAACCCAAAGATCTTGGTTCCTTTCGTTATTTGCACATATCAGATCATAACTTTCTGAATTATAGCCCCTGATTGTCCGAAAAATCGCACATGGTCCCTCTGGAGGTCACGATTATTATCCGATTTAAAAAAACGCTGGACTCTTTCACCGTTACACCATACGGAAGGTTGAGTTTGAATTTTAAGGAAATCGGACCATAATTGCCAGACAAAATGGCCGCCGTTTGTACCCTAATAGTGTTAAAATATGGTATATCAAGGTTGTGGACCCAGTATAGGTCACAATTTTAATTCGATTTTGTTGAAAGTTGAAGTGCATGTTTATAACCTAAAGATCTTGATTCTTTTCGATATTTGCGCATATCAAATTGTAATTTAATGAATTATAGCCTTTGATTGTAGGAAATATCACTTTCGGTTTTGCTTGTTCTCTATCCATGTCTCGAAAATGTGGGCATATCCTGCCTGGCAGTGCCAGCTTACTATCTTTCTTTTTCAGATTCATCGAATCAAAGAGCAACTTTTTTGACTATGTATGAATGTGAAAAATTTGTTGGTTTCCTTCACTCCCTGGCTGATATGGGAGCCGCTATGAGATCTGTTATAGCTAAAGCTTTAACAAATACAGAGGTTTATGAGAATCTAACCAAAGGTTTGTCTGGAATGTTAAGATTTTATTTTACAGTGTTAGCTTATGTAAATCTGGAGATATTGTCTTGGTCATTATGGAAAATTATCTAACAGGTTTTATAAAGATATATAAGCAGATAAAATTATTATATTATGATATTACTATGGTACTATAAAAGTGGAGGAGGACCACACTATACACGAATCAAAACCGATAAAAAAAACCTGTGGACAAGACAAACTTCACAGACTTAGCAAGAAATAAACAACAAATATCCAATCAAGTGAAAAACTCAGGGGCCAGTCGTAAGCATCCGCGGCTCTGTGCAGTCCCGAGCCTGTGATGAAACATAATCAGACTTTACTAAAATAAAACAAAAGAATGAATGAATTACAAAAAAAACGTAATAGAAAAAAGGTGAACTATCTTGATAGTGGTTGTCTCCTGAATGTTGATAGTCTGCCTATTGATGTCAGGAGGTCAATTAGGTTGCCTTTTTCACCTAGTAATGATTTTTTCCCATCGGAAATTAAAGTGCTGAGCATGCAAGCTATTAAATGAAATAAAGATATAATGCTTGATAGTCAATAAATGATTGAGTTCTGTTTTTGTAAATATCTAAAGGGAATGACACACTGATTTCTTTGTTTATTTTGCTAAATTCAGCATGTACTTCATTTGTAATTAATTTTTACATCTTTAGTGAAATCAGTTGGTTCAGTAGTCGATGAGAAAAAAGCATTTATATACAATGGGTGAACGCACGTACCCTACCTGCCACTGATATAATACATATATAAGAAGATTACTGTATTTATTTACTAGTATACTATTTTAACAGTAGGTACAAAAGATGAAGGTGGGAGATATCATTATTACACAGAGAGTCAGAAATGTTATCAAACTATTCTAACTTTATCAATGTATCCACAGGGATTTGAGAGATACCAAAGTAAGTATTGATCAAGTGAATTTTCTTATTAGTCCCAAAATCACCTACCTGTTTTAAGAGAGGCTTGGATGGTCGAATGGTTAGCATGTGCGTGGTTTTGATTCCCAAGTCGCCTGTCCAACCTTGTGGGTTTTCTCTGTGTCCTCTTGTCTCCTCCCATTTCTCAAGACCCCTACGTGCAAGTGAATTATTTAAAGGTCCTAAGTCCGTAACTCAAAATCCTCCCAAATCTTTAACCTCGAAAACACGAATTATTGGCCAATTTAAATCAACATTGATGGTATAAATTTACCAGGAAAATGTGAGCTTCTGATATCCGATTTTTTTTAGATAAAATAATTTTTTTTAACATTGGTACACGAATCGTGTACCATAATGCGCTTCAGCCCCAGTTTTAATAAGAGACTTGAGGAGCGAGGCTAAACATATTGCATCATACCATACAGCGTTTGTTGACTGGAATAACCAGACGCTACAGAAATTTGCACTAGATTGAGACTGCATGGCTTATTTCGCGGAACATAACTGATTTGAAATTGGGGAAAAAACGGAAACCATTGAATGTAAATCAGTTTAACCCTTTCACTGCTAGACGTAAGTCCACTGCCTGTGCTAGACACTTTTTTGAGGAAAAGGGTGTGTTTGAAACTAGATGCCAAACAGTATTTATGGACGTTTTTATGAAAATTATTTTTGTGTGCTGGGATTGACATGAGGTTGGGCTAATAGGAAAAAATAGAATTTTGGAAATTTGCATAATTATGAGGTCATGTGACGTCATGGCGGCCATTTTGGATTTCTCATTTCTCACTAAAACTAACACGAAAACGAATTTTTCTCCATGAAATACTCATGGGATATTGTTTTTTTCACTGGATTTTGATACAGATATATAAAATGAACACAAATATCAATAGCAGCCACGAGTAATGTCACCACGAACACGCCCACCACGTCTCCCACTGCCATGACCACGTGTGGATTGCAATACCTTGTTTTGACTTTCACTTTCACTTTCATCCTATCATTATCACTATAGTCAGCCAATAGCTGTAATAGATCGGGACTCATGAATTGCCTTCGTCTTTTACGATCCAGCAGGCCAGCATTATTATCAACATCAGAATTATCGTCAGAATCTACTGAAGACAAATAGGCTACTACATAGGGCTATCGTGTTCACATTGGGCTTGTTCATCATGCACGGGAGACATAGCTATAGGCGGAAGGTCGCGCAACAAATCACACACTTCATACCACCAATCACTGTCCTGAATACTATTATTATCAACAAACTGGAAACGAATAACGTTTATCAGTATACCCGTCGAAATTGTCTTGGTCAGCGAAGATGTCATTCCCGACTTCGCCGAGATTGCATCGTCTACGTTGTCACTATGCACTCCGCCATTTTACTGTTTGCCGTTTTGAAACACGTGGAAATATGTTCTAGTGTATTGAAAATACAATAGATGGCACTTGCAGCTACGGTGCTAATTGTAGTGAGGGCTATACTGAGTACCCGGTAATACCGGGTACGTGCATTTTGACGAAATTTTATAATACCTGGTACTACCGGGTAGACGCAGTGAAAGGGTTAAATACATTCATATTACAGTATTATATGCATTGCGACCCACTTTTGTCAATTTCTAGGTCCCAAATGTTAGCGATTTAGCCCCTTTCAATAAAATAAAAACCATGTGTTTGTCCCAAAATGACCTATTTGGTGTCGAGTGAATGTCAAACCCTATTTTTCTAGCCTTCTGCATTAAATAAGCATTATTCAAGAGCTAAAGCTGTCTATTACAGAGTTTTATTTTGGCTTCAAATGTTATATAAACTATTATTTTGATATTTTTTTCACATGGCAAGCCCAAAATAAACTCTCTAGATCGTCGGATGGCAGAGATTTAAACCAAATGGAATATGAAATGATTTAATTTAAAAATGGAGAAGCAAGGTTGAGTCTAGATTAACAAGTGTTGCCATGGTAATAAAATTGCTGTTTGTTAATCCCAAAATATCAAAGATGATGTTTTAATATTTTGTTCAGTTGTAGATATATATAGATGGTGCTTCAATATTTTGTAGATGTTATGTATGTAATTTATGTAAATTTGTTGTAGATAAACCAGGTTTAAATCAGAAGATAGTACATAAATCACTATTAGAAGAATTAGTATTTTGGATAGTAAAGTATGATTTTCCTACCAACATCAACACATTACTGTTAAAAATGTTACCAGAAGATGACTACAAGGTAGACTTAATCATATTTTACATTGTAGTAGTATAGTAGATATTCTGCAGTAGAGGTTAGGAGAACGCTCGTTCAAAGACAGTCCTGCACATACGACGTCATATGTAGAGTGTGCCTTCGTGCTAGTGCTAGCCCTGTTTAGATCTCGAGATTTTGACAAAATCTGCAGCTACTAACTCTTATTCTAACTCTAACCCACATCCCACATATAACGTCATATGTGCTAAAATGTGCAGGACCGTCTCTGATCTAGCGTTTTCTTAGTGGTTAATGTCTAATTCCAGTTTGGAAGACGTGCATAAAGAAAAGAAACTAAAATTATTAATAAGCATCGTGTTATTACCAAACTCCTTTAATAGGTGGCACTGGCTTGTTTATATCATCTACGTAGTTTGTACGAGATTTCTGCAAATAACTGGTCAGCAGCAAGTTTATTATCATCAGAAATATTTCATTTCTGTTCAGTATATGCAGAATTTGATGATAATTAATCTATGCACATTGTTACATAGATGAAGCTGTGAAAAAATTAAACATTTATGAAAATTGCTAACAGCTTTAAATTATAATGTGAGTTTGTAAAATATTTTAAAATTTGAGGTTTGATTTTTATTTTTAAGATTGCCTTTGCTAAAGCATATGTACAACACTACAGTCGTACTGCCCTGGTACTGTGTACCACAAGAGAACGGGTCATTGTTGCTAACAGAGTTGTGCATATTAGTGTTCAGTTGTTCAGTAACGAGAGTCTAGCATTCAAGATGGCTGATGAATATAATCTTCTGTATACTATAGTGATATGTCTAACTCACATGTTGGAGAATCACACTATACCAAGTACATTGGAAGGTAATATTTGTTATATATCATGTGAAACACTTTTCATTAAACTGTAATGTTAGTTATATATAGTCTGATAATACCATACATTTGTTATATATAATGTATAGGTTGGGAATAATAAATCAACATTAATGACATTGTCATCAAAATAACTACAACACTTCTATGTGAGTCAATTTTTGTTTTTGTTTCAATCATTCTCTTATCTTGTTGTTTTAATATAATGATAATATATGAAATACATAATAGTAAAATAGATAATAATGTAACACACGATGATGAAATATATGTTCATAAACATACAACAAATGCACAGTAATTAAATAAACACACAATATTGAAATACACAATAATAAAATACACAACAAGATACACAATAATGAAATACACAATAATGAAATACACAATAATGAAATACACAATATTGAAATACACGATAATAAAATACACAATATTAAAATACACAATAATATACTCAACAAGATACACAATAATGAAATACACAGTGAGATACACACAATATTGAAATACACCATAATAAAATACACCATAATAAAATACACAATCAGATACACAACAAGATCCCCCCCCCC
This sequence comes from Patella pellucida, assembly GCA_917208275.1. Classification (NCBI taxonomy): domain Eukaryota; kingdom Metazoa; phylum Mollusca; class Gastropoda; family Patellidae; genus Patella; species Patella pellucida. The sequence continues at coordinate 33,667,367 of OU795044.1, forward strand.
CACTACATATATGTAGTATCAAATTAACCAGCATGACCCCATGAAAGTTACAGACAATTTAATTTGGGTCCTGAGCAAATTAGGAAAGGTCCACTGGCGGATAATGCTTTGGGGCCGCGATCCATCCCCACATTATGTGGTATTAAATTAAGCAGCTTGATCCAGTGTATGTTTTAGGCCATCTAATACACACCAATGATGATACACAAGAAGATATGCAGTAATGAAATGCACAATAATAAACACAGAAGACCACACAGTGTAGATAAAACAGCAACACAATATCATTTAAATCAACCATGTTTGTTTATAGATCCATTATTAGAGATTTAGATAATGTAAAGGGAATTTGCTGAAAATTGATCCACTCTGAACAGAGATTTTACCTATTGAATTTTTCGACCTAGTCTTGATCTAGATCATCATGAAAGTCGGTATGATTGAATCATGAATGAAAGTTGAGCCGCCAATCGGATCCTAATTCAGTAAATATCGCAGGCTAGCAATGCCATAGAGAGTTGATTATGGTCTGAATAAGATTTCAGACCTAAAGAAAGAATGCAATAGGCAGATTTAGCTCTTGCATAATGTATGTTTAAACAATATTAAACCCCATTTCTCTTTCTCTTTATCACCCATTTATGTTTTTAATTATATTACAGATGCTACAGGTGAACCAAACTTCCATCAGGTTGTTGATTGTAGTAATGAAATAATGAAAGATCATTGTTATTGGTCGATTGTCACAGATTTTATCAATCTATTATCACATCGTAGAATAACATTAAAGTTTTTAGAGGATGAAGAACTGGTGACATTATGGGTTGAAATGCTGTCATACCTACAAGGTAAGTTGAAACATAAAAAAAATTACTACCTTAAACAAGCAAGCAGCAGCTGTAACACATAATGTGGTTTTGGTTCAATCCTTGTATATGTTCAACTGCCTAACCTTGTTGGCTTTCTTTATTTCCATCCAAAATACCTTGTGCACTAGGAAGTTATTGCATAGAGATAATATGTAATTCCTGAAATGACCAAGTTTGTGTTGAGTGGAGATATATCCGGCCCTGATTTCACAAAGCATTTTCAGACTTAAGTTAAGAATTTACTCAAAATTGTTTGCCTTATTTTAACTAAATTACAGCCCTTTATAAAACTTTCGTTGATTTAATGTATCAAATTCATCAATATGAAACTATGTGCAAAGTTTTTTCATCAACAGTGATTGAAAGCTGAGTTAATTCCTCAACTTAAGTCGGAGAATGCTTTATAAACACGGGGCCAGAAGTAGCATCTGAAACTGTAGTTGGTTTCAATAATAACTGCTGTCAGCAGCAGAGTTATAGTAATTATTGCTTGCTTGCTTACACAGTGCATGTTTTGGCAGTGGCATACTTTTTAACCATGATCTCCTTAACTAGGGGAAGCAACTCTTTATGTATTGACTATTTTTTCTGTGTGTTTGTTTATAGGAATGAATTTAAATCAGAGAGAAGTGAATCAACATGTAGAATTTGAACCAGATACTTATTATGCTGCCTTTTCTGCAGAACTAGAAATATCTGCTCTTCCTATGTGGTCTATATTACAACACTGTAAAACACCTGTAAGTTATTTATCATACTAAATCTGAGAGAATATGACAAGAAATAAAAAGATGTTAGTTATTTTAATTTCAAAATATAATAGTCTAGTGTTTTAATACATATGAAGCCACGAAACGAGTGTTGCGCTGACTCAATAGCCAGGAAATCCTGCCTTCTATTCCTGTTGGCTGAGACAGTCCCTCTGGATTTTTCGCCTCGGTTTCCTCTTGTAAGTGATGCAGAACACCTGTCGAGGATATGTGTCTCGTCATTTGTATTGGACGAATAACCAAGGGTCCATGTATACCATAGGCAGCAAATTAAAGATCCCTGTCAGTTAAAAATCAAAATAACCATATTCCGTAGTGCCGCTGTCTTAGCAAATTTTTCATGATTACACACTGCATCCAGTTGCTGCAGTAAAGTAGTATTTTAATCCTACTTCCAGAATGTTTTGATGAAGGTCAAGTATGTCAGGAAATTAATCTGTACTTAATATTTTAATGTTGTATTCTGATACAGGAAACATCTTCCTTAACTTTACGAATGATAGCAGCATGTCAGACAGCTCTACAAGATTGGTTTGATGCCATTAATATTTCAGAAAATTCAAAGGTAACTATATGTTCTAATATAAAAGGTTGAATAACATTGTTATTTCAAATTTAAAAACAGGGATTCATTAAGCTGGTTTTCGATACTTGTATTCGAAATGTTGATATGTGAAACACAACTTACTTTAATTTTGGTTTGTATCTTTCAGCCAAACCCAAACCAGTTGACCTTTCACCTCCCTTTACATCGTTACCTAGCAACATTTATGATGCAGGCTGTCCAATATCAGGCAATTGAACTGACCGCCATTTTACCAGATGAAGACATGCTGAAGAAAATCTTAGTTCATGTTCTTCAAACCCAGGTTTGTAATTCTGGAGTAGATCCATACATCTCTTTTTTAGTCGCAATCCCTCCACTTCGCCAAAAGGCATACAGTGGACTCTGTCACATCCGACATCGTTACAATATGTCAGATTGCACAGCGTGTCGGAATACCAAGTTTTCTCCAAATCGAAAAATACTGTAACTTCTAAAACTGGAAGTATTTTTATATTCTAGCTTCGAATCACCAGAATGATAATCCCTTTAAAAATTATAAACCTTTCTGCACTTTCAAAATTTTATTACATTAATTTCTATTGCTATTAACATAACAGGCATTTTGAATAGGTCAAGTCTGTCGTTAATCTATCTTCTTCATCATCTTCAGTTGAGCGCACTATTGTCTTTGCTATCACGTGCGCATTGATAATGGGCAAACTCGATTGAACGTTCTCAATCCCAAAAATAGTGACAATCAGGCTACAACGTGTGATCGACTAGATATATAAATATCTCTTCCAACCCTGCAGCCGAAACGTGTACGTCGTGTTTAATTACATCAAAGTTCCATTCACATCACCTCCGTCGTCGTACTGACAGAACTGAATTCCGCGTCACTCGGGCGTAGAGTGACCAAACTTCTATGTCATTTAGGTTCATCGACATGCGCAACAAATGTTTCTAACATGTGCTAGGTAGGAATATTTTTACGAGTGTGAATTCGGGAGAAAATTCATGGATATTCCTGAGTATTTGTCACAACTGTCGTACAAGAGATTAAAATTATCAAATTAATCAACACAGACCGGCCCTAGTGAGTTTCAATCTCATAGATAATTGATTGGTGATTGTCGAACTGACAGAACTGAATTACACATCACTAGACCCGTAGGGTGAACAAACTTTTAGGTCATTCAGGTTAAACGGCATGCGCAACAAATTTTTCTAACATGTGCAAAGTAGGAATATTTTTACGAGTGTGAATTCAGGAGAAAATTTGTGGATATTCTTGAGTATTTGTCACAACTGTCGTACAAGAGATTAAAATTATCAAAGTAATCAACACAGACCGGCGCCATATATAGCAAGTTTTAATGTCATAGATAATTAATTGGTTATTGATTGTTAACTTGTTAATCTTTTATGGCTTCACACCTTTTGAATTTTAATCTCACCGATAATTGGGTCCTTCACACCCAACGTTTGAAGGACTGATTATACGGTGTCGATTCAATGGAAATTATAATGACGGGACAGTTGATTGTTGTGAAATCCAGAACTGACAGAATCCGGGCTAAAGTAATAAGGAAATAAATCGGGACATGAAAATCATGTCGGATGTCACAGAAATCCGGAGTGATCAGTCATCGGATGTGACAAAGTCCACTGTAGTTGTTTTTATATTCCCAATGAACTAGGTATGCATCAATTTTATCCAGTCCTATACCATATCAGGATAGTAGTTAAATTAAATGAATTAAGATTGTACCAAATAGAGCCAAATTTCTTAATTTTGCCTGGAGAGTATCCACATGAATATCTATCAAACTTGTATCTTTGAAATCCATGCAGTCGCTGTATAGCTGGTGCGCAGAAAAAAAGCCACAGTAAAAAAAGTCACAGTAAAAAAGTCACAAATTTGCCTAGGTAGTAAAGTCACAGTTTTTTTTATTACATCTCAAATTGAATAACAATATAAACAATAACATACATATTATTTAACCTTTCATTACACATATTATGTTCATCACACAGATGTTGTGATCATAGCACATTTGATGTATTAGCAGATTTGACGTATAAGCAAACCTAGCTCATTCAACATTCTAGCATATCAAAACTCTTTGTTAATTCTAATGTCCCACCCAACTCCATGTAAAAATTCTGGGATGGGCTTGGCACCGCTGGCACGATCTCTGCAAAGATTTAGTAGTTGTGTCTGCATCTTAACAAATTTCTTCTTGACCTTTCTGACAGGTGGATTTTCGATGGCATCCTGGGCGACGACAGTCGTGACTGTGGCTGATTCCTTCTGGAACCACTCCACCACTCTGTTATCACTTTATTAAACAATCACTAAGTTGGATCAAAGAGCCAATAGTGTATAGTGAAACCACTCTATTAATCAAACCTAATTAACTCAAAGACAAATAACTTAAAAGATCAAATATATACCCACTCTACAATACAATATATATAAGTTGTGACTTTTTTACTGTGACTTTTTTTCCTGTGACTTTTTTTCCTAGATACGTATAGCTAGCTGCATGTTGTATGTGACAACATCTGTTTCACTGAATCAATATGATTTCATTAATATGCATTAATTTAATATGTTGCACTGTTTGTCTATCTCTGCTGTATTACACAAAATAAAATTCTTAACATGTTTTAATGCAAGGTTTTATACAATTTAAAAAAAAACAAAAACAGGAGTGGTGGCAAGCAAATTTGCAGATTCCTCAATCAATTTGAAACTTTAGGTTATATTTTCAATTGTAAATGAAATAGAATGTTAATGAAATGATTGTGTATTTTAGGTGTGTATGTCACAGATATTTGCTGGTATGTGGGTTAGAAATGGTATTCAGATACGTGGACAGGCCATGACCTACGTTCAATGTCACTTCTGCTATTCTATGTCTGACGCAGATTTACATCTTACACAAGTAAGTGAACTGATTGCAATATTAAGGTCCTGAATTTGATCCCAATGCTAACCCAGATTTTTTCTTGGAATTTTCCAGTCAAAAGCTAGTTTACTTATTATCTTGCACATGAATTAAGCCTTGGCAGTCAAAATTCAAAGAGCAAGTGGAATGCAGATTGTGAAATTGCAACAATCTCAGTTAACGAGTAGTGCTCTACAGAATTTAAAGGTGAAAATCTCTCCTGATGATTAAATCCTGCCATAAACTCCAAATACTGTACTTTAAGTACTGACTTAGAGAACAACGAATATGTGTGATATTATATTATTTTATTTTTTTGTGAAACAGGTCTGTGCCTCGAAATTAGATCCAGATTATTTTGTAAGAACTGTTTTAGAAAGGTAAGTCTATCTGTGCTTTGTTAATCTAATTAAATCTACAATTTCATTTCATTTATTTTTTCTCATTTTTACAAGACAATCGTAATCTAACAGTATTTCTGTCATTAGTGTCAGGAAGAGTCCTGTTTATATCAGTCAATTGTATTCCAAATTATAACCCCTAAACTGTAGTACCCAGTCCTGTATACTAATACACAGCCCGGTATACTACTACACAGTCCTGTATACTAATACACAGTCCCGTATACAACTACACAGCCTAGTAACCCAATACCTGGCCCTTTATACCCATACACAGCCGGGTAACTCAATACCTGGCCCTTTATACCAATACACAGCCTGGTATCCCACTACACAGTCCCGTATACCAATACACAGCACTGTATACCATACCTGACCCTTTATACCAGTACACAGTCCTGTATACCAATACACAGCCAGGGATATAAATATACAGCCTTGTCTACCAATACACAGTCCTGTATACCAATACACAGCCAGGGATATAAATATACAGAAGTACATTGTCTGCGATATCATCTCGGTGGAAGCGGACGTAAAATAAAGCTATTTCAACAACATAGTCAAAGGGTTGTCTACATCACCTGTCTTGCAAGCGAACTGTTGAAATAAAATTGTATCATATGTTAGTCTCGAAATGACATAGTTTGTGTTCAGTGGACATTAAACCCCTAAAAATAAATATCAGTATGTTAGTCCCAAAATGACCTAGTTTATATTCAGGGACTTTAAATCTGACTCTCTTGTTAGGATCATTGGTAATAATTTATCATTCTAAATTGTTTTTTTCTAGATTTAATGTATTAGATTGGTTATCATTCTCATCAACAACCAATATAAATAATATTAAACTGACTGCTGATCAACAAGTAGCTATGGTGGAAGGTGTCCTGGCTTACTTTACAGCTCTTCTTAGTATCAGAACTTATTTAGGTAAACTGCTTTGTTAAAGTTACCTTTGATTAAGAAAACCCAACAAAAATATTCAATCCAGATAATCTTCCAGTGTTCAATTAAAGGGTCATTATGGGAGATTAGATGAAGAGCTGGCAGTTGGAACTTGCTGATAATTTCAGTCAAATTGATTTCCTCTGGACCAAGATTTTAGGCCTAGCCTCGATCATCATTACAAAAGTCAATACGATAAAAAAAAAAAAACATAGTCCTGATTATCGATATTTTGATTAAATCATTAATGAGTTTTGAGCAGCAAATTTGATTCAAATCCAGTAAATATCGCAGGTTAGCGATGACATCGAGAGTTGATTATGGTCTGGATAAGTTAATTAATGTATAATTAATAATTAAGATAATATTTGAGGCCTAAAGAAAGGCCTGTTATAGGCAGATTTAGCTGTTGGATAACATACGTTTAAATCAGTTAAAAATAACCCGAGACCCATCAAACTATGTTACTCAGGCCAACACTTGATTATATCATCAGCAGAACAGAGGATGATCAATGCTACGAAATATTCAAATCATAACATCATTGTAAATACTGTACAATTTTTGTAGCGATATTGTTTTTAGAGATCCAGGTGGTTTGGATGGCTGAATGGTTAGTGTGCTTTTGCGCTGTATCATAAAGCCTGTCAACTGGTGTGGTTTCAAATCCCCGGTTGTATGTGGCAAGGAGTAGGGTTGACTGTCCAACCTCGTGGGTTTCTTCCGGGTCTTCTCGTTTCCTCCCACTGCTAAAGACCCCTACGCGAGAGCGAATTATTGAAATAAAATAAAACCATATGTTAGTGCCGAAATGACCTAGTTTTTGTCGAGTAGATGTTAAACCCCATTTCTCTCTCTCTCTTTAGAGGTCTATGTTTCATTTTGTGAAAGAACATGCTCCAGTTGTTCAACTGTCACCGTTGTGTGCATGGAATTTCGACAGTATTGTGTTAAATTTCACCTGTTGTCTTTTTTTATAGGTACAACAGAACAATCATTGATAAGAGAAGAAATGGTGGCTTTGTTGTGTATGAGTGATCAGCAACATAGTCAGTTACTGGACCTTATGCCAGAAAAATCCGGAAATTCTAGCAGAAACAAAGAACTATTTGAACCTACTTTGAAACAGGTTATTATCCATTTGTGATATAACAGGATTACAGGATTAATTATTCACTTTCCAGATAATTTAACTCATTGGCTCAAAACAAGAATCTAGAATATCTCTATTCTTTTAATATTTAGATACAAATTGTGCGCTAGAACCATTAAACCTAAAGCAATCTAAATACATTGGGGTTTTTATGTGCTTTATATTCATTAATAAATCGCATGCATATAATATGTTACAGATAGCAGATTTTAAGGCACCAAATTTTGAAGCTGGTGGAGGAATGCAACAAGGAACATATGTACCTAAAGGTAAGAGTCGCTTACCACAACAGCAGCACTATTGATTTTCAGTGGGATTTTGTGGGCTGTCTTTGTCAATATTCAATTTATACTTTCCCCACTCACCAAAAACTGGCATGTGAAACAAATCCCCCTTGTTTTTATACGCCCACATTTTCATGTGGACGTATTATGTCATCGCCCCTGTCTGTCTGTCCGTCCGTCCGTCCACAATTGTTTGTGGACTCTCTACAGGTCACAATTCTTACCCGATTTTGACGAAACTTGAAATGTAGGTTTATCCCCCAAAGATCTCGGCTGCTTTCGATATTGGCATGTATCGGATCAAAACTTCGTGGATTATGGCCCCTGATTGTACGAAAAAGCATGTTTTTAGCTTGTGGACCCTATAGAGGTCACAATTTTGAACCGATTTTGATGAAACTTTACATTCATGTTTATAACCCTAAGATCTTGGTTCCTTTCGATATTTGCGCCTATCGGAACGTAATTTCCTGAATTATTGCCCCTGATTGTTGAAAAATCACCTATTTTAGCTTGTGGTACCTCTGGAGGTCACAATTATTATCCGATTTAAAAAAACATTCGAATATATCACCGTTACACCCTAAGGAAGGTTGAGTTCAAATTTCGAAAAAATCGGGCCAAAATTACTATACAAAATGGTCGCTGTTTGTACGCGAATACTGTTAAAAAATGGTATATCAAGGTTGTGGACCCTGTAGAGGTCCCAATTTTAATTCAATTTTGATGAAACTTGAAATGCATGGATATTACCCAAAGATCTTGGGTCCTTTGGATATTTGCGCATATCGGATCGTAACTTCCTGAATTATGCCCCCTGATTATACGCAAAATCGCCTTTGTTTAGTTTGTGGTCCCTCTGGAGGTCACAATTATTATCTGATTTAAAAAATCGTTTGATTATATCACAGTTACACCCTAAGGAAGGTCGAGTTCAAATTTTGGAAAAATCCGGCCAAAATTACCATACAAAATGGCCGCGTTTGTACGCAAATACTGTTAAAAAATGGTATATCAAGGTTGTGGACCCTGTAGAGGTCCCAATTTTAATTCAATTTTGATGAAACTTGAAATGCATGGATATTACCCAAAGATCTTGGGTCCTTTGGATATTTGCGCATATCGGATCGTAACTTCCTGAATTATGGCCCCTGATTATACGCAAAATCGCCTTTGTTAAGTTTGTGGTCCCTCTGGAGGTCACAATTATTATCTGATTTAAAAAATCGTTTGATTATATCACCGTTACACCCTAAAGAAGGGTTGAGTTTGAATTACAGAAAAATCGGACCAAAATTGCCATACAAAATGGCCGCCGATCGTACGCGAATACTGTTTAAAATGGTATATCAATGTTGTGGACCCTGTAGAGGTCACAATTTTAATTTGATTTTGATGAAACTTGAAATGCATGGATATAACCCAAAGATCTTGGTTCCTATCGATATTTGCGCATATCGGATTGTAACTTCCTGAATTATGGCCCCTGATTATACGCAAAATCGCCTTTGCTTAGCTTGTGGTTACTCTAAAGGTCACAATTATTATCCGATTTAAAAAAATCGTTTGATTATATCACCGTTACACCCTATGGAAGGGTGAGTTCGAATTTCGGAAAAATTGGACCAAAATTACCATACAAAATGGCCGCCGTTCGTATGCGAATACTGTTGAAAAATGGTATATCAAGGTCGTCGTCCCTGTAGAGGTCCCAATTTTAATTCGATTTTGATGAAACTTGAAATGCATGGATATTACCCAAAGATCTTGGGTCCTTTGGATATTTGCGCATATCGGATTGTAACTTCAGGAATTAATGCCCCTGATTATACGCAAAATCGCCTTTGTTTAGCTTGTGGTCTCTCTGGAGGTCACAATTATTATCCGATTTAAAAAATCGTTTGATTATTTCACCGTTACAAGCTAAGGGAGGTTGAGTTCAAATTTACAATTGAAAATGGCTGCTGTTTGTACGCGAATACTGTTAAAAAATGGTATTTCAAGGTTGTGGACCCTGTAGAGGTCACAATTTTAATTTCGATTTTGATGAAACTTAAATTGCGTGTTTATAACCTAAATATCTTGATACTTTTCGATATTTGTGATATCAAATTGTAACTTAATGAATTATGGCCTTTGATTGTAGGAAAAATCACTTTCGGTTTTGCTTGTTCTCTATCCATCTCTCGAAAATGTGGGCGTATCCTGCCTGGCAGCCGCTGGTTTTGACAACAGATCTGTCAGTTAGTCAGTACATGTCCAAAACAATATCTTGCAGCAGTGATTTTACGTAGGAATACATCTTGCAAGAATAAAAAACAAATAAAGTTTTTGATCATGGTTTATATTACTTAGATATTTATTCTTACAAATCAAGTGAAGTCTGTATTATACTGTACCTATATGATTATTCAATTATAAATTGCACTCACCTTTATGGATCAGACGTAGTTGATGCTTATTAATAGTCTGTTTCATTCTGCACCCAGAGAACTATCTACTTTGAGAATAGATCTCTATCCTGAATGGTCACCATATTTCAAAATGAGTAATGAAGACGATATAAAAAGTTTCTCAACTATATTAAATAACAGTAGAATATATACTTTTCAAAATTCTTGAAATATACTTAGTGTTTTCGACTAAAATTGTTAATGTTTTTCAGGATTTCTGTGGGAGACTGAATATGATCCAGTTAAAGTTGTACAAAGAGCTGTTTATAAAAAGGATGTACAATCAGCTTTAGATAGATACACACAACAGTAAGTATTTATGATTTTGTGAACAGTATTTCATTTCTTAAAAATAGCATCAACCCAATAGCTTTGTTTTAATTAAATATTTAACCCAGTTGCAATCTATTAAACCAATTGTCCAACTATATTTTAGTATAAAGTGTCACTCCCCAGCTAGCTATGTTTTAAACAAGTGTCTAATTATATTACAGTATAAAGAAGAATTGTAATTATAAAGAGAAAGGATCACCATGGCCACCATATAGAATGCCTGCAGATATACATCATAGTTATAAAGGATTATTTAAGATATTAAACAGTAAAACCATGCATGCATTTCTATATATAGTCTTGTATAAGGTATGTTATTTGTCACATAGTGGGTTTCTGTATACTGTTTGGGGGCCACAATAGATCAGTGACTGTATGCTTATTCACTAACCTGCAGGTCTCCGGTCAGTCCTGCTGTTGGCAAAGAATGTTTCTAGGGATTTTCTGTCGCAGTTTCCACTTGTAGTGCAGGCCGTAAAATTGTCTAGTTGTACACATTGGTGTGCATGTAAAAGATTCCTTGACAAGTGGAATTCGATAAGAGTAGGCCATAGTGCTGCTGTCCGGGCCAAATATCCCTCATAGCATATTGTATGGCATATTAGCCCAGTTCAGAGCAGAACAGTAGGAAGATAAACCCTATTTCATTTAATTTCTAGTTTCATGCAACTCCTATAAGTAATTATCACACTCTACCAATGCAACAATGGTTACAGTAAGCACCTATAGCAGGACAGATTATTGAGAATATATTTTAATTTGTAACTTTTCACTGTATTTAAGGCTGTTAAATGTGATACAAATCTACCAGATAGTATTCTATATCATTGTATTCATCTACTGTCCATGGCTTTTCATTTTGCACCAAGAAAATCGACAGTCAGAAAGGTAAATATAAATGTTCAGTTTTATGTAAAGTTTGTATGATTTATTGTTAATGCTTAGGTCCGCCCTTGATTTAGAGAGTGCTATGTCTCTGATTGTTCATCATTAATTACTGTTGTACTGTTGTGTAGGGTTTGGGGGGGGGGAAATGGTCCAATGCATAGTCATTGAGTCAACTGGTGGGGTTTTATCCCACACCTTTATGTAACAAGGAGTAGGGTATCTGGTCAACTGCATGGGTTTTTTCCTGGTTCTCCTGTTTCCTCTCAATGTTAAAGATTCCTACGCACAACAAAATTTTTGAAATAAAATTGAACCATACTTTAATCCAAAAATGATCTATTTGTGTTGAGAGGACGATAAACCCCATTTCATTTCTGTTATTGTTGTTCACATGTATATAATGTTGAGTCATGTTTTATTATTACCATTGCTTGATAAAGACTAGAGTATTGAAAGTCAGTCAGTTATAAACCGTAATTGAATTCCACATAATATCCTAGTAAAACAGTGTATAGTTTTTAGCCATTAACCACTATGAAGCAGAAAAGTAGGATGTTTTAACATGTCCAATTGATTTCATTTCAGACAAGGGAGGTTTGATGGCCGAATGGTCATAAAGTTTGTCATTGAGTCAGTTGCCGTTGTTTTGATTCCCCAATTGTACGTAACAAGGAATAAGGTCGCTTGTCCAGTCTCTTTGGTTTTCTCAGGACCCCCGGTTTCCCTCCCACTGCTAAAGACCCCTACACGCAAACAAATTATTGAAATAAAAACTGAACCATATGTTAGCCCCGAAATGACCTAATTTGCATCAAGTGGACATTAAACCCCATCTCTCTCTTTCATTTCAGACAAGAGTTGGAGCTGGTACTGTGTCAGATTGTCAGTTAAAAGACTGGTTCTGTAATACTGATATCCGTCATAATGTTTGTGATGTAATCGACGAGGTTATAATACATACTGATAACACCGGTGATATAGACACAGAAGAATCGTGTACTATGAATGTTGATATGGACTCAAATAGTTTAGTGGAAATGTTTGATCTAGCGACAAGTAACGTAGTTGTTGGTATGATAATTTTTTTCTACAATTTTACTGTTTTTTGACATCTACTCAAGTTAGGGGAAATGTTACAACGAGACACAAGAACTGTAGTTGTTGATATATTCAAAAAATTCAATTATTACTGTTTTTTAACATCTGCCTTTTGGAGAAAGAAGCAGACTATTAAAATGTGTTTGCCCATCTGTCTGTTATATCTTTGAGAAGATACTAACTCTGCCTCTAATTGACAGAGTTCGATGATAAGTTAGTTGCATTGGACTTTATTTTACATCAGTTTGGTGTTAATGTTGTTGTTACGATACATCTAATTGTTGATATTGATTACTCTCATTTATTGTTATGATACATCTAAGTTACTCATCTAATTTGTTGTTATTATACATCTATTTGTTGTTATTATACATCTTATTTGTTGTTATGAAACTTTTAAATTGTTATGAAAATCTAATTTATTGATTTTATTGGTATGATACATCTAATATATATGCGTTTATCATATTAATATCTTACAGATAGTGCTGGTCCTATGACATCTGCTAAAGTTGGACAAAAACCTATAATTACCATGATATCCAAACCTGGAAGCGTCAGTAACTCTTCTTTTACAAGTTCATCTCACTCTTCTGGTGCCAAACCGAAATACGAAAGTCACACAGTACCTACGGAACAAATACACGGACCATCAGTGGCTTTTAAAATGGAGGAGAGTATGATCAGTCTGTTGATAAAACTACATTCGAAGCTGTCAGGAAAAACAAACTCTTATACTCCCATCACTGTGAAAAAACGTGAACCTGTGACATCATGTATAGGCGATGGACTCCATTTTATATCTCGATTATTAGACAGTATAGCGAACACTAACAGTGAATGTGCTGCTGTGGTTAAGCAGGTCTATACAGCTTGTAAACCTAAGGACACCAAAGATAATCAGACTCAGGGTAAAAATGATGAAAGTGAAGCGAAATCACGAGAGACCAGGTGAATATATTATTATAGTTTAAAATCAACCTTTGTCAGTCACAAATACAGGATTAATTTTATTAACCACTAATCCTCTGGTGTCTGTCATTTTGATGGTCACACCACTGGGATTGAAACCAGGACCTCAGACTTAAGTTAAGAATTTACTCAAAATTGTTAGCCTTATTTTAACTAAACTATAATAAAACACTGACCTACTGTGTCTCTGATCTAGTTGTAATGGTTTAGGGTTACGTTGGATAGACGAATGGTTAGTGTATGCGTGTTGTATCACGAGGTCTGTCATTGAGTCATCGGGCATGGTTTCAATTGCCTGGTTGTATGTGACAAGGAGTAGAGTCGCCTGTTAAACCGCTAGTGTTTTCTCCAGGTCCTACAGTATCCTCCCACTGCTATAGACCCCTCAGTGCATGGAAATTATTGAAATTAAATTGAATTTGTGTTAGTCCCAAAAAGACCTAGTTTGTGTCCAATGGACGTTTTACCCCATTTTTCTCTCTCTGTAATGGTTCAGCTAAATTGTTTGTTGACTAGTAGCAGACCAGTATTGTTTGACTAATCAGTGTTTTAACCCAAGAGAATAAACTGTAACCCAAGAGAATAAACTGTAACATACAAATTATAACCCCAAACTATTTATATATCTAATAATTATAACTGTATGTTAATAAGTGAAAAAAATAAATATGGCACTATGTCAAAAATTGCATATCTGGAAAGGTTTTGAGGTAAATACTCCACCTACCACGGTTTTGTTGATATTTTTTCAGACGACGTAAAGCTGCAGCAAGGCAAGAAAAACTAATGGCAGAGTTTGCTTCTAAACAGAAAGCTTTCATGGAACAAGCAATGGAAGGAGAAGGTAATATTCTAATAATGACCCGAGAAATATTATCAAACAATCAATTCGAAATCTTTTTAGTTTTTGGACACAATTATAACAGGACTCACTTAAGTCCATATAAATAAATATTATCGTTCCCAGATACCGCTGCATTACTTGAATTTGATGTTGTTATCTTACCGTCAAAATTTGGGATTATGATATCCAATATTTAAAGGGGCTAAATCGCTAATATTTGAGACTTGTGTTTTTACTGTAATTTCTAATCAGTTATATTCGGCCAAATATCAAAGAAGTCTCAATCGAATGGCTTCTGGTTATTCCAGTCTACACCTGAATTATGACATGACTTGTTTAGCCTCTTTCTTTGAGTCAATTGTTACAAATGGCAACGAAACACGTTCTGGTAATGGTAAAATGGTTATTTTGTCTTAACTATAGGATATCAAAAGCCTATCTTTTCTCAATAAGATCACAACATCAATGTTGATTTGAATTGACAAATAATTCGTGTTTTTAATGTCAAAGACTTTGGATAATATTAAGTTAAAGATCTAGCTTCTGGGAGACAAAATGAACCTTTTAGAATTGTGGTGATTGTATGATGATTGTATGATTATGCTATGTTATAGAGGATGGAGTTGATGATGGTTTAAAAGATGAAGGAATGGATATAACAGATGATGAAGGTTATGATTGTGTGATATGTAGTCAATGTACAGCATCAACAGCTGAAAGACCAGTAGGATTAGTTGTATTCTTTCAGGCTAGTAGTGGTAAGTTATATATCGTACTGTCATTAAGATAGTCAGTTCTGCATGTTGGCATTCATGTCATGGTTTCAATGTCGGCCATATATGCCGGTCAAGACCTTGGGCTATGGAAAATGACTGTACCTAGATCTGACTCAAAAGAACTCTTTGACTGTTGGAACTTGCAATTAGAGTACATAAGGCTGTAATACCACTATCCAACTAATAATTCCTCATAACACACTGCACTGCTTCGGCCTATCTTCATTAGGTTCGTTGGTTCAGAAATTTATGGCGGTAAACCCCCTTTTATTTCTTTAGATGACCAATTATTGTGTTGGTGAGTTGATTATTAAAGACATTTTGTTTATTTTGTTTGCTGTAGGTACCCACTAATCCTAAAGATTTATATTTAGGTGGTGCCCCTGCTAAGTTGCTATTATGTGGAGTAAGCAGCTTGGATTTAAACAACTTGCTTGGAAATCCATAATGACTCATTCTTTACATTTTGTCGGAGGTATAAAATATAGAGCTAAATGGTATTTATAACGTATATATTTTCAGTACTGGGTCATTGTCCGAAATTTGAAGTAGAGACACCAGTTAGTATCATAGAAAAACAATATCCACGTCTATCAAATAGAGCCATGGTTCAACGCAGAAGATTAGATGAACTTTGTAAAGACTTGAACGAGGTTTCTTACAGTTTTCTTTATTTACTCTATAGATGCTGATGATCATTTGATGGATTTTGAATCCCATAATAACTACAATTTTATGAATATTGAATCTCTTAAAGGAACATCAGTTCAAAAATGGCTAAAAATAATTCAGAATTCAAAGAAATCATGGATAGAATATTTCACAATATTGAGCATACTCTATTATTGTTCATTTCTCTTAAAGACAAAATACAAGAATTAAGACCATAATATAAGAAAGACATTCTGGTTCTGACTTGTTTTTATTTTAACAAAACAATCACCCTATATATCAATATTTCCTCCTATAAGGAGGTATCTAGTAGGCACAATTATCAATTAAGTCATTTCTCTACACAATCCTTTGACTAAATCAATGCATATTATTTTTAATGCAACCTGTAACTTTAAATTATAACGACTTTCTTTTTTTTTCAGGCGTCTTGTCAAATGTCTGTTAATATTGGATGGGAAGGTGGGGTCATAGTTCAAACATGTGGTCATTTTCTCCATCTTGATTGTCATAGTTCATACATCAAATCTTTAAAGGTAACTTAATTTTTTATATTATTAATTAAATACATACTCGAAGATAAAAAAAAAACCTGTTATGTTTAGAGCTCTCAATTACAGTTTGATCTCTTGACTTTCATCCCTGGCAATCTGATTGATATTGCCTTAGAAAGTATTTGATTACAGTTGGTTATCTTAACTTTCCTCACTGTTTCATATTGCTATAAAATGTATTAGATAAAAAAGATCTATTTTGTTTAGTCCTTGAATTATGTCTTGATCTCTTTGACGATCTACACTGTAAATCTGTTTTTTTTTTTATGAAAACGATTAGTAACCTACTAACAAGACAGTATGATAATTTAAACCAATTTGATTTATTTGATCCTTATATTTTAGTTTTTCAAAAATCCAGACAACATAGAAAACCTTCCAAATTTCAATCCTGGTCACAAGAGATATAGAGATTTAAAATTGTACTTCAGTATTGCTCCCTATAGGACCTCAAATCACCTGAGTCGCAAAACTAGAATGCTGTCCTTAAATAATTCATATAACTATTCACATGAATTGGGTGGTTGGAACCTCTAGTTCCTGACATTTCCCTGGGTCCTCCGGTTTTCTCCCACTGCTAAAGACCCCTACGCTCAAGCGAAGTATTTAAATAAAATGAACAATATGTTAGTCCCAAAATGACCTAGTTTTTGTCGAGTGGACATTAAACCCCATTTCTCTCTCTCTCTCCTGACATTTCCAGGTTATCAAGTTACTAAAAGGTTGATTAAAGCCTCATAATATATATACATATTTGTAAAATATATTTATATTTTTGATGTTGTTCAGTCCCAGGAGAATACGGATAATTTAGCTGTAAAGAAAGGGGAATACTGGTGTCCATTATGTCGACAATTATCTAACTCGGTTATACCCATGGTACCAGAAGAAAACAAACATGTATTGGTGAAACCCATATCACATGACCCAAAACAAATGATGGCTGATTTAGCTGAGATGATGGTGACACGACCAATAACACCGGTAAGATTCAATGTCTGTTCTAAGAAATGTATATTTCATACTTAAACATGCATTATGCAAGCTAGAGCTAAATCTGCCTTTTGCATGTCTTTCTTTGGGCCTGAAATCTTATCTAAATTTTCAATTCGACATTAAATAACTTATCCAGACCATAATCAACTCTCGATGTCAAGGCTAGCCTTCGATATCGACTGGATTGGATCCTATATGTTGCTAATGCTCAATGATAATTAAATCAAAACAGTGGATAATCGAGACTATGCTTTTTAACATACTAATTTTAGTAATGATGAATGAGGCTAGATGGAAATGGACAAAGCAGATATATGGGTTCATAGTGGATCAATTTGACTGAAATTTTCAACGAATTACCTTTACATTATCTAGGTGTTAACTATTATAGTGAGAACTGTCAGTCCTTGTTCTAAATCTTACATAATGTATCTTTAAGAGTATCATTTTAATGCAATATAAAGATGATACAAACTACAATATTGTCAAAAGTGATTCTCTAATATCAGTCACTGAGTCAACTGGCATGGTTTCGATTCCCCTGTCAAACCTTGTGTGTTTTCTCTGTGTCCTCCAGTTTCCTCCCATTGCTAGAGACTCCTATGTACAAGCGATTTATTGAAATAAAAATGAACTATATGTTAGTCCCGAAATGACTTAATTTGTGTTGAGTGGACATTAAACCCCATTTCTCTCCCTCTCTAATATAAGTCAAAAATGGTTGAATTGTGTTCAATATTTACAAAGAAGAAGGACTAAAAGATACACAATCATCTTTCATTTCACTCCCTCCTAGATAAGAATTCCTTCTAGGATCAAAGCGCATTTTTAATAAAGGGAAGTAACTCATTTAACACAACAAACTGAAGAAGGTTTCAGACCACTATTCCTTGATGACATGAATAAGTTGGTTTAGTAACGGAGCACATGACAATATATTGAATTGAAATTTCATTGATATTTGCTGCCTACTTTTTAATAAAACTGCCGCCATGTAGTTCGCTAGCATAGTTAATGACAGATTATCATTCTTCGCTTTATAAAGACGAGAGACCCCTCCTCGAAACTGAAGTTAAACCCCATTTTATTTCAATTGCTTTTTTTTAGATTCTTAATGAAATAACAGAATATGATATTGTGTATACATGTATATCTTTTAATCCATTGTAGGGTTCAGACGTTTTAACTCGAGCTATGGGAAGTGTCATGGAAGATTTACTACATACAACCTACCCCAGATTTCGCTCATTATCTGGCATGATGGGTGCTGATTCAGTCTATCTTTTGTTTGTTTGCTCTGTTGCCAGGTAGGTCAATAATAGACCATGGTGGTTAAAGTTAAGGCAAGATATTTTTTACAAACCTTAAAATCTATTGTTAATTATAACTTTCTCAGTTAAAGATTCATTAAGATATTGATAATAGTCAAAAATAGATAATGGGAAATAAATATATTGAAAGATTTTCTCAAATTATTTTATTAATGTCTGAAGTTGTCACATACCATTACTACAATTAAATATCCCAGCCATTCGATAGGTTAGAGAGTTGATTATGAGTTGGTCATGTGGCTAAATGTCTAAATGAAGCCAAAAATGCCTTAAATGCATAAGTGCAATTTTGTCACATCCTAGTGCAGCTTATCATGCCTAAATATCAACTGATTAAGCTCAAATAAAGTTTGGCATTCGTAAGAATCTAAGGGGAACTAAATGTACCAAGATCAATGTAAATTGAAGTTTGCTGACACACAGATGCTTTCGGTATCAAAATAGAACCTCAGTATAAAGGTGAATCTAATCTTTAAGATAAATGTTTTTCTGACGTGTTTTTTTACATGGAACTTTTTACAGAAGTAATTTAGAATTACAGTTATTGGGACTTGGTGGCCAGTTAAATCAACAACAAGTTCAAAACATTACCAACAAAAACAGTTTCTGTGAGTCTGTTTATTCTTTTAGATAAATAATTTGAATTTTTTTTTTTTTTTTGTAATTAGAAATGGAAAATTAGTTAAATTGAAATGGTTATAGAAGATTTCTTAGATAAAATGTAAAATAAATGTTTTTTAATAGATAGTTTTAAAAATTATTATATTTTAAGTAAATAGTTATAAGATTTTTATTTTTTTGAATAAATAGTTATAAGATTTTTATTTTTTTGAATAAATAGTTATGAAAAGTATTTTAACATTAAGTAAGACTGGAAAGATAAAACTTTATGTTGAAAAGTTTGAACATATGGCAGTAAAAGAATTTGTTTGAATGTGACTGATGTTTTTATTATTACAGTACCATTATTACATGTATTAAGTCTTCACAGTAAGTTGATAACATTAGCTCCAACACCTTATACAGATCTATGGACACATATTACTGGTATTAATTTAACAGAAGAATCGTCAAGGTACATAATGCTTGAAAATACTCTAATTTCAAATACTTACAAATATATGGTAGTCCAATGTGTTTTTGTTTTTTTTAAAGTATCCATAATTATGATAAATACTGTACTCTAAATGTCAGCTATCTCGAATGTTGTGCTAGTCATACAGTAGAACCTTTTGAAATTCATGTTACGTTTTGAAACTATGTAAATATGGGATATCATTCTGCCTCCATCACAGTGATGCATGAGTTGTACTTTGCATAAAATTTCTCAAGACTTAATTTTTATATACCCACATTTTCATATAGAGGTCCCAATTTTTATTTTGATGAAAGTAAAAATGTATTTTTATATCCCAAAGATCAGTTCCTTTTGACAATTGCGACCGTTACTTTCTGGATTATGGCCCCTGATTGTACAAAAATTGTGTTTATAGCTTGTGGATCCTCTCTATTGGTCACAATATGGTTATCTGATATTGATGAAATTTATAATGTATATTTATACAGCCAGTTTCATGTCCCGATTTATTTCCTTATTACTTCACCTAAAAATCTCTGTTTTTAGCTTGTGAAGCCTCTAGTGGTCACAATTTGTATCCAACAGTTGAGTTAGAATTTAATATATCACCGTTACATCATAATAACGGTTGAGTTCAAATTTCGGACGGAAAATATCACACAAAATGGACGCTCCATGTATGCAAATGGCATAAGAGTATGTAAATTAGACCAAAACTGTTCGACAAAATGGCCGTTCCACATACGCAAATATTTTGTGGAACGTCTAGAAGTCACAATTTTATTTTTATTGTGATAAAACTTAAAATATATATTTATATCTCAAAGATCTGGGTTTATCTCAATGCTTGCACATATATATTCGACTGTAGCTTCCTGAATTATGGCCTCTGTTGTACATACAATCGTTTTGTTTAGCCTGTTCTCTGTCCATCTCTTGCATAATGTGGACATATCTAGTATGGCAACCACTTATTATATTAATTTAGCTGCATTTATTGAGTTTTAAGATTCAATTGTAATTTTATGATATGTAAAGTTTTACTGCCAGTCCATCAAGAAAGATATATATGGACTGAAATAAGAACCCTGATTCTAATGAACTAACTTTGAATTGAGTTTTATATTTTTTTTATTCAGTATAACTCTGTATCAGAAAGATGTGCCACTGTTATTGAAAGATATTACATCACTTCTCATACAGTTCATTCTAACATTACCATTTACTATAAAAGAAGGTAATTTTCACTTTATCATGTTCTATTATAGAAGATATTTCGCCCTGAGTTCACAAAGCAGTCTCAGACTTAAATTGAAAATTTATTCTAAATTGTTTGCCTTATTTAAACTAAAATATAGCCCTTTATAAAACTTTTGATTTTTTAATCTATCGAATACATCAATAAGAAACAACGTTTAAAGTTCTATGTGTCTGGATCAAAGATATTTCTCATTTACAGTGATTGAATGTTGAGTAATTTCTTAACTTAAATCTGAGAATGGTTTGTGAACTCGGGGCCTGTTGTTTTTGTCTCAATATAATTCTTAAGGTTGTTTGATTTTCATTCTGGAATTCAAAGAAGGAAATTGTTCTGCCTTTCCTGATGAAACAGATGTGATATGAATAGAATTGTGACATAATCAGTCATGTCAGATTGTCATTTGAAATTGTCATATTCATTCAATTTAAACATTTCAGAGAAAAAATTCAGTTCAAGATTCTTCAATTAGTTATCTCCGTTGTGAATTGATTTACAGTGTTCATTTCTTGGTTTTTAAATATGAATAACAATGTATTTCTTTTGGAATATGAATTACAATATATTATTTTCGTTTGAAATAAGAATTACAATGTATTCCTTTGACATATGAATTACAATTTATCCCTTTGACATATGAATTACAATGTATTCCTTTGACATATGAATTACAATTTATTCAGTGGAATTATGATTTACAATGTATTCAGTCGAATTATGAATTACAATGTATTCAGTCGAATTATGAATTACAATGTATTTTAGATGAATATGAATTACAATGCATTCCTTGGGAATATGCATTGTAGGGATAGGTATGCATTCTGAAATAAGAATTACAATTTATTACTCGGGAACATGATTTAAAATGTATTCCTTGATATTGTAAATTGCAGTGTGTTCCTTTGAATTATGAACTGCAATTTATTCCTTGGGAGTATGAATACATGTTTCTCAAAATAGGAATTATATGACAGGGAAAGATATACAGTAGTGAGTTACATCACTGCCCCTTTAGGAAACCTTAAATTAAGGCGACAACAATATATGTCCATATGAAAATGTGGACGTATAAAAATTTATGGTGGATGTATATTGTTGTCGCCTATGTGGATACTCTACAGGTCAAAATTTTTATCCAATTTGGGTGTTTATATCCTAAAGATTTTGGATCCTGTTAATAAGTGTGCATATCGGACCATAACTGTCTTGATTATGGCCTCTGATTGTATAAAAAATCACTTATTTTGAGCTTGTTCTCTGTCCATCTCTTGGGAAATGTGGGCGTATATTGCATAACAACTGCTTGTCACTTTAATTATTATATTTGATATATTTCAGAACATTATACATTTATAGTCCAGATGTTATACAATGCGTTATATGTACAGGCTCTAACTGTGATCATCTGTAAATTTGGAGCTGAAGAACGAGAAGCCTGGAGAAAGAAGGGAAGACATGTAAGTACTGTGTTGCAGCAAAAAGATGATGTCATAATGACAGGCCTGGAAATGACCATTCTATATCTACCTGACAAAATGTCAGGCACTTATCAACCAATATCTGATGTTTCAGCCATGTACTAGATGTGTATTATGAATACCATTAAAAATACTGTGCACAACAAAATGTCAGGCAGCAGTACTTATGCATGGCACAAAACAATCAAGATCTTTGTTGTACAGACATTGAATGTTGAAATACAAAGAGAGAAACATTAGAAGGAATGTTATATGTATTATGTTATATTTACAGGTTATTATAGAAACATTAGAAGGAATGTTATATGTATTATGTTATATTTACAGACTACAGTAGAAACATTATAAGGAATGTTATATGTATCTTGTTATAATTACAGGATACTGTATGAACATGAGAAGGAATGTTATATTATCATGTTATATTTACAGGCTACTGTAGAGACATTAGAAGGGATGTTATATGTATCATGTTATAATTACAGGCTACTATAGAAACATTAGAAGGAATGTTATATGTATTATGTTATATTTACAGGCTACTGTAGAGACATTAGAAGGAATGTTATATGTATTATGTTATATTTACAGACTACAGTAGAAACATTATAAGGAATGTTATATGTATCTTGTTATAATTACAGGATACTGTATGAACATGAGAAGGAATGTTATATGTATCATGTTATATTTACAGGCTACTGTAGAGACATTAGAAGGGATGTTAAGTCATCTTATAACCAGATTAAACTGTAGCAGATTATTTGAACAAGAAGAAATGGATCATTCTTTTCCTGCTGTAAGTATAAATAATAATAATATAGGGTTGGTATTGGCAGGCAAAAAAAAAAAATCCTTAGCACTAGGAACTGAAGATGACTAAAAGTAGGTGGAAACGGCTCTTCATGGTGTTTTTAATCTCCACTCAACACAAACTAAGTAATTTCATGACTAAAATATGGTTTAATTTTATTTCAATAATTACCTTGCGTGTAGGGGTCTTTAGCAGTGGAAGGAAACCGAAAGACCCAGAGAAAACCCATGAGGTTGAACAGGCGACCTTACTCCTTCTCACGTACAACCGGGGAATCGAAACCCTGCCAGTTGATTCAATGATAACCCTTATGATAGATCACCCAGTCACCCTTGCGCTATCCCCGATCATCATATGACGTCAGGGGCCTATAATGCTGTTATGAAGGCCATGCGACAAGTTAATTGATTTGTAATAAAAAATCTGTACAGACTTTGTTCATTTTTTTTAAAGATTTGTCAGAGTGTTTGGTCACCACAGAGTGTAGCTATGAGTCTACAAGTATATATTCTACCATTTATAAGAATAGCAGTTTTATTGAAACTTCACCTGTTTAAAACAACACCTCCAGAAAATCAAGTAGGTTTTATATACGTAATTATTTTTTACATTCAACTGATGAATTTATATTTATATTCTTGATTTGATAAAAAAAATATGGAATATATCCCAGGAATCATATATTTCACATTCCTAAAATTAAATGCTCTTAAATTGGACACTCATTATCATAATTAAACGTTCAACTTTAAACTGGACAAGTACAAATTAGTTGATTTTGTGTGAAAGTGAAAAAGTTTGAGCTAAATACATAAGATTAAATGATACCTTGGTTACAGCAATATGATGTTATATAGAAGTTCATTATGTCGCTACAAAGTGAGTGTAGTCATTGGAGCGATTTCTCTCTAATCAGCTTCGCATAGCACATTGAAATACCTACCAAGAAGAACTTTATTTTTAAATAGCTTCTTAATTTAATCATTCTCTTATTGTAATATTCCAATCTAATTAAAATACAGATCTATATTTCATCTACCACATGAAGATCCGACCAATTGCACTAGGAGGTTGCTTCAGAGGTTATCCCTACCTACGCCGTCAGACTTTTTTTTCCCCAATCAGTGTTACCCACAGTTCCGGGCAACTTACGCCAAAAACTTGCCATAACAGTCTGTTTCATTGGCTAATCCCTCACATCACCCAGAACAGTAGTTATATAACAACTCTTCCAGATCCTAGTGTAGTAAAACCAAATTTTGAACTATAAAAAACACAATGAAATAAAATCTGTGTTTTAATCATATTGGTAATATTTCAAATGAAATTGATAGATACACTACAAACCATTCCATATTAAAACGTTTTATAACTTATAACACTAGGGACCGGGTATCATTCAGATTTGACGAAAAAAGGAAAGAAACTGAGCTTACCATCTAGATAAAATCTATTACTCTTTTCCAGTTAAAAGATTGCCATCCAAAGAGTGTTAAATGCTGTCGTCAAGATTCATCAAAAAATGTCCAGTTTGTGCTACAATGTAGTTGATGAATCTTGATGGCATTTAACACTTTCTAGACGGCAGTCTATTGGATACGTGTGTTAAATTCTAGATGGTAAGCTCAGTTTCTTCACTTTTTCATCAAATCTGAATGATGCCCGGTCCCTAGTGTAAATTAATGTCACAGAAGGAAACTGTTATCTTAATATTTTTATTACAGAAGGAGAGTGAATATCTATATCTATGTAAAATATTAAACTTGGGTAGTATGGAACCGTCACCTCAAACAGAGGCTACTAGTTCATCATTTGTTAAATGGGCTACAACAGAACCGTTACAGTTAACTAGAGCATGGTGTGTAGATTTCATGAACTACGCCAATCTTAATCCAGACAGAGGCAGGGTAAGATTCACTGTAGATTTGATATCGTTGACTTATGAAATTAAATGGGGGTTAACAAACTACTGTTCTGCTCCTAAACTGGGCTTTTGAAGACGGTATTTGACTTATGAACAAATATCTTAAAGTAGCTAAGTCTCTAACTCAACAGCATCCAAAGTCTTACATGTTGAAAACACAAATTTTTTGTCAATTCAAATCAACATTAATGTTGTTATCTTAGCGAGAAAGGTAGGCCTCTGATATCCAATATTTAAGACAAAACAAACATTTTACCATTTTACACAAATCGTGTACCATTGTGCTTTTCAGCGTCACTTACAAGTGACCAGAAAGAACAAAGCTAGACATTGTCCACAACTCCTGTCAAGGCGTAACGCCGTATCTTATCTGCTGGGCATGCTCAATAGACGAGAATAACCAGACGCTAGAAATTGAAATTCGGTAGAGACTCATGTGGTATTTTGCTGGACATAACTGATTTGAAATTAGAGTTAAAACTGAAACAATTGAATGTAAATCAGTTTATATACAATCAGATTACCTTATTATATGCGTTGCGACCCATTAGGGTCAATTTCTAGCCACGAGCAGAACAAAAATAGTAATCTTTAGTAATCATTAATTAGGTGTAAAGGTGTTAAAACTGTGAGTAATTAATGATACACACTGTTGGTTGATATGAATAAATAGCCTGCTTTCACACTAGAACTGCCAACTTTTACAGTTTGTTAATTACACACCACCTGCTAATTAATGGCTACTATCAGCTTAACAGGGAAACAGGGAAGAATGAATGTAAGTACTGCATTTGTGGCAGTTTAATTTTCAAAACTACCAGACAGCTTTGATAATGAAATAAAATGAAATGGGATTTAATGTCCTACTGTTCTGCTCCGACGGGCATACAGTGTGCTAGGAGGGACATTTTGTCCAGACAGTGGCACTATGGCCTACTCATATATCAAATTTCAACTGCCAAGGGATCTTTTATGTGCATACCAATGTGTACACGGGGCCTCAGTTTTCTATGCTAATCCCTTCCGAATGACTAGACAGCTGTCCTTGTCAGTCCCTAGTCTTGCACCACTGACAAGAAAAACCCTTAAGAACTTTCTCGAACACGCGACCCCTAGCACGCATCCTACCCAATTAGCCACCATGGCTCCAGACACAACCCTCAGTATAATATGTTGACAACTATGTATACAAATCTATAACATCAATCATGAGATGTGGCGTCTATTTTTGTGCATTATTCTGAACAGGCATTAGAATTTTATACTTACAGTACCTGACCTGATGTCTGTGTACATACGTAAAAGAACCCACGAAAATTGGAATTTGAAAGAAGAGTAGGTCAATGTGCCGTTGTCCAGGCAAAATTTCATCCATAGCACACTGTATGGCATACTCATGTCTTCATTAGCCCAGTCAGGGCAAAACATTAGGATGTTAAACCTCATTTCATTTCACCAATTTATTTCATTGGCCTGTTGGTGTAGAAATGTACGACATTAAACCCCATTTTTATTTTTATTTAATAGATTAATTATTATGACTTGTTGTGTTTAATATTGTGTGATTATTTTTCAGTCGTTATTAATGGTGAATCAGACTTGGTATAGACCTCGACTTATGTCATTACCAACTCAATATTATAAAATATTTCAACACTATCGTAATCACACCTGTTCTACATGTACCGGAACACCCAAAGATCCATCAATATGTTTAATCTGTGGGGAATTCCTGTGTTTCCGTGAACAGTGCTGTAAACAGAACTCAGTGTTTGAATGTGTTCAGGTGAGAGATAGTTAGAGAATGTGGGGATCTTTCAGAACTAAATCTTATTTAAATTGTATGCCCATCATTGCAAAAGTTCAAGTTTGAGTCCATTTTGATTAAAATTTTATAACGGCAATTCGTTAGCCGTCTCTCTGTTCACCACTAAACGGAAGCATTTGCTCCGGTGATACAGCACTGCACAGGTACATCTGAGACCCTTCTTGTGCTCCAGTCCATGATGACTATATAAAGGGAACATCCGCATGATTTCATTTAAGCCTGATGAGTCGCTAGGATCTGGAAGAGTTATCATTGACGTGTTCCGAATGATGTGAGGAATTAGCCATTTGAACGGTCTGTTACGACGAGCTTTAACTGTGGGTAATCCACTAGTAACATCAAAGCTGATTGGTGTTTCAAATGACTGATGTCATAGGGTCAAAAGCCACTTGTATGACCTCTGACGCGACCTATCGCTACAAACGGTCAGATCTTCATGTAGTAGAGGCCATCAAAAGTATTAAAAAAAAAAAAAAAATATAGATCTTGTTTGAATCAGATTGTGTCCTTGTTTGCGAAGTTATTTAAAATATTTGTTTGAGAAATGTATCTATATTTCAAGTCTGTGGGGTTTTTTCAGCATTCTATATCATGTGGTGCTGGAACTGGTATGTTTCTGTTGGTTAATTCAAGTATAATAGTTGTTATACGAGGAGCACGAGCTACTCTCTGGGGATCGGTTTATCTCGATGAACATGGCGAAGAAGATCGAGAGCTAAAGTAAGTTCATCATTTCTTCGCTCTTAGAATTATTTTACCAGTTTCCTTTCCTATGTGTATATCGTAATCCATAAAACGTTCCAGATATCTTTATGAATTTTTTTACCACTTTTCTTTCCTCCTATGTGTATATCGTAATCCATAAAACATTCCAGATATCTTTATGAAATTTTGTACACACATCTATCTTGTATTAGTTGTTTGTACTCTTTGGCAATTTCTCGGACTTAATGATTTTTATGTTTTCATTGAAACATAATTGACTTAGATTTTGTCATACAATTTGCAAGACTGCAGTATTTTTGAGATCAAGTCTTCTTGTTCAAATTTGGAATGACCTGCGGACAAGATGACTGAATACTGCACAAAGAAAATTGTTCTGTTATGAGAGTACTGGTACCTGGTTATGAGAACAGTTGTATCGAGTTGTTATGAGACCAGTGATATCAGGTTGTTAAATGAGCTATGGTATTGAGTAGTTAGGAGAGCAGTAGTTGTATCGTGTTGTTAGGAGAACAGTAGTAACCTCTCTCTCTATCCCTCCTAAATGTGGGGGGGGATGGCCAAATGGTTAGCATGTGCGTGCTGTATCATAAAGTCTGTCATTGAGTCAACCTGCGTGGTTTCAAATCCCCAGTTGTACATGGCAAGTAGGGTCGCCTATCCAATCTCATAGATTTTCTCTGGTTTCCTCCCACTGTTAAAGACCCCCTACGGCCAGCGAATTATTGAAATAAAATCAAACCATATGTTACTCCCTAAATGACTTGTGTCAAGTGGAAGTTAAACCCCATTTCTCTCTCTCTCCCTCTAAAATGCTCAATAGATGTAAAAAAAATTAACTTTTATTTTGTTTTTCAGACGGGGTAAACCACTATATCTGAGTAAAGAACGTTACGACTTACTGGAACAACAGTGGATAAATCACAACTTTGATCACGTGTGCAAGAAATGGATCTGGCATAAAGATAGACTTTAATTAACATGTTAGACGAAATACTGTAAATAATTAATTAATGTGAGCACTAAATTTATGTGAGCAAAATAATAATGCCAATATGCCAGCAAGAAATTAATGCCAGCATGAAATTAATGTGAGCATGAAATAATCTAATGTGAGCATTAAAGATGCATAAGTTTATTAAGAAATTAAGGTGAACAAGAAATTAATGTGAGCATGAAAGAAATTAATGTGAGCATGCAATTAAATGGAACAGGAAACGTAAGTTGAACACGAAATTAATGTGAGCAAAAAATTAATGAGCTTAAAATGAAGTTGAGCAAAAGATTAATGTGAGCATGAAATTAATATTAGCAAAAAAGCTAATGCCAACTAATACTAATTAGTTCCCCATTCTCTTGTTGTCTGTAATAATTAGCTCCTCCTCCTCCCCCTTCTCTTGTTGTCTGTAATAATTAGCTCCTCCTCCTCCCGCTACTCTTGTTGTCTGTAATAATTAGCTCCTCCTCCCCCCTACTCTTGTTGTCTGTAATAATTAGCTCCTCCTCCCCCCTACTCTTGTTGTCTGTAATAATTAGCTCCTCCTCCCCCCTACTCTTGTTGTCTGTAATAATTAGCTCCTCCTCCCCCCTACTCTTGTTGTCTGTAATAATTAGCTCCTCCTCCCCCCTACTCTTGTTGTCTGTAATAATTAGCTCACCCCCCCCCTTCTCTTGTTGTCTGTCATTGAATTACCTCCTCTTTTTATAGCTGTCTATAATAATAAATTGCTACTCCTCCCCTTCTTAATCCTCCTCCCCTGATTAATCCTCTTCTTGCCGTCAATAATAATAAGCTTCTCTGGATGTCTCCAATTTTATTTCCGTAGCTCCCTATCTTCTTGCTGAATAAAAATAAACTATAAGCAGGTAACTGAATTTGTCATGACCTAATGTCAGGTACAACTGGTGAATCGAAACCACAACAGTTAACTCAATGACAGATCTTATGATACAATGTGCATGTGCTAACAATTCAGTCAATATAAAGAGAGTCTGTAAAAAAAATGCTTATGACAGTGTCAAAAATATTATATACTTTTAGCCGGTGGCCCCCTACATTTTGAGCCCCTAAACTTCAGTCTGGCAAGAGTCTCAGATGGGGCGTACCATCTAATTTAACTGTGAATCATGTTATATTGAAGCTGTATTGTCGACCACTTGGTGCTAGTGTCTCTCTAAGTTAAAAATCATTGTTAAATCTGTTTATATTTATATTGTAAAAACCCTGTTAATTTGTTTTTATCTTGTATATAAATGAGGTCATTGATTTAATTGCTTGTATTGTTATTGTATATTTAAAATAATGTATATTAATATCTAATGTAGATAAGTGTACAGTTGCAATTTATTTTCCTTAAATATTTTAAATTTCTGGTATTTATATCTCAAAAAATATGAGCTTTACTTTTTGTTATCAGTTTTATGTTTCCACATTTAAAGATACCTTCCCACTACAAACTGTGTGATTGATGATATTTATGGACTAATTTATCTATCAAAAGTTTGCTTTTAATCCAAAGAAAACTTGCCCATGTTAAAATAATCCATTTTAAGAATCTTTGGTTGTAACATGACTTGGTTAAAGGTAAATTTATTTTTAGATTGCGTTTTGTCGTTAGTCGCTTCCAGTTTCCATAAATATCGAAGCCTAGGTAAACTTTTGGGCAATCCAGTGCAAACTTCTTATTTCGCTGTTTAATCACAGAGTGTACCGGATGTTAAAGTCTTTCAATGCTCTTACAACACTAAATAATTTTGTGGGAATGCATCTTTAAGAGGGAGTCATAATGTTTGTAAACAGGCTGCTTGACAGATACTCAGGAGGTTATGAGCAGTCAAAAGTCACACCCAGTGTGGACTATCTTCTATGAGGTTGAGGGAACTATTTTGTTTTGGGAATATTTGATATTGATATTGTTGATTAATATTTCCACCCCTTGTCAGTTGTTATTATGTATATTTGAATATATATACACACATCAGTGTAAGCTTTCGAGATGTTATAACATGTATGCATATTTTGAATAATAATTTGTTTGAGAAAAGACTTTTTTTTTTGTTGTCTGAGAGAGATAGAAAGAGAGAGACCCCCCACCCTATGAAATACACACACAGTTTCCAGTAATATGTAACATAATACATTCTGTGATCTGTGTCCCGACCCAATCTCCTTTAGCAGTCAATAGCCGGTGGAAGAGGTGTGTGGGCGTAGGGAGTGTGGGCGTAGGGAGCCCGAGCAAATAGTAGATATATCACCATCAGACGCGGATCCAGGGGGTGGAGGGGGCACATATCTGCTCTTTAATAGATGATATAAAAATGATTTTCACATTGTCGCCGCCCACGCAATGTGACAAAGACTCTGGGGACTACACAAAACCACTAATGCATGCGGCCCTCTGATGATTACCCTTTGCTCCAATGCATCCCCCCCCCCCCCCCTCGACAAAATCCTGGTTTCAGGCCTGACCATATTTGTGGAGATTTTGAAGAATAAGCTGTCCTCCAACAGAAAATGTGATGCAGTGAAACATTGCTACTATTAAAGAACGGAGCAAAGTAAATAATTTGTACTGGGGGGGGGGGCATAGCCTCGCGGATTCATTATACAAAATGTTATTAGAGTCATCATATTTATTCCGGTAATATCCACTAGTACTGTCAGAATGATTCGGTGTCTTCCAGAAATTATTCTTATTAATGCCCTGTATTTTTTCTATGAATTTAAGAACATCCTGGTATTTTTTTGTTTCTATGAATGTAAGAACATCCTAGTGTCTATCGGGGGATGCAGGGGTACACTGCACACACAGAAAAATAAGGCGCCCCGAGAAATGCTCACAAATTGGCGCCCCACAACTCTGCTGCACCCCTACTTTTAAAATCCTACATATGGCCCTGATGGACACCCTAGTCTTTAAGCAAATAAATCCTGTAGAATGGAGCTCACGGCGTGGTATATACCCGTCTTCATTAGACCAGTCAGTGCCGAGGAACAGAACATTGAACCTCATGTCCTTTCACTGTATGTGTTCAACATTTGAAAACCAGATACTATTCGTTTTTTAGCATTACCTGATGACTTAACTTTGCAGCTCCCGGGTTCAAGGTTTAATAATCTGTTTTCGGCCAATATTTGGGATTTCTCTGGAAGTGTGAGTTATGCGGAAAATACCCATAAATATTTTCGCGCAACTTTCTATTACGGGCCATCCAAAAACTAATGAAATAGTCCCCTATCTAATTTAAATCCTTTGGTTTTGTTCATCAACTGCTTTGTACAGTTTCTGTTATTTTTAAAATCCACAAGTCGCATCTGCTTTAGTTTCTTTCTTTAAAAACCACACGTCGACGTTTCGCAGAGTTATATGTAATGTGACACGTATCCCCGTCACCAAAAACCTTATGGTGCGGTAGGTCACAAGTTATTGGTGCGGTAGGTCACAAGTTATTGGTACTGGTACGGTGTGTCGCAGGTTATTAGTTAGTTACTTTAGTAACGAAATCTTATGTGTGGTATAAAGCACGCTACTGAGGTTATGCTGGGGAAAGAAAGGCTGGAGTAAATATCCCGAGACGGTTTTTTCTTAAGTCTTTCTTCTTCAGCATAACCGAAGTTAGTCACAATTAGGAGTCAAAATTGAACATAATACATCTAAAGCTACGAACGCGCGTCTGTAGTGAATTCTCAAAATTTTCTCCCGACAGCCGCGTCTCCGCGGACTGTGAACGATTGATTAGTTGATTGGAATTCAATCTATAAAACTTAGTCTAAATTAGGCCACATTGAAATTGCTGCATTCAAGGGTTGGATTAGCAGGAAAACGCGTTTGAAGCCGTCTACCATTCCAAATTTTCTTGAGGAGACCCCGAAAATGGTAATCTCTGGGCCTTTCGCTGTCACCTGTAAACGGGATTTTTCCTCACATTTCAGGTGTTCCCGACTAACATTCATCGAGCCCCTACATTTTTTACTCAATTCTTTTAGCGCTGTGTAAGGTGGCAGACCTTTATTAGTACACGGGTATTATAGGTCTTCGTGTATCGTTACATCATACGGTTCTTTTTAGACAAAGCTTCCCTAACCACTGACCAATAATAACCATAATCAATGCAGCTTCAATCAGACAACTATCTCATACTGAATGTGTGATCTCTGTGTCTAAAGGTTCAACTGGAATTTCCAACTTTTTGCTCTGATTTAGTTTCATTATAATTTTTGTTGAAATTTACTGCTTATATGTGAGGCAGACCTAATAATTCTATGCAGGCTAGCTGCTAGCGTCACCTTTTTTTTCACTTCAGTCAACCTGGTACCGGTAACATTGAGCATACTGTATTGATTTTATTGTCAATATACTTGTACAGCTATACTTAGCAGATATAAAAGACATCAAGCTTGTTGTAATTAATATTGTTTAAACCTTCAACAGTATGCCTGCCATCGAACCACCATTCCAATCATAGAAACTGTCAAGCTGTTGCATGTACAAATGTCGACTGCAAAACTATTCAATGATCCTTCTTAATTGTGCAGTCAATTCAGTTGAAATCTCACACATGAGATATTTGTTTTGCTTTTTACAAGCAGTGTTTGAAGTTGTCAGTCAAACATTATTGTTTTCAGAAAAGCTGGGGATGCCCTGGCCCTTTTAAAACTAATATAAAATTGAACATAATACATCTAAAGCTACGAACGCGCGTCTGTAGTGAATAGGTAGTTAAGTTTTCAGAATTTGATCGGGGAGGGCAAGGTCCCCATGCCCTGCGATTCGGGTCAGCCATCTAACTTAGGCCATGGACCACAATGAAGTTGCTTTATTTGCGGGCTGGATTAGCAGGAAAATGAGTTTGCGGCAGGGGCGGATTGGCCCATAGGGGGATAGGGCGATCGCCCGAGGAGCCGGTCGGACAAAAAATGAAAAATGTATTTTTTTATCCAATTCGTCTAAAAAAAACTTTTTCTGCTGAACATAATATGGAGGGGGGGGGGGGTATTTTTCAATTTTTTTCAGAGAAAGAGTCACTGGCCCTTCGTCCGGGATGCGCTGTCAGGAAAAGGGGCCGCTCCGACACTGGAGCCCGGGCCGATTCCAGGCCCCAATAATCCCCCCCTGGTTTGCGGCCGTTAAATTCTCAAAATTTTCTCCCGACAGCCGCGTCTCCGCGGACTGTGAACGATTGATTAGTTGATTGGAATTCAATCTATAAAACTTAGTCTAAATTAGGCCACATTGAAATTGCTGCATTCAAGGGTTGGAATAGCAGGAAAACGCGTTTGAAGCCGTCTACCATTCCAAATTTTCTTGAGGAGACCCCGAAAATGGTAATCTCTGGGCCTTTCGCTGTCACCTGTAAACGGGATTTTTCCTCACATTTCAGGTGTTCCCGACTAACATTCATCGAGCCCCTACATTTTTTACTCAATTCTTTTAGCGCTGTGTAAGGTGGCAGACCTTTATTAGTACACGGGTATTATAGGTCTTCGTGTATCGTTACATCATACGGTGTCGAAAGGCCAGAATGGTGCTTTTTACTAATACAGAGAGAGAGAGGGAGAGGGGGGGAGGAGGATATTTTTCGTCCTCTCGACACCAGCTAGATAATTTCGGAACTAACATGCTTCAATTTTATTGCAACAATTCGAATAATCAAACCAGAGAAAACCCACGAGGTTGGAAGGCGACCCTACTCATAGTCATGTACAACCTGGGAATCGAATCCACTCCATTAGACTGAATGACAGACCCGAGGCCTACTCGTTAAGCCATTCGGCTACCCAACCCCCGACTACTCTAGGCACACTGATCATTCGCCAGTAGAAAATTTTCGTAATCCTCTGCGAAACAGATTGTAGTCTATGGGGCTATACACTGTTCAACACACTGATTTCCCCATTAGTCAATTTAAAGAAATCTTGATTCCCGAAAAATTGATGAAATAAAATAATACCCGAAAACTGTCGTCGGATTTGGGGCACTTTATTTTGTTGACTACCTGCATGTGTTACAAAATGTCGTTATTAAATAACTGAGAAGTAGTTATATCCAGATATACCTTGTGTTGTGTTTTGTTGTTAATAGAAGGCAACACTTTCCAAATAAAATGCTTCCTTCAATTTATTTTCCAGTTTAACTTTTTGTACAGTGCGCTGGGCCTTGCCATCGCACCTCAATAGCTTATTATTACTAAGCCACAGTTTTCGTAGAACGAATAAGAATTTGGCGTCGAAGCAATGGTCTGACATTGCTATTTGTGACCTTTATATATTTATTTTTTATATGAACATAATTATATGTGTGGCAATATTTTAATTATCTTTTGGTGTATACGGTATAAGGGAGACAACTTCATTTAAGTGCTAACTATAGTTGTCTCCCTTATACCATTGATTATCAGAAACGTAAACATTGTACTATATTTATCATTTCCGTTTGAAAGAGCGGGAATCCCTTCCGATAGTACGACAACAAGGGTATCCCCCAATACGGAAATATCCGATGTCTACCGAAAAAGCCCCTACACTTCCAGATGGTAAGAAGGTCATAAAATATTCGAGAAAAACATTCGCAATGTTTCCAAGGAATTTATTCACACCATATTAGCCCATACCTTGAAACTGGAAGGGTTTGTTTTCCCGACAAACGCACGTTCAGTTTTAATATGACGTCACACCAACTAGCCAACACTGCTAGTGGGGGCTACCGCATATTTTAGAGACTTGTGTATGTGTATCATAAACTATTTCATTATGCCAAATTGTAGCGAAATGGAGACGGATGTTTAAGTGATCGAATAGATCACCCGGCTTGTCTCCAAGCCTCTGTTTGGCGACCCTTTTGAGGGATGTACAGCGGAGGCAGATGCCCGCCATCTTGGACAATTAATCGCTCTCCTGTAAGACACCAAACGGGGCAAGGTAAAATTCAAGTGATATCCAAAGCTCCAAGATATATTTAATGATTCCATAAAAAGGAATAGTATGTTAATTATGGCCAGTGTTATACTTTGGCAAATGCACTAAATTAGAGAGGAAATATTGTCGCCTGGATTTTACGTTTTTTGGGGAGGTTAGAATTCTGTAATCAAGACTTGGAATCGAAATTTGTGACCAACAAGTTATTCATCTCTTTCAAGAAAGTACATGGCTTTAGCACTCAGTCCATGAGAGACTGTTGTGAGCTAAATCGAGGATTCTCAGTAATGGAACTTTGTTTGTTTGTGAACATTTAAATAAGGCTAGATCTGCTTTGTTTATTTCCATGTTGATTTGACTAAACTAAATGTAACATGACGGATTGAATAATCCCATACGGCTTGTATTATATGGGGGTCTTATTAATTCAGAACTGAGGCCTACATGTAGGCCCACCCCAGCTGCCAGTGTAAACATTTGTTTATTTGTTTGAAGTCAGCAAATATGTTTTGGTCAGAGAGTAAGTGTGTCAAACTGTTGGCCATGATAACCGACTCACTGAGTGTAAAATTTTATATCCTATTTTAATGTGACCTAACCAGGCAAGTATTAGATACCGGCACAGAATAATATTCTTTTTCACTTCACTGATCAGTTGTGGTGGGTACATGTACCTTACATGCCTCTATCAATGAATTAACATAACACAGTAGACCTACTGTAGCAGGTCTAGTTCTGCCATTTTTATTTCGACATTCCATCTCACTAATTTATATTGATTTGTTCCCTATAAGTCCACAAAGCCAAAGGCAATAAGCATTTCTCATCCTTATGTCACTGGTGACATTTATAAATTAGAATATTGTAGAGGCCATTCTATCAACTGTGTACACACGCAATAAGAATTTCCTTGAACTTGTTCTTGTTGATTTTATTTTTCAATCTGACATACATAGTGCTAACTATTTATAATTGACTTTAGTGTACTGTAGCCTACTTAGCTACAGAGCTACACACGGTTAGTGGTATCATATCAGAGTGTTGTTTAGGAAGGGTCTCTGTCTAAATTATAAAATAATTAGTTATTTCAGCTCAGACCTACCCAATGTCAGTATGTGGGTAAATTATCCCATCAAATAAAGCAGGTAGATACAGTACATGTTTGGCTAATGTACAACATTCTTACTTATATTATCGTAATATCCTGTCTTTCTGTAGCAGGGTAATACTAATTCTTCGCTTTGTTACAATATGTCTTTTATTCACTATTTGACTTTGATTAAGGACAAATTTTTGTCTTGTTTGAAGACGGTGCTATTTTTTTCGACCAATCATAGCCTTCTCATTGATTGATAATTTAAATAAGCGCTATCCGAATCTTGCCAGTTCAACTTTAATCCAAGCATAAATATATATTTAAAATTTGAAAGAACGATGGAACCAGTACTGATACTTTCATTCAATAATTTAAATACATGTAGACTGCAGCCCAGAAATAGCGTGACATGTGCATGTTTAAATGACATGTGCATGTTTAAATGACATGCAGCCCATTGTTGTAGCCTACACAATAAACAGACACATTTTGGTCACGGTAAATTTACATGTTTTAAATAGGGCAATGCTCTCTCTCTCTCTCACCTTGAAGATGATATCTTTAGTTTATTATTGTAGTTTTATCAAGTTCTGTATGTCATTTTGAGACTGACATGTATGAATCACTACCAACTTCTAAGCAAGCTGTTGCTTAGTCAGAGAGAGAAATGGAGTTTAAAATCCACTTGACAGAAACCAGGTCATTTTGGAATGAACAAATGGTTGAATTTTATTGCATTAATTTGCTTGTATGAGGTTGGATAGGTGACCCCACTCCTCGTCATGCACAACCGGGGAAATCAAAACATTACTAAGTAAGCAAGATGTCCATTGGGTGAGAAATTTGCATGGTCAGCAGTATTTTTTTTATCTACTCGTCTCAACTTTAAAGCACGAAATGCTGATCTTTCAATGTTCACCTCTTCGTAGTTATTTATTGTGCAATGTTTTTCATGCTATCTGAAAGAACAGACATTCTGTACTTTCTTTGTCTGCACAAAGGAAATGATTCAAACTCTGAACATTCTGTGTCCTACCTAACCAATCAGACATCTCTCAATACCATGCGCGAGTCCTGCATGCTAACCACGGTAAATTCAATCATACTACATGTGCAAGTCGAAGTCCTGTTTTCTAACCTCTTAACCACTGCAGCTGTAATTAGATAGTGTTCACACTACTATGTTTGAGTCATGTGTCGTGTGTAACATATACATGTAACAACGCAACCACCATGGTTCTTTTTAGACAAAGCTTCCCTAACCACTGACCAATAATAACCATAATCAATGCAGCTTCAATCAGACAACTATCTCATACTGAATGTGTGATCTCTGTGTCTAAAGGTTCAACTGGAATTTCCAACTTTTTGCTCTGATTTAGTTTCATTATAATTTTTGTTGAAATTTACTGCTTATATGTGAGGCAGACCTAATAATTCTATGCAGGCTAGCCGCTAGCGTCACCTTTTTTTTCACTTCAGTCAACCTGGTACCGGTAACATTGAGCATACTGTATTGATTTTATTGTCAATATACTTGTACAGCTATACTTAGCAGATATAAAAGACATCAAGCTTGTTGTAATTAATATTGTTTAAACCTTCAACAGTATGCCTGCCATCGAACCACCATTCCAATCATAGAAACTGTCAAGCTGTTGCATGTACAAATGTCGACTGCAAAACTATTCAATGATCATTCTTAATTGTGCAGTCAATTCAGTTGAAATCTCACACATATGAGATATTTGTTTTGCTTTTTACAAGCAGTGTTTGAAATTGACAGTCAAACATTATTGTTTTCAGAAAAGCTGGGGATGCCCTGGCCCTTTTAAAACGAAGATAAAATTGAAATGTCATCAAATTTGTTGTGATAAAATATTGCACTCTCATCACTCAAACCGTCTAACAATTCAGGTTTCTTATCAGAAATTAAAACTTGTGACTCAATAGATGGTTGTTGACTCAAGTATAATTATAGTACAGGTTTACTAATTCCAAATCATTCAGTGTGTTTATTGGCTTTACATTGCTTTGGGGGAGGTGGTGACTACTGGTGACCAAATGTTGAATACACTTTAGATCATAAGGTCTTGACAATGAATATATCAATTGGCATATTTTTGACGCCTAACTGCAGGGGTTTTCTCTTGGTCCTCAGTTTCTTACATAAAAATGACCACATGTCAGTCCCGAAATAACATAGTTTCTTTCGGGTAGACATTAAACCCCATTTCTTTCTCTCCCCCTCGCCGCCCGTATGTGGCAAGGAGTAGGGTCGCCTGTCCAACCTCATGGGTAACTTTCTCTGGGTCCTTCAGTTTTATCCCACTGCTAAAGACCCCTACACGCAAGCGAATTATTGAAATAAAATTAAAACCATATGTTAGTCCCGAAATGACCTAGTTTGTGTCAAGTGGACGTTAAACCCCACTTCTGATATTGCATAAGATTAGGAAATTTGTCCAATCATGCTAACATGCAGTACATTTGTAAAATGAGTTCATAATACAAAGAAAAATAAGTGCTTGAATCGCTATTGCATAATCGAGATCCTGTTATTTTCTGGTCCTGATCATCTATTCTAGAGTCGACAGATACATACATGATTGTCATCATAATAATCATGCATTGATATTCTCCGTCATCAGGGATTGAATATTAATTCTTGTTCTTTTTTGTTTAATATACATGTATCTGATGCCAGTTTTCAATTTGATATCGTGTTTTTCAGCTCCGGCGGATATGGATAACACCAGTATACACAGTCTTGATCCTCGTAAACAAGAGCTGTTGGAAGCCAGATTCCTTGGTGCAGGTAGTAGGGTAAGTATATTATAATATATACCGGTAATAGAATTCTGGTGATAGTTCAACCATTTAGCACTTATTGACTTAAGTCACTATGACTGAGAGAACCTTCATGTAGTGTGCAGCCTTTAGCACCTTCAACCACCCAAGTCACAAGAG
Source organism: Patella pellucida (assembly GCA_917208275.1). Taxonomy (NCBI): domain Eukaryota; kingdom Metazoa; phylum Mollusca; class Gastropoda; family Patellidae; genus Patella; species Patella pellucida. The sequence goes on from OU795044.1 coordinate 33,707,297, forward strand.
TAGCTGTGAACTAGTTAAGAACTGTTTACTAGTTATCGGACTGCGACCAGTTTGTGGTGCATTTGGAATTGAGCGAGAAATCTCAATGTAAAATACATGACTATTCTGTAATTGTCTCAGGGAACTGGTGTAGTCAATATTTAGGTACCAAGTCTTAAAGATTTTGTTGCCACATGTATTTTCAGCTCCAGTGATAATGACACCTAGTTTAGTAAACGGGCCTAGCAATTGATTTGACTCATACCTGACAAAATGTTTGGAACTATTGAACACGTTGGGGTGGGGGGTAGTGGTTTAAAGAATGTGAGCGTGACAAGGTCTAGGATTTGCTGTCAAACCACCTGGGTTTTCTTCAGATCCTCGGGTTTCCTTGCCTTCTAAAGCACTAAAGAAATATAGAAAATCTGTGCCTAGTTTGTGTTGAGTGGACGTTAAACCCCATTTCTCTCTCTCTCTCTCTCTCTCTCTCTCTTTACTCACACCCCATTGTAAGGGTAATTCAGAAATAAAAACTGATCTATTGTTGGGTCAGTAGAAGGGTTTTCAGATCTCTTTTAATATTTACATATTTTATAGGAAATGAAATAAGTATTCATAATATTTTAAATGGATATTTCCATCCTCCTGTATTTTGCGTCCACGTGTCTTACCCCTCCTTTCCCCTCTATGTATTTAATAAATGCAAAGTATTGAAATGAAATTGAACCATGTTAGTCCTGAAATGACCTTGTTTGTGTTGATTGGACATTCAACTGGATTTATCTCTAGAGCTCTTGAACCAATATGGTAAGCACACAAAAAATAAAGTAGAGTGGGAAAGATAAAAATATATTGATAAAATAACATTTGTCAGTCCTGTTTAATTATTAATCCATATGCACAAAACTGGATTATTCCAGTTTATTCACAAATTTATATTGCAAAACTGGTTTATTCCAGTTCACATGTTTTATATTTCAATTACTAGTATTGCATATGAAATTATGTTGTGCTAGTATTTACCTTCAATTTAAAAAAACAAGGAAGAAGAAAAGTAAGATTTAAGATACAGCTGAAATTGAAACCTTCTTAACAAAGACATGATGAGGTTGGGTTTCTCCAGACAACATGATGGACTAGGGTTTCTTGAAACCAGACATGGACTGCAGTTTCTCCAAACTGTACGACAAATATATTTCTCTTACACGTGTGGTTGGTTCCAAAACAAAGCAGTTTCTGTGGTATACAGAACAGTTGGTGGTTTTCTTGGTCTTTTTAATAAAAAATAGCTACAGTTCTGCCAGTTTAAGTATGATCATAATGGAACTTGGCATGCATGTTCTTTAGTCAGTTGTGCATTGATTAAACGATTGCGATGAAATTATGGTTGGTTTGTAACACATACATGTATGGCAATTGGTTTCATACAGGTAATGCAAAAGCCTTCGTCCAACTCTGTTTAAGATGACCAACTTTTGTAAGTTGAAATGCTTTTTACGTGTGACGTCCCATAACACGTCATCAGTCAATTGTTATCATTAGCTCATGCTGTAAATAACATAAACTGATCCGGGCAGAATGGTGTCTTTTACTCATTTTAGTCTTGCTTTCATGAGCACATTTCCAAACTTGTTAAAAGATATTTCTCTTGAATGGTCTTGCAGTATGATTATGATAAAAACAAGTGACTTGCGTTTCTATTAAATGTCTGCAGAGAGAGAAATGGGGTTTAACTTCCACAATCTACGTCATTTTGGGACCAACATACATGTATGGTTCAATTAAGGTAGAATGTTCAAGCTTGGTGTAGATTTTATAAGGGAAAAAAGCCTTAAAAAAGTTTCACTTCAAAGATGAACATTTTCTGCTGTGAATAAGAATAATAAGTTCAATAATGAATATTTTCTGCTTAGGCTAAGTTTGATAGCCAGTGCTTTACAAAAATACAAATGTGCACTTAATTAATGTGTTATCTATTTATTTAGTTTTGTTTACTTTATATGCATGTACAGTACATGCTTGTTGATAATGATACATTTCCATACCGTGTAGGCCTACTGTCTGAGATCAGTTGTTTACTTTTAATAAAAATGAAATAGTTACAAACATTTGTTAATTGGGGAAAAGATTGTGTCATGTAATTGAATATGACTTTTTTTTAGCGTATTTGCGCCAGACTTATATGCTTGTTGTCGATAAATGTGTAATCACATTGAGGAATAATATCTTACAGATTTTTATGTATAGTTAGAATTAGGGTAACAGTTGTTCTGATCCTTTTTAAACATATTTCATTCAAGTAGTCTAGAGTTATTGCCCATATTATTTGTATGGGTGTTGTAGACTTGATTGTCTAACTATTGAATATTGGGACTGGTAAACAGAGTTTAGGGTAATGGAAAATGGAATTTTATCACTCCTTTTAGTTGAGTTTGTGCTTCTTGTGTATATTGTAGTTACTGATCTATAGAATTATTGGCTCCGAAATTATAAAATTGGGTTTGGACAACTTGTAAACATGTACTTGATGATCTTTCTTATGAATGTAATAGAGAGAGAGAGAAACAGGGTTAACGTCCACTAGACACAAACTAGGTCATTTCGGGACTAACATACTTTAGTCATTAGGCCTATACCGGTACCTTGTCACAGCTTATTGGGGTTTTTTAAAAGACATTTTCTGCATTACAGAAGCATGTGCTTCTATAAATCCAAAGCCCTATTTGTGGCTCAAAAAAATAAAAATTGTTTAATATTATTATCTACATGTAATAGACAATCAAGGTCATAAAACTGAAAGATGTGCTTTAAGTATGGATTAAGATTGTATGATGTAATACTAATTATAACCAGTACATTATATTATATAACTCTCTAACATACCGTACTGTCAATAATACTATAATTTACACAGCTTCTAATTGCTCTCATCAATCATCTTAAATATCTTACAGTGGTTGCTTTTATATACTTTAAAATCAAATTATCTTTGATTCTGTTTGGTTGCCTATTGAGGCATCGTATTGTAGTGCAAACCTGGAAATAACTTTTTTTGTTGTAACTTACTTGACAAAATGACTGCACATTTGCTAATTAACTACATTGTCATTGCAGTAACTGACATTTTAAACTTTGTACCGGACATATATTTTAAAGATCTATTCAAGACATTATGAGTGACTGGCACCAGAAGGACTGTGCAGCATTATCTGTCACATTTGCCTTATTTCCAGGCTTGGCAGTGATTCCCAAACCTTGGAAATGTGGTCATAAATTGCTTTCGCCTACATCCGTCTATCCGTCTACAGACTACATTTATTATCAGATTTGATTGTTTTGAAATTGATATATGTTGTTTACATTAGTGAGATGAAGAATCCTATTTAAATTCCACAATTTCTGTTCATATCTTGTGTAGAACTTTATGACCCTTGTTTCACTTTGTGACCGCTTTAATGACAAAAGTTATAATCTGATCAGTATTAAATTTATATACGTAATTATGTCTTGACTCTAGTTTCACTTTGTTGTACCTTGTGAATGGGAATACTTGAACAACAAAAGTTATCGTCTAATCTGTATGAAATTTGTATGCATTATTTAAATTAATTAGTAGAATCCTCAAACAACGAAAAATGTATGAAATTGTCTTGTAAATGCTGCCCATTGCCTACAGAAGAGTAAATGTGACAGCCCTTGTCATCTGCTCAGATGATTTACCTGAGCGCAGTGTGTGAGCTTATGTTTTGTTGCCTGACAACCTATCTTTCATGTGCGACCTCCCTTGGGACATTTTACAAATTTGACAGGAACCCCCCAAATCTGCAGTAGTCGGTTCAGTCATATTTTCTTGTGGGGGCGTTAACATCCCCTAATATTACCAGTAAACTCCCTATATATTGACTTATTAAATCTGGTTGCTAATGTAAACTTTGCAAGTCTCAAAAGTTAGGTTTTTAGTTAGTCATCAAGATTAGATCTAGCTACTAGCTTTAAATGAGTTACTAAATATAGATCGGATGTAATAAGAAATGTGATGATGTCATGATTCATGATTGTAATTAAAGTTATAATAACATCATACGACTTAAGTTATTATCTGATCTGTATTCAATTTACATGTAGTATTTAAATTAGTAAAGCCAAGAAGCCTAGCCCTAGTGACTTTGCACAATACTGTATCTTTAAAATAGTACAAAATATTTTAATATAAAAATAGTGGGTTAAGGTTAGGGTTTTGATGTGACTTTCAGCAATTTCCGTTAATTACTTAAGAGTTATGGTCCTTGTTTCACTTTGTTAAACCCCTTGTGAATGCTCTTATAAATAACAAAACTTATCATCCGATCTGTATTGAATTTAAATGCATTGAGAAAAAAGTAAAACAAAGAAGCCTTTTGAATTTACGTAGTTTCTGTTAATAACTTCTACAGTAAGAACCTTGGGAACATTTGATCTGTATAAAATTGATATTGTTGTCTTGTAATTTATAGTAAATGCTCCTATTATCTACAAAATCATGAATATGTGACAACCTGTGTGGAATGCTTTGGGGCGTTTGTTACGTTGCAAGGCAACTTATCATATTATTGGTCTCAACTTTAATAATGCTGTCTGTTGAGTTGTCCGGTGGTCTAATGCATGCTCTTTAGATCTCGCTCTGTCATGGGGTTTTGATGGCTGAATGGTTAGTGTGCGCGCGCTGTATCATAAAGCCTGTCATTGAGTCGACTAAGGGCGGTTTTGAATCACTGATTGTACGTGGCAAGGAGTAGGGCCGCATGTCCAACCTCGTGGGTTTTCCCCCGGGTCCTTAGGTTTCCTCCCACTGCTAAAGACCCCTACACACAAGCAAATTATTGAAATAAAATTAAACCATATGTTAGTCCCGAAATGACGAGTCTGTATCGAGTGGAGCTAAACCCCATTTCTCTTTCTATTTATGATTATGGAGAGGTGAAGCCACCTCAGATCGTGGATGAATCGATACAGTTGTACTAATACTATATCATGTACGGTACATTACATATTAAGAAATAATTAATTAGCATTATACCATTAAGTCTTATTTTTCCTTTTCATTAGAAATAATATATATATATATATATATATATATATATATATGCTTATTTTAGGGGTCGCATTCTTATTATAAAAAAACTTTTTTCAAGACAGAATGCTCAGTCAATACAATAATTTATCAATAATTCAACAATATTATGATTTGCAACAATTTCCAATATTATTGTCACATTGCATATGAATAATCATTACATTGTAATGAAATGGTAAACTATAATTATATAATGTAGGCCTATAAGTACCCCGGTATTCTCTTTTATTCATGTATTAGACTGTGTACAAAGTATATACATAAAAGAGAAAATATAAATTTCAACTGTTGAACATTGATGACAGGTATGGATATTTATTGGGTACATGTAGATCTTTAATGCCAGTTATCGAGGTTTAACTGCACTTTATTACATGTATCTCAAAATATTATCATACAAGTTAATTAATGCAACCTATGACCTCCCACTAGGTAATAAATTATGTTTACAAATTCTAGAAAATGTTCAATTATGATAAGCATAAATGATGTTCCTAGGTGTAAAAAGTTCATCATTATAGATAAATATCTCGTCATGTCTTATAATAATATTGGGTCATATCCATATCAAAATTCAGATTATTTACTTTGACAAATACAGCTGGATATTGACCTTGACCTTTATCTGGCTTTAAATGACTTACTAATACATAATATTATTTAATATCTGAGATGATCAGTTGATTGCCTTCAAACTTGATCAGAAAGTAATTAGCTGATATTATTGTTGTTATGGCTGTTGATGGTTGGTGCCCCCCAACCTTTGCAACCTACAGATTAATATCTCACCTGCTAATGCAGCTTAAATCGTATTCTAATATACTAAGTGCTCAGATTATAAGCTCTGAATAGGAATTAGTACCATTGTGGATATTAGTGTTTAATCATTATGATGAGATAAACGTTGTTTAGTTTGGTTTCTAGTTTATCTGCTTCTAGTAACTGTTGATAATAATTTATTATTAAATTGTCAACCTTGTGTACTGCATGTTACTAATGCTACATCCACTTAGAAGAGGAAATATTACCCAACAAGACCAAGAAAATGTTCTATGCTTCAGCAAGAATGGGTTTCATGCATGTTTGTATTTTATTTCAATTTTTGTTTACTATTAAAATATTCTTGGCGAGAAAAATGAATTATTTGACTACATGCAGCTGTTGGTGGCTAACAGTTTATTTTTAACTGTTTCATTCTCATTGGCCTATTGTAACCTGATTATACTCTCTGCCACTCATATCAACATGTTCTTGCTTATTATTCTACTGCACACTTAAAATACCAGAGACCTGCAGACTGCCTCACTTATTTAAGTCATTCATCAAGCCATTATTTGAAAATTGACTGTATTATGATCCTTATTGTACATGCATACAGTAGTCCATGTACTTTAGATTGTTTAAAAATGACTCACAATATTTGAATATTTCGGGGCTATTTCAAACAGATTTTTTTTATTATTCGTTATTTGATGTCAATTAAAGATATGGAATTTGTCGTTTTTCATTCCCTGTGAAATATTTAATTATGTCAATGTGTTCTCGCTAGAATAGATTAAAAAAAGTTATTTAATAATAATAAGAAAGGGATATGTTGAAAATCTCAGTCAAATTACTTCATTCTTAGCAAAGTCACTGTATAAAGAATAGCGTCTCAATTTGAATTACTGCTGTAGTTATGATGATAAAAAAAGTCTTGATTATTCATTTTTAAAATAAATTAGATATTAAATAGCGATCATGTTTCAATCCATTCAAAAGCAACACCATCCAATGGTCTAGAGAGTTAAATATGGCCTGGCCATATGAATAGATATCTAACGACTCTTAATACGTTATATAATATTTGATGCCAAAAGAAAAGATCTTCAATAGCTCTTACATCATGCACTTTGATAACATTAATTCAGTGAAATTCATGTATATTGATTTGAGATATTTATATGAAAGCCTGTTCATAAATTGATTAATTCTACTGAATCAAATAACATTCGAATAATAACATGCAGTAATAAATACCATTTGATGTGTGCACTGATTTGTTTTAAATTAATTCTTTAAACTACATGTACAAACTATTACGAAATGTTTGGCAAATAATGAAACTTAATCATGTAGTCACAACTCAAACATATCAATATGTTTTATACTAGTTATTTGTTTACTACATTGAGTCATTGACATTAATGTACTGTGTAGGAGATTAAGAGTTACATTGGTGTTTTAGTATAAGTTAAACCTTTGACCCCTGTAGGTAATCGGGTTCCAGTGTGTACGATACGAAAGTGCTTGTATTGCATTATTTTGCTACTTATATACTGACTATTATTACATACATAAAAATCAAAGAAACTAGTTTTAATTACCCATTGTATCCATGGTGATTATGTTGCCTAGATACAATGTGCATGTTTACAGTTATGTTAAAAGTTAAGTCGTTGAAATATAAAAAATAACTTTCAACATGCATCTGTCGATGTTGACATTATGTTATAGTACATGTTTTATATAAAAAAAAGTTACAGTAGTTTATGGTGTATAGTGGACAACTAATATTCGTAGTATGCATCATTATTCAGTAAAAAAAAGATTGATTTATTGAGATTTCGATATCCAAAGTACATGTACAGATTTATTATCAAATGTTTTTTAGATGATACAAACACAAAGAGCGGTTTTAACAAAATATGAACAAAAATCAATTAGTTCCAACCACCATTAATCAAAATGGAAGTAATAGCCCTTCTTTTATTATCAAATGGGGGTGGGGTGGGATGGCCTAGTGGTCTAGAGTGCCGTGCTTCGACCTCTAGCTGGCCTGTCACCTCTGGCTTCCGACTGTGGTTTCGAGCCCTAGTGTGAGCGTATTTTGCATGGAGATAAGGGGCGCTTTCTCAACGTCGTGGGTTTCCTCCGGGCACTCAGGTTTCCTCCCACTGATAAAGACCCCTACGCGCAAGCAAATTATTGAGATAAAGATTGAAAACCATACATTAGTCCCAAAATGACCTAGTTTGTGTCGAGTGGACGTTAAACCCTATTTCTCTCTCTTTCTCTATTATCAAATGTGTTGGATGATACACACACACCAGAGCAGTCTTACCCAAAATATGAACAAAAATCATTTAGAGAAATTCTGAGAAATTAGACCAAAACCATTAATCCAAATAAAACTAATAGCCATTCTTTTATTCCGGGCAGTTAAGTGGTCAAGTGAACTAATGAGAGGGATTACATGTACATGTATATCATATGGTCTGTCATTTAGTCAAGTGGCCTGATTTCTATCCCAAACATTAAGAGTAGGGTAGCCTTACTTAGGCTCAGGCAAATTATTTAAGTAGAATTATATGCGTTGCTCCTAAATAACCTAATTTGTTTTAAATGGACTTAAACTTTCAATATTTTTATTTGAAAATAAATACGGAAAGCAATTACTGTCCTTCTGGCAAATTGAGACTTGACCATTTACATTTAATGTTAATACATATGTTTACACAGCATTTATTTTCTGGCCTAATATATATGAATGAACATTGATAATCCTGATCATTGAGGCGTAAAATGATTGACATTGTAACCTACTATGATTTATGTACATATTTGTACCACAGACCAGTACTGTTGAAGTTTTATATTATACCACTTTACATTATTTATGCCCTCATGGTGATATATTGTATAAGATTTTAATAGAACATGATATTGATATATAAACAGGAAATAGACCTACACTTTTGATCAGGTTCAAAATGTTGTAAAAGTCTTACACCAATACAAAGTTTGTGTGACTTCAACCTATATTTATAAACATGGCTATGGATTTCATTATTGGGAGTGTTTCTTATCAGAGAATCACAAAGTTTTAGGAAATGGGCTTACATGTTGGCAATAGCATTTAGAAAGCAATCTTAAAATGCTATTTTAGTAAAAAATTTCTTTGTTTCTGATTTTAATTCCACAACTTATAGAGCTACTTTATTTTTGACATAGATTGTTTATTATCTCAACAGTGTTACTTGTTAATCAAGACTCAGCCTTGCAACCTTGCTTCTCCATTTTTAATTTTAATCAATAAACAGTGATCATATTTTAGTCTGTTTACTTTTGCACTATGGTCTAGGGAGTTGATTATAGGCTTATCATTTGAAATTTGAATAAATGTCAAATAATAATTTATATTAACACAATGTACAATTTAATGATACACAATTACTGAGTTTAATAAAAAAAAAGCAACATTTCGACGAGGATACTCTAGTCTTTGGCAATCAAGGAAACTATTGTATATCATTTGAAGCCAAAAAAAAAATCCTTCAGATTTAGCTCCTACAATATGTGTCTTTAAGTTTATAACTTGTGATTTAATTATGATTAAAGTCTTAATGCAGTAACAGTTGTGCCAAATCGATGATGGTACATGTACATGTGCCTAATACGCAGAAATGCGGTTAGCACAAAATAGTCGTGATCTGATATTCTGAATAAATCAGAATTCTTTAACTAAATTAGGAAAGTTATGATCTGAATCATCTGATTCTGATCAGTTACCAGAAACAAATATAAATCATATTAATAACTCTGTTTAATTAACCATTTTTAACACGACATACTAAACTATGTGGTTAAGTTAATAATATTCTAATTGAAAATTTTGTCTCTTTGTGTAAAGATTATCAAGTACATGTGTACTGTCTGCATCTACCCACTAGAAAAAGGCTGTGTTCACACTGCAGATTTAACGTCCATGTTAAAACCTGTCATGTCAGAATTTATGACCATGATGTCCATCCATGGCAAAAATGGATAAAAATAGAACTGTATCTACCCCCAAACATTAGCTTATATTGCCCCTTTCAATATAAAATATAAACGGGCAAGGAATTCATTAAAGTAAATTCAATAAGATCGACAAAGAAAGTCAATATAAAACCTGCAGTGTGAATCCAGCTTATTAAACTTAGGCTAATAGGATTTAATAAGTCTTCATACTTAGCTTCCAATTACATTATAATTCATACAGGATTATCATTTCAGGTGATTTATATAAGATGACTTATGTTTATATTACATGTACAATGTATTTTCCACAAGCAAATAATTTTCTAATTTTTTATTTTCTTGTTAACCATGTTATTGTTCAGCTCTAAAAACACAAGTAACAGCAATTGAATAGATATTTCACAGGCAATTCCAATAATTACAATTTCCAAAATTTTCTCCGTATTTCCATGGTGAATGGCATTTTTTTTTTGATTTTGTGGTGGTGTGTGTCTGTTGGAATAACTATAATATTGATGAACTTTGTGTTTTTGTTCTGTTCAGTTTCAGCCCTTAAATACTTCTACGTCACAGCCAATGACCATGTTACAGGACACAAGCAGTAACCTGAGTGCTGGATCCCTGGACAGAGACGAAGGTTCAGAAGGACAGATTGGCACCCCAGACAAATGCAGAACGCCGTCAGAACGGAAACGTAAAAGAAAAAATGCCCCAGATAGTGGGGAAATGGGTAAGTGCATACATGTAACTTTTGTCAAAACTCAAGGGGCCTGTTTTACGAAATTAACTAAGATAAAATCCAAATTTTAGTAATTTGATTGGATAATATTAGATCAATTTTAATGCTTAGCCAATCAAAATTGAAGTATCTACTAAAATTTGGATTTTATCTTTAGTTAAATTTTGAGAAACAGGGGCCAGAGTGCTTCCCAAATGAGATATGATGAGTGTGTTATGTTTCGGTGGATGAATTTTAATGTCAGCCCTATCCAAACTCGAACCAGTTAGCTCCTGTTCAAACAGTGAAGCCCTAATTACCTTACCTTAGTAGAAACATTCGGCCCTTTGCACCAAATTATTGCAGTATTTCATTTTAAAAAAGTGGGAGGATGGATGGCTGAATGGTTTCTCCAGGTCCTGCGGTTTCCTACCACAGCTAAACACACACATGCAAGCAAAATTATTGAAATAAATTTGAACCATATTTTAGCCCCAAAATCAAGTTTCATGTCGAGTGAATGTTAACCCCATTTCTCCCTCTTTTTAAGAATCTACACATTACACTGCTGTGTCATTGCATCAGTTTTGTACATCTGTAGTCAACTGCCCAGTCCAGTAGCTGGTTTCTGATGGTTTAAATAAGCACAGTGCCATATTTTATCTCCAATGTACTTCATCCTTTTTGTTATGTAAAGATAGTTGTGCCCCTGGTTGATGTTTATATGGCAACTAATTGTTATTCAATCGTAATTTGAAACAGAAAATAATGTTCTGTTCATCAAGAGTTGCTTTTACCTGGACTCCTGGAGCAGCCCTCCTCACCTCACCCCTGGACTCCTGGAGCAGCCCTCCTCCCCTCACCCCTGGACTCCTGGAGCAGCCCTCCTCACCTCACCCCTGGACTCCTGGAGCAGCCCTCCTCCCCTCACCCCTGGACTCCTGAAGCAGCCCTCCTCCCCTCATCCCAAGCTACAACACAAAGACAAGAAAACTTCCATTAAATGAGTGACAGTTTTTGCTAAAGAACCAGATATCTGTTTTATTTCAAACCCAAAACTGTTAATTTGGTTAGGTGTGACATGGTTTAAAAATGTTTATTTCATTTAATAAATGAATATTAAGATAAGTGTAGTGAAGGTTGCCTTTTCTTTACTGGCCAACAAATTGACACACAATTTCAAATCAAATCAACGCTGCATTACATATTTTTTTTTAAAAATGGAATAAATGGTATAAAAAAATGTTTATTTCTTCAGGTAGTGCCACAAAATCTGGCCGAGCTGAGACAAATGGAAAGAAAATAAATGAATATTTCAAGGTAAGTTCCATTAGTTTCCAACATGATCTGACCTTCTCTGTTGTGGACAAACTCAATTGTTTTGACAAGTCTGGAAATAAGGTGCATGTCATAGACATTGTCCGACACAAATACATTATCTTTGTTCGACAAAATACGATGCTACTAGTTCATTAGTGCTTGATATTTGACAAACCTGGAAACAAGGCAAAGGCACCTGTCACAGTCATTGTCAGGAATTGTGTTGATATTGTCCAACACAATGATCATAATACCCAGACCTGGAAATAACGGTTTTAGATGTACCTGACAAAATGTCAGGCACTATTTAAATAGTACCTGACATTTTCAACTAAGTGCCGGACATGTATTAATAATATCATTAAAAAAGACAAATCAGTGCCGGACAAAATGACAGGCACCAGTGGTTTTGTGTCTTTACAAAGCCTGCATCTGTGCCGGACATTGTCAGTGACGGGTGCCTTATTTCCAGGCTTGATAATACCAGGTATTAGTTCATTAGAAACTGACATTTTGTCAGGTACATGTATTACTAAAATCATTACTTATAATTACAGGCCTATAGAATTTTATTCAACTTACCGTTCGCTTTGTTTTTCAAGGGTTTACTCGGCCTAATCTTGGACTGAAGATTTTTATAATCCGGCAGTACATTTTATTGGTTTTGATCATTGAGACATTTTATTGGCTGTCTAATCAAGGTCAAAGTCAATGGTTTTATTATTATATTGTGTAGTCATGGTTTCTTTAACATATCTTATAAGATGCCCTGATGTTGCGTATCTTGATTCAGGATCCCTGGATGGTTCTGGAACAGAATGGAATGAATGAATGAAATGGGGTTTAACGTCCTACGCTTAAGCACCGTACCTGGGCTAATTGAAGACGGGCATACGCCACAGTGTGCAATGAGGGAAATTTTGCCCGGGCAGCGGCGCTATGGCCTACTCTTATATCGAATTCCAACTGCCAAGGGATCTTTTACGTGCACTCCAATTTGTACACGGGACCTCGGTTTTTCGTCCCATCCGAACGACTGGGCAGCTGTCCTTGTCAAGCCCTCCTTCTGCATCACTGACAAGGGGAAATCACGCCGGAAAATCGAGATGAACTTTCTCGGCCAATGCAGGGATCGAACACTCAACCTCCAGGCTAGCGAACCAGCGCCTTATCCACTTAGCCACCGTGATCCCCAAGGAACAGAATGGAGGTTTAAAAATTTGATTGACCGATTTATTGTATCAGCCAATGTATTTAAGAATTTAACAATGAAATTTACTTTATTTCCGCAGCAGAATCAATCTCCTAGTCGTAACATGATTCCTGCTTCAGGTGCTAAATCTCCGTCTCCACAGACCTTGTCTCATGTAAGTTACTATTTCACTCTGTCTCAACAGACCTTGTCTCATGTAAGTTATTATTTCACTCCGTCTCAACAGACCTTGTCTCATGTAAGTTATTATTTCACTCTGTCTCCAGTTTTTGTGTTGTTTTCCTGCTTGTGTTCAGTACACAGCCAATGCAATGGCAGCTGTTCCAAACACAAAACATCATCCACTGTTCTGTATATTTAAACTGACGAAAGTCTGGAACATAATTTAAAGAACTCGAAAAGATATATATAGTCAAAGATATATTTTACACTGTGATATTTTTGAATGGACATTTTGGTTTTTTTTGTAACATTTCTGATTTTATTTCCTTTTCTGTTATACAGGGCTACCTGGCTGCATCTCCACAAAGTAGTTCTCATTCTAGCTCGGAAGTATTGTCTTTTCCTGCTAGACCTATTTATTGTTGTACAAAAGGAGTTCAAGTAAGTATTTTGCAGGGAATTTAAACTATGTTATTTTATAAGCGAAATAGATCCTTTTGTGAATCTTACTCACTTGTCTATGTGACAACAGGAACAAAAAATCTAAGAATGGTGCCTTTTTATTGGCTGAAAATTACACTGTAGTACAGATTTTAGCTCTTAAATAATAAAAATAAACTTCTGTCTTCATCTCAGACATTGTTTCGATGTAAATTGTTTAATACAAGACCATTTTGTTTGTGATGTACCACAAGCAGAGAAGTTTGTATGAGCTTGATAATTGGTCAGATGGAAGAGGATATTGAAATATTGTTTGTCCCCCCACATTCCACATGGGTAACCATATCTAATAAAAACTAAAAATTTGACTCGTATAACACACTGCAAGACGTGTGCCTATTCTTATTCAATCGGTTGGATCAGAAAAGCAGGACTTTAAACCCCATTTCATTCCTATATCACGGTCCGCGATTGGATTGGCAGAAGTAAGCTCATGTCATCCCTTAATAGTTAATACTATAATTTGAAAACATTCAATGGAAGATGTATATTATGTACCTGTATAATTAAATGGCAGCTAATCAAAAAATATATTTTACTGATACAGATGGAGACAATTCAAATGAACATTATTGATTTATAAAGCCAATAAATAATATTTTTTCAGACAGACATGACAGTTACTCACATCCGAGCATTAGAGTCAAGATCTGTGTCAGATATAGAACAAAAAGATAGTCGTATTGATGACTTAGTTAGGGTGAGTACACTATTACCTTATTTTATATATAAAATACTGATGGCTGATAATCAGTTTCAACATCGATAATGGGCCGATAAGTGGTCTATCAGGAGAAATCGGTATTGACCGATACATAGCCATTTAGTCAATATTGGAGTTGTCGACATCTGTTCAAAATGACTCGTAAATAGCTTTAAAATATAACTAGAGCTGTGAACAAATCATTATATTCTTTGACACATGGTACATGTAAATAACCACGATATTTTGAGATCATTGATGATCTAGATACATCATCTATTGAAGTACTAGGTCATTCTACAAAAGGCTTATTCAAATTACAAATAATTCTAATAACAGAGATTTGAAGATCATTGATGGTCAAGGTGTGTCATCTTATACGGGTCAGTCTTGGTCAAATAAAATGCTGGTGATTTCAATGACAAGGAAGAGATAGATATTTTATAGTTTTGATGTTTTCATTTAAGCAAAATGATGAAATTAGACGTCAGTTAACTGCCCAACAGAAACTGTTAGAGAAACATAAAGATAATTTACAGAAATGTTTAGAAGTCAATAAATCATTATTAAAGGAGAAGGTAAGTCTAAAGTCAGAAAATCTAAAGGGGAGCCATAGTGGTCAAGACGCTGGCTTGCTTGTCTGGAGGTCGCTGGTTCGCCTTCTGTGTTGTCTGAGAAGAGAAAGTTCATGATATTTTCCGACTTGGTTTCCCCCCTTATCAGTTATGCAGGGCAGAGGGCCTGACAAGGACAGCTGTCTAGTCTAGTTGTTCAGATGGCAAGAAAAGAACTAGGTACCATGTTGATATTGGTGTTTAAGTAAAATATACCTTGGCAGTTGGAATTTGATATTGAAGTAGGACGTAGCGACATGGCCCGGGCAAAATTTCGCTCATAGCATGCAGTAAAGTGTATGCCTGTCTTCATTGGCCAAGTTGTAGCCAACAGTAGGTTGTTAAACCTGATTCATTTCATACTTTTGGGGTTCTTAATCTTAAATAAAAGAAGCAACCATTTCAATCACACAGAGTCTGTGTACTAGACTTTCGAACAGAATATCTCAGAGTTTTTTGTCTTACAATTTATTTTCAAGATTGCAGGAAATATTCGGGTTTCTATCTTAAGTGTGCTGTACCGCATATTCATATTTTTTGTTAGTAATGTGAGGTCAGGTGTCCGTCTGTCTGAATTAATCCAGTATCAATAACACAACTCTAATGCATGTAATGATAATTGACAATCGTAAAATAAAACATGGATTGATTGGTCTTGTCTGACTATTCAGTTTCATATATCGTATCTGTTTCAATTAATCTTTTAAGAGTATAGGTGCTATGTGAATATTACATATTGTCTTGTCCCGTTTTCAAGAGTTTTCACTTTGTTTTATTAGAGTGAATTAGTGAAGAAAACTACGAGACAGAAATGTATGGAGAATAGATTACGACTAGGTCAGTTTGTAACACAGAGACAAGGTGCTCAGTTTGTAGAGAACTGGGTTGATGGTTGGGCTTTCACAGATTTAATGAAGTACGTATTTCTCTGTATTAAACTATAATACTAACAACACCAGTTTCTTATTATGCTAAATAACAGGGGGAAAAAAGATGTCTGGTTAAAATTCTTATTTATGATATGCAGTAATAGGGATAAATGTCAATCCCCAGATAAGAGTAACGTGGGCCTGACAAAAATCAGGGGTTCAATGTATACATTCTCATGCACGTAAAAGATCCCTTGGCAATTTGAATTCGATAAAAGCGTAGGCCATAGTGCCGCTGCCTGGGCAAAATTTTTCTCAAAGCACACTGAGTGACATTTGCCTATCTTGATTAGCCCAGTCACGAACAGAACAGTAGGACAATAAACCCCTTTTCCATTGTCATTGATGCATATCAAAACGTTCTGGCGAGGAAAAGGGAATAGCATTAGCAGCCCGTTAAAAATTACCTGACATTTGAAAATCGAAATAAAAGCAGAATGAAGTGCTGCTGTCGGGTAAAATTTCACCTATGGCATGCTGTGTGCCCATATGTATTAGCCCAGTCAAATGTCGAAAATTTCATCCATTCAACTTATTGAATTAAATTATGTTTGCCTTTTTAGATGTCAAGAGAGGATAGCCACGGAGAAAGAAGATATAGACAGGCTACGGCGTATATTAGTAAAACGGAAACCGCCTGCTAATATTAATAAAAACTCAAAACATGATAATTTCATAAAACCTGGTGAAAAACCGTAAGTTTGGGTGTTTTAAAATTTAAAAAAAATAATCAATGGTTCCTTGTGTTTTTCCTCCCACGGACCAGTAGGCACAGCAGCCGTGTTGCAAAACTGTCCCAGATTCAAATTTCAGCATGGGTCGAGAAAAACCTTTGTTTTGAAAATTACCAGATGTTTGTTTAAAAATGGTGGCATTATTGTGTTGGCGAAACATTGAACCATATTCCATTTTATGCTGAATTGAAAATTTAATCATCTAGAGAGAAAAGCAGTTCACTAGTCTTCTTTTATACCATGTTCCTGAAGCAATGACTGCGAGTTTTACAACATCTGGCCATTGCTGGTTTACTTCACAATTCCCTAAATTAGAGCTACGTTATCTGCAGACACGTGAACAGTGGCATCCAATCGGAGATTGTGACATAGCGAACCCCACAGAAACCTTGACATTGGATAAACCTTGAACTTTGCAACTCCATTATTTTAGCTTGAAAGCGCGAGACTTGGTATTTGTGACGACCAAGGAATCAGACACGCTCACAAGCTGGGCTTATACCCAATCAAACTTAGTGCCGAAATATTCAGGGTATTGCGTAAAGGGTTGATAAGATTTACGTAGTTAAAAAGCATGATCAAGTCTTCTATTAAAGATGCTGCTGCTATACAAAACGATATAGATATAGGTTTGAAGGGAGGTTTTGGCCATTTTGTTTAGGTCAAAATTCAAGAGATGGTTGAACCACAATGATTGTCATTGATTTGTGAATAGGTTTTCACAGACACAAGAAGTAGTTAAGAATATCATATTTGTTATTTCAGGTTATCAATTATAGAATATTATGAACAAGATGAAATATTGAAGTTGCGGCAAGCCTCTCTTAAGAAAGAAGATGCAGACTTACAGTTAGAATTAGAAAAACTAGAACGTGAAAGAAATCTTCATATCCGTGAATTAAAACGAATACATAATGAAGATAATTCTAGGTTTGTGTACTCCTTGTAATCCAGGGGGGCTGGGTGGCCGAATGGTTAACATATGCATGAGAATTCATAAGGTCTGTTATTGAGTTAAGTGAAAAGGAGTAGAGTTGCGTGTCAGACCTGGTGGGTTTGCTCCAGATCTTCCAGTTTTGAAATTAAACTGAACCATATGTTAGTCCTGAAATGACCTAGGTTAAACCCCTATATCTCTCTCTTTCTTCCAACTCATTTGTACACATTCAAAGAATTGAAAAAGATTAGGTTGAAACAGTATAATCGGATCAAAATTCTTTACTGCCCATATAAACATTGAAAGAAAGATTATCATGTTAGTCTCGAAATGACCAAAGTATTTTGTTTACATGACAAAAACCCCATTACTTTGTTATATCTTATGTGGGCAACAAAAAATCATTGAATGCATATAATGATGAACACTGAAGACTTATTAATTTCTTTAAACCTTCATGGCACTCAAATATCTTCTTTTGGTGAAACTAGTGGGGTTGGGATGGCCTAGTGGTCTAGAGTGTTGCGCTTTGACCTCTAGCTGGCCGCTCTCCTCTGGCTTGCAGCTGTGGTTTCGACCCTGTTGTGAGCGAATGTGGCATGAAAATAGGGGCGTCTTCTCAACCTCGTGGGTATCCTCCGGGCTAAAGACCCCTACGCGAAAGCGAATTATTGAAATAAAATTAAAAACCATCTGTTAGTCCCGAAATGACATAGTTGTGTTGAGTGGATGTTAAACCCCACTTCTCTCTCTCTCTCTTGTTGAAACTAAAAAAATATTGAATTGGAGAAACTCAAAAATACCAATTGTATGATGTTGTTTGTTTGTTTACAGGTTTAAAGAACATCCTATATTAGCGGAACGTTATTTGTTGTTAAGTTTGTTGGGTAAAGGGGGGTTTAGTGAAGTACATAAAGGTTTTGATCTGAAAGAACAGCGTTATGTAGCGTGTAAAATACATCAACTTAATAAAGAATGGAAGGAAGATAAGAAAGCTAATTATATCAAGTAAGTTGAAATTTTTGTTGTAAACATCTTAATATTTGTATTCTAAAACCAGTACATTGTGTCATACAAGTCTACAAATAACAATAATGAAATCAAATGAAATAGACTTATTCTGCAAGAGCTAGTCTTGGGCATAATCTTCAGTTGAACTCCATAGTCGGGGGATCAGTGAAATAACATTGTCACATTTAAAAAAAAAAAATTTCAAGTGTTTTATTCATTGTAAAAAAATTTTAAATTCTTATTGTATTCCACGTAAATTGACTTACCTGTTTGTAAATTGACTTACTGGTAAGTTTTCCAGTCATTCAATTTCCATGCCGGTCAATCCAAAAGAATAAAATGACTGAAAAAACAAACCTGATCTACACTCAGATTAAAAATTTGTTGATAACTTTATAATGATTTGATTGTTTATTACAGACATGCATTAAGGGAGTATAATATTCATAAGAGTTTAAACCACCCTAGGATAGTTCGACTTTATGATGTATTTGAAATTGACAATAACTCGTAAGTATACAAAATTCTTTTCAAATTTGTAAGTCGTTTGCGTACACTAAAGTTTCCATTTCCAAATTAGTTCAACGAAGTTTTGCGTTTAAAATATGAAATCTTTTTTTAGGGCATAATGTCTTTATTTTTAAATGATTTTAATAATCATTTGCTTGATAAAGCATAACATTGCTCAGTAATGAAAAGTAATTGTATTCCTTAGAATGCTACGTACAGGCATTTCAGAGCAATTTAGCCATCCTGACAATTTTGATAATAAAATAATATCGAAATTTATATTGCACAACAATTCATCCGTCTTGGGGATGGCTCTAGGCGCATGAAAGTGTTCACATGGGTTAATTATAGTGCCTAAACAGCCAGGTTATCACGCTAATTTGAAGATAGACAATGTTTCACATTTTGATTCAGTGTTGCTGTAACTTGGAGACTGCAATGATTGAGACACCCAACACCATTGACTTCCTTTTATTTAATTTGTTAAATTTTAATTATTTTACAGATTTTGTACAGTGTTAGAATATTGTGAAGGCAATGACCTTGACTTCTATCTTAAACAGAATAAGTGCATTCCAGAGAAGGAGGCCCGTTCCATTATTTGCCAAACTGTTAGTGCTTTGAGATATCTCAATGAGATCAAACCACCTGTGATACATTATGACCTGAAACCTGGTAAGACTGGATGCAGAATGGATGCAAATCAAATTTGTAAATCGGATAAAAAAAATGAAATCCAATTTGTAAATCGGATAAAAAAAATGAAATCCAATTTGTAAATCGGATAAAATGTGAAAACTAATTGGATAAGAAGACCAAGCAAACTGACGACAAAGGACTGTGTCAAATCAGTGACAGTTGTTACTGAGCCCTCCAAAAAGAATGTCCATATCCCCACCTCATGGATGGCTGTTTTTATACACCCACCTATGTCGTCACCCACTTCTGGCCAATAATTCTTTTGATCACTCTACTGGTTATATTTGTAGTTTGGGCGTTGAATGGCTGAATGGTTAGCAAGTGCCTGCTGTATCATAAAGCATATCATTGAGTCAACTTGTTTTTTTTCGAATCCCCGCTTGTAAGTGGCAAGGAGTGGGTCCCTGTCCAACCTAGTGGGTTATCTCTGGGTCATACAGTTTTCCCCACTGCTAAAGACCCCCTACCTGATGCAAATTATTGAAATAAAATTAAACCATATGTTAGTCCCGAAATGACCAAGTTTGTGTCAAGTGGACGTTAAACCCCATTTCTGTCTCTCTCTATATATTTGTAGTGAGTGTTCTTTGTGTCAAAAGAAAGACTTCTATTGATATTCAAAATATTTCTATCACCTTTTACAGTTATTAATTACAGGGAAACAAGACAGGATTTTTGGATATGATTTCGCGTCGGGGAAACGTCACTGTCTGAGCAAAGTTCTCCTTCATAGCATAACCCTTATGACCATTGACAAAATCATAGTCTCCAATTGACAAAAGTATTGTGTTGATGGGCTGATAAACCCTATTCCTATCCCATCTTTATTAATGTCCCTGTCTTATATTGAGTTATTAACATTTGTTGTAATTTTTTCTAGGTAATATTTTATTAGGAAGTGGGTCAGTTAGCGGTGAAATTAAAATCACCGATTTTGGTCTGAGTAAAATCATGGATGATGAATTTTACTCTCCAGATATAGGGATGGACTTAACATCCCAGGGTGCTGGAACCTACTGGTAAGCTTATTTCATTATTTCTATTACATCCCCTAAAAACTGGATTTGAACAAACTTTGGTAGGAATATTGCCTGGCAGTAAATTGACAGTAAAGTTCCAAGGTGATTTTTATATTTAATCATGATGGTGATGGTTTGTGATGTATTTGAAGGTCTCTGTGTTTGAAGGTCTCTGTGTGTGTTTTTGCATTCTGGGTGGGGGGGGGACATTCAGTCAGATTGGCACATACTTTTACTTGGTCACTTCAAGTTTTCAGTCACCGTTGATTTTTGTTTTTGATAAAAAAAAATAATTAACTCAATGTATTGTATTTTGGAACTTTTTTTTCTTTTAAACTTTGTAATTTTTGGTTTTAATGAAACAATCCATAGCCTTATAACGTTTATGATTCGTAGGACTAACATCGAGTTGATCAGTTAATAATATTGCCGAAGAATCAAATCATTGCCGTGAAATTATGTAATATTGACAAAGAGCCAATGTCATTACCGCTTTCACAGAATCTTTTATAGACATTATTTTATTCACTGACGACAATTAGATTTGTTTTCTTTTGAAAATGAAATTCGACAAGTAGACAAGCTTTATTTGGACCCCTGGATTTGTAAGAGGTTGCCCGAAAGTGGCTCTTGTTTTCAATATATCCTTACGTGTCTACAGTGAATGTTGAATGTTGATTATTTTTCAATTGATGATATTCCCTTTTGAGATTTAAATTCCACAATATTGAAGTTTGCGAGAGATTAACCTCCATTGATGTTATTTTCAGGTATCTTCCCCCAGAATGTTTTGTCGTAGGTAAAACTCCACCAAAGATTTCCTCCAAGGTAGATGTCTGGTCTGTAGGTGTGATATTTTATCAATGTTTATATGGTAAAAAGGTAGGTAACATCCCTTCATATAATATATTATCATTATCATTCAACATGTCTGAAATATCCTTTATTCAAATAACTAGTGCATGTTAAAGGCTTATAGTAGTCCCATCATAAACACGTTGACTGCCGATTCTAGTATACTCGTAGCCATGGTTACCACGCCTGTGCCTACTACGAGTATACTCGTAGTAAACATTATTGACTTGGTATATTAATATAATTCCTTAGCAATGGTGATGCATCGTATTTTATGATGCGCCACTGAAAAAGAACATCCGGTAAAAAATAGCCATTAGCCAGTGAGGCACTATGAGTCGTATGCCGCACAATGAGTCGTATGCTGGCATTTGAGTTAATACCGGAAATGGTCGGCAAATGTGGCGCTCACTTCAAACTAGGGTCGGCAGCGAACGTGTTAAATGTAAAACTTGTTTGACGAAGCATGTACAATGACTGCGAGTTTTACAACATCTATAATTCCCAAACTTATAGCTACGTTATCTCCCTTTAATGCTGACACGTGATTGATAGCGTCAAATAAGAGGTTGTGACACAAACACATTCAAATGAAACATGGCAACCTCAGTGGAAGCCTTGACATTGAATGAACCTTGAACTTTGCAATTCAATTATCACAGGTAGACATTTTAGCTGGAAATCATTAGACATGGTTTTGGCGATGATCCAGGAATCTGATAGGCTCCCCAGCTTGGTCAGTAGCCAATCGAATTGCACCGAGTATTATGTTAGGGCTTGATAAGATGTACAGAGTTAAAGGGAGATCAACCCTTCTTTTCATGGGGCTTTCAAAGATAAATTTATTCCAATTACAACTATCTATGAAATACAATCCTATCTCAACCAATCTCTGTATCTGAAACAAGTTCTTGTGTTTGATTACGTCAAACTACCGGTATTCAAAGCACATCTCTTATTGGGGCGATAGAACTGTGGCAGCATTCTATTCGGCGACAAACCATTGCAATACAAGAAATTTGAAACATTCCGGACACACAATCAAGCATGCCTGGTATTTCTCTGTTTCCTATTTTACAGCCATTTGGACATAACCTATCTCAGGCAACTATCTTGGAAGAAAATACAATACTAAAAGCAACAGAAGTAGAATTTCCCTCAAAACCTCCAGTTAGTTCAGAAGCCAAGGTAAGTATTGATGTGGTGATTTATATTGTATTAAGAATATAGCAATGCATCAGTTAAACTTTATTCCTTACTCAAAATTCAATTGATAACTACAGAGTTATAATTCAGTTGGGTGTTGGATTTATTGTTATATTAAAATAATCACTTAAGCTGGTTTGTAAGATACATGTAACTTTCTTCTATTATGTTAACTGGTGAGGGTGTCATGGTGGCTGAGTGGGTGTTCGATCCATGCATTGGCCGTAAAAGTTCATCCATATTTAGGCATTGTTTCCCCCGTGTCAGTGATGCAGGTCTGAGGGCCTGACAAGGACAGCTGTCTAGTTGTTTAGATGGTATGAAAAACTGAGGTCCCTTGTACACATTGGCGTGCACATGTAGAACCCTTGCCATAAAGCCTCTGCCTGGGCAAAAATTTCCCTCCTAGCACACTGTATGGCGTATGCCCATCTTCATTAGTCCAGTTCGGAGCAGAACAGTAGGACGTTCAACCTCATTTCATTTCATGTTAACTGATAACTATTTTCATTTCAGTCATTTATTAGGAAATGTTTACAATATAAAAAAGAATTTCGACCGGATGTTTTGAACCTAGGTGTAGATGATTATTTAAAACCAGCATCTTTAAAATCAAAGTAAGTTTTGTTGTTGTAAGATCCAAATGGAATCTTTGTGTGATACATCAATTGACAGATTGAATTTAAATTTGCGAGGGTGTAAAAACTGCTGTCCATGACATTATTCATCCTCGCTTAGCTCTTTTGGCTATAGGAAAATAAACCATTTGTGAATTCTTACAGCTGTTGTAGCTTGGCCTTCGGATTTCACAAGTGCCAAACTAAATGATTAAAGAATAGGAGATGCTTGCTTTTTGTTCCGTTCTGAATTAACAAACTTGTAATTTAGTGACACAGAATTCTGTCCTGTTGGTCCTTGTAAGAGGGTCATGATAGTTGAGCAGTCAGGACTGTTAATGTACGCTGAGAGTTTGAATACAAGTTGTCCAATTGATCAATGTACTTTATGTCATCAGGTTCTGTCTTTGAGTCAAGTGGTGTAGATTTATACCAAGGATCAGGGTAAGGTCCTCCAGTTGCCTGCCACTGCTGAAGACCCGGGAAAAAAAATTAGATAATGTGTTAGTCCCAAAATAATCTAGGTTTCTTTAGTGGATGTTAAGCCCCTCTTTTCTTCTCTTTTTCAGGCACAACATAGATTTTATACAAAGTGGAATGTCTGGTGCCGGTGGTAATACACAATCTCAATCATCCCAGTCACTTCAGGCTCCTACACTCAGTCTCTCACAGTCACCTGCATTTACGTTTGGCGAGAAATTCTCCTAGTCGTAGCCATCACTTCACTGGATGTTCTTATCTTCTGACTTTAGTCCTTCATTGGTTAATTAAAGAGCCGTGGATACTACAACTATTACTACTATTATTATTATTATTAATCTTGCGACAACGTTCTTCATTTTGCTATGATAGTGGAAATATTTTCTGAAAGTACAGAGAAATCTATATGTTATAGCTAACCGCATCCCTAAATCTATAATCCTCCATACTTTGATGTCAAATGTGATCTTAGAAATTTTAAAAAGGGTGTTATGGAAAATATCATCTTGTATTGTGCACACCTATTTAACAATGTTATCTTTCAAGCTGTGATGAGCAACAAAAAAAAGGAAAAAAAAAACATTTGTGGATATTGAGCTTTATCTTCAACAACTTATCAACAACAAGTTATCTGCCCCTGATCTGTTTCCAGGGGCAGGCGGAGACGTTCAACAAGTTTGTGTACATGTTGAATTAAAGGTGAAACTGAATTGTGAATATTATTAAACATCTTGCCCCTGCCCCCTTCGTATCCCAACTTGGACAAGTATTCGATGCTTATGTCGTAAGACATTGTTATTATATATATATATATTCAAGTTTGAAATAAGACAGCACAAGAGGCACATAATAAACCTGTTTTGACAGTGTTTATCTTCTGCTGATTAAAAGAAACAGAGTTATCTGTGCTTGAATCCAGTCATCAATGTTATTAGAATGTGTGTGTGTGTGTTTATCTTGTGATGTTATGACCGATCAATTGAGTAACGAACGAACGAACGACTAGTGTGTGAGATTATTATGTGTGTTTGCAGAAATGGGACATCGAATGTGTAAATTTAGGTCAAATGACTCCTGGCATGGATTTCAGTAATTTTAAAAATGGTGTAATTTTATGAAAATTTGTTTGTGTTGATTTATTTATTAGAATATATTTTAATACCTGATTATCATCGTATGTGTTTTAAATATAAATTCTTTTAATGAGGGCATAAAATTGTATAAACATTTCTATTTTCTTTTTCTGTTAGGGCATACAAAAATATTCTGGTTTTCAGAATACTGTTCAAAAAAATCAGATGCAAGAGTGAATTTCTTAAATGTTTTTTTTATTCTATAAAATTTATTTTAGTTATTTATTTTATTTCACTTTTCATGTTCACTGATCAAGTCATTTCTTTTGGTCGATTTTAATTGTATATTTACATTTTAAAATTAGGGTCGTTGTTTTACTAAATTAATTAACATTGTAAACGTCACCACAAATATAAAAAGAAAGGATTATGAATATCTCATTTAATTATTTCAAATATTCTTTAGAAAAATTTATAAAAAACCCCAATAAACCAAACAACATCCATCATTGGTTTGCAGATCTCAAAACTACACATTTGAAGTTTTCTGTTGATTTTTGGGACACTAATTTCATTTAAAGTGTATACCGTAATTCATTAGTTTTTTGGTTATCCCCATTAATTTACAAATTCATTACTTTAATTTTTCATCTCTACATTTGTGTTCTCGACTGTGTCAATCTTGCATGCACGTTTATGTTTGGTCATACTGAATCATGGGTAGTAATTAAAAATCTTTGTCTTTGATCACAATCCTGCATCTGCCGAACAATATCTAATTTTCACGACCAAGTCCTCTTGATTAAGGTGGCATTGACTTATTTATATTATCTTCAGCAAAATTTGTATTTATTTCCTGAATGATCCAAAATTTGATAAGGAATTTTGGTTACATCTAAGTAATATTTGTTCTCAAAAACTCTAGAATTCTGACAAAAAAACAGCATTTTTAATAACACAACCTTTAAAGAACATGACGCACTACAATTCAATTCTTATTTTATGTCTAAACTTGAGATTTTTAATATTAGATTTGGATGTAACATTGATGAGAAATTATTTTAAGATGTAACCAAAATTTCGTATCATTATCTTTAAAACACAGAACTGAATTCAACCATTTTTGGACTGATATTCTTTCTGGAGATGCAACTTTGACAAAACCGTACTATAGTTTGCAAGGTAGAAAGAATAGGAAAGGGGTTTAACATCGCACCGACACAAACTAGGTTATTTAGGGACTTACATATGGTTTATTTTTATTTCAATAAATTGCATAGGTTTAGGGATCTTTAGCAGTTTGAGGAAACTGGAAGAACTGTAGAAAACCCTAGAGGTTGGGCAGACAACTGTTTTGAAAGGCATTCAAAACCTCCCAAATAACGGTCAGTGTCAGAGGCTACGATGTTCCTAAAGATAGTAATTGTCTGATTCAGTTATTGACATTATTAGTTATCTTTATTTGACAGCTTTCTGTTACATATATATATCTATATCATGTCTTATTTATAAACATGCAATTGTTCTACACCACGGCTCGGGGGTTTTCCTGGGTCCTCTGGTTTCCTCCCACTGCTAAAGACACCTAAGAGCAAGTGAATAATTAAAATAAAATTGACCCATGTTAGTCCCAAAACGAACTTGTTTGTGTCTTGTGAATGTTAAACCCCACTATGGTACCCCTGTTCCGAGTTCAATATTAATATTAAGCAATATATTAGAAAAACACCGAAAGTTCACATTTATTAAAACCTCAAACTAAAATATTTGGAGAATACTGATCATTCATTAGCTTAGCACTAAAATAAAAGCACAAATGGTTGTTCTTAGCCAATGAACAAGGTGCCTTCTTAAGATATTTTAGTTACACAATTCTTGAATAAGGCCCGAGAATATAGACAATTTAAATTAAAACAGTAATAATAAACATTGTAAATTCCAAATAACTATGCACATAGAATATTAAATCTTTTAAAAACTCAAGTCAGAAAGGTTTATTTTTTGAAAATTAAGGTTATTATATATATACATGTAGTATGACTGAGGATCGCTTGGACAGGTGAACCTTAATATTAGTGTATATATAAACATTGAAATACTGTGAGCATCATATCTTTCTGACTGGGGTAGTGCGAGTTTATTCTTGCTTAGGTTAAATTTGATAACTTTATATATATTTATTACTTCTTATTTCAGCAATAAGACCGGTATCTTTATTTTATTTTTATTGCTTGATAAAGATGCCTGTTGGCGTATTAAAACGTATATACAGTATTTTTATTGCTTGATAAAGATACCTGTATTGAAACGTATATATATAGTAAGAAGTAGTAAATCTATAAGTTGTAAATGTTTAATTTCTACTTCCGAATGTCATGGGCCTACTGTATTATAATTATTATAATGCCAATTTTTTGTGATCATCAAGCCTGTATACATTGTAGATTTGAGTGTATGCCATAAACACCTACCAAAATATGCAATATAGTGGTATATAGCTGTAGATATTTTGGAGGGTCTGATATCCATACATCCACAATGACCACATGTACATCTTGTGTGATTGGCTGTTGCATAAAAATGTTGAAAATTGGTCTTACTATCATGGTAGATGCATGTTTTTCTAAAAATCAATTCGAAGTTTGCTTTTCCATTTTTTTCAAATGCGATCACAACTCTGTACTAATAGATATGAAAATTTCCTGATTTACCTGTGGAATTTCCAAAATTATAACACAGTACTACATGAAAATATCCTGATTTACCTGAGAAACATTGCCGAGAGTATGTGTAAGTCTGTATAAATAAGTTGTATTTGAAATAATATAAATGTTTATTTAAGAAATTACTGAAATCCTGTTGCAAGTGTATGATTGTGCTAGTGTATAATTACCTGTGTGTATGTGTATAGTATAGGTTATGAATGGTATTATTTGTATGTGGTTAAAAACTTGTGTATAATTGTATAAATTACAAACTGGTTGTTTTAGAAACTTGACAGAATAAAAAAAAGAAAACCCTGTACAAAACTGTTTATTGATGACATTTTAATGAGAGCTTTACTTTTTTTGAATGGTGATGATTTTAAATGTGTGTTTTGCTGGGGAACGGTGATGAGCCATAGTGTTGGGTTTTTATATACCAAGTGATTTTACTTGTATGATAGAGAAGAGGACTGGATAGGTCCCCTCTCTTGTCAATATCTCCAAAAAATGAAATAATTAAAAGTGCTCTGTTAAATTATGTGTTGTTTGTTCCTTGGGTCAAGATGAGTACTCGTTCTTGTGGAGATATAGTTGTGTTTTCTTTAAATTTGATCTCTTATTGGATACAAGTAGGTTGCTTAACACTCCTGGTTACTAGCATGTTCCTGAAGCAACGACTGCCAGTTTTACAACATCTGGCCGTTGCTGGTTTACTTCATGCAGACACGTAAACAGTACCGTCCAATCAAAGGTTGTGACATAGCGACCTCCACAGAAACCTTGATCTTCAACCAACCTTGAACGTTGCAAGGTGATTATCAAGGAATCTGATGGGCTCACAAGCTGGGCTTATACACAATCAAATATCGTGCCGAAATATGCAGGAAATTACGTGAAGGGCTAGATAAGATGTACATACATGTAGTTAAAGCGAGACCAAGCCTTCTATTGAAGATGGGTTACTAGAGGTAATGTAGCTTTTCATTGACTTTCTTTAGCCAAGGTAGCATTACCTGACTTCCATTAGCTAAACTGTCTATAACTTCTATTAGCTGAGATAGAATTCTGTAACTTCCATCAGCTGAGATAGCATTGTGTGACTTACGTTATAGACCAGAGGGAGAAGGGGGGGGGGGTATTATCCGAAAGGTGGGCAAAAAGCGGGAGTTGACTTTTCTCAACACCCGCTTTTTGCCCCCTTTCGGATAAATCCCCCTTCTCCTTTTACCCACTGGTGACCTTTTGACCTCGATAACTCCTGAACGCTCCCTCGTCTGACTGATCACCCACCATTTTCGGATTCCCGAGGAAAAATACTTCTAGAAAAGTCAACTGTCGTGTTTTGCCCACTTTTCGGATGATACCCCCTTCTCCCTCTGGTCTATTAGCTATGTCGCCTTTCCATGGCTTTCATTAGGTTAGCTTTCCGAAACTTACATTAACTATGGTAGTCTTTATGTGACTTGCCTTAGCCATATAAGTAAGAAGTAAGCTTCCTGTGACTTCCATTAGCTAAGTAAGCTTCAGGCGACTTTCATTAGTTTATGTAATTTTGTGTGACCACCAAGGTAACTTTCTTTAAAGGGACAATAACACTCCAGGAAATAAATAATCGCCTTATTCTAAATCGTTTAGTTGAATTTTTCGAATCTTTAAAATTAGGTGTGTTAAGATGAAATTTGTATCATTTATTAATTGGAATATTGTACAAGAGTACAATTTGTTGACCAGAATAAAGATTGGGACATATTATTCAGTTACAACAAGAATGGTATTCTCACTGTAAGCTAAATGAACTTCAGGGGCCGGTTGCTCACAACTAAGTTATATTAACGATCCGTTAAACTCTAACGGATCGTTATCTTTGTAACAGGTCGTTTGTTTACGCTCCGTTAAATTTTCTGTTGCTTGAAAGTCAATTTCATTATCCGTTAGCTAACCGATTCATTAAAGTTAATCCACGAGAAGAATGTTTGCTGATTGGTTGAATTATAATTTTTTAAATTCAATGTACATGTATAACAACATCTTAGAAGTTAGCATTAACAAAAAAATGAAAACAGTGAGACAAATGTGCAGTCTGTTCACAAAACTTGATTAAAGACAAAAAGATAACAGTAGAATTTACTACAGAAAACACTATAGAATACTTTATTTTTCCTTTAGAAATATTAGCATAATTCTGTAGGAACAATTTGCACCACAGAATATTCATACTCCCCGCAGTGTTCCGTTTGATTAGAGCTGAGAGGAATTTCTCGGGCCGTTGCTTCAGGAATATGCAGAATATTTGGGGCCTTTAATCCCTACAGGCCACCACAATTATGTAGAATACTATAGAAAATGGAATAGCCCTGCATCGCCCAACCCTCTAGAATGTTTTCAAGAAAAGTATATTGTTAATCTACGACTTTTTTCTGCAGCCCACTAATGTCATCATTAAACAGATAACGGAGCCCAATACCTCCGTTAAATATAACGGCAAGTTAACGACACGTTAACGTTAGTGGGGCTTCTAGCAACCGTCTTTCTCTCCGTTAAAGTTAACGGTCCGTTATCTCCATGTTAACAGAACTTTGAGCAACCGGCCCAAGATGACTTCCATTAGTTAATGTAACGTTTTGTGACTTTCATTAGTCAGGGTAGCTTTCAAGGACTTCAATAAAGTAACGTAGTATGTAGCTTCCCAAGACTTCCCTTAGCTATGTCAGCTTTCTATGAATTCCATTAGATAAGTTGTCTTCACGAGACTATGGTAGCCTTATGTGACTTTTCTGTGATCTACATAAACTAGAGTGTTTCCTATGATTTCAATTAGCTGAGGTAGCTTTCCGTGACTTCCACTGGCTAAGACAGCTTTCTGCGACTTCCATTAGCTTAGGTATCCTGGCTAGAGATATGTGTAGCCCATTTTTTGGGTAGCTATACTTAACCACATAAGTCATCATTTCATCTACTGTAAAGTTCTTTGTTTGGATTATTACAATGAATTACAATGATTTCTGATGACTACTCAAAGAATCATTTGCGCTTCTTTTTAGAGAAAGCGACTATTAGATAGAATGGGTTCGTCGATCCACCGTACACCGTGATTCTACTACGGGGTTGTTTCATTAGTTGAAAAGATAGTGCACATTATGTCAAATCGGGTCGGGGTTGGGTGGGATGGCCTAGTGATCTAGAGTGCCGCGCTTCGACCTCTAGCTGGCCGGTTACATCTGGCTTGCGACTGTGGTTTCGAACCCAAGTGTGAGCGTATGTGACATGGAGATAGGGCCGCCTTCTCAACCTCGTGGGTTTCCCCCGGGAACTTCGGTTTCCTCCCACTGCTAAAGACCCCTACGCGTAAGCGAATTATTGAAATAAAAATTGAAAACCATACGTTAGTTTGTGTCGAGGGGACGTTAAACCCCATTTCTCTCTCTCAAATTCGGTTATCTGTCATTTCGTTTGGAATACAATAACTCTGCTTCTAATTATGCTAGAATGTTCCATTTGGTAAATATCACGACGAAGCTCGGTGATGATAATCCTTTCTCTTTTTTTTTGCTTTGGCTAAGCAGAAATACTTAATTTCATTTGTCACATGCTAAATAAAATTGAATTCACACTCAAGCTAGGCACGTAAAGCAGAGTTGTCTCCCATCAACTGTAAATGGCGTTGGTCATTTGTGGAAATTAATCTTATCCAACTTAAGGAATTAGAAACCTTATCTCTCAATCCTCCTCGAAACACTTAATATCTCAACGGTTTTCGCTACGTTCTCGTTGTTTAGTTGTAACAATGAAGTAAATGGCCTTTTTTTACAGATGTAGGCTATAGGGCCTACATGTTATTCATTAAATGTCATCCCGAAATTCAGAGCAAACATTCACGAGCCAAAGGGTCTGGTTATTTGGGAGGGACTGTCCTTGAAATAAATGACGGACAGCCCTGACACCCCCATCTTGCTAACTGAATGGACGGCTAAAAGTGAAGGATTGTCCCGATTTGGTGTTTATATTATATGAAAGGTCAGTCCTTGTAAGGAAACTAAGCCAACCAATTTAACAGTTTAGGCCTATATGACACAGGGTCATAGGGCCTAAATGAAATAAACACTGCACGCGTTGGCCCGTTTTTTAAGTCTTGAACTATATTTATATGAAATAGTAGCTTTAAGTAGGCTTCCATACAGTTTGAAAGGGCCCAGTCTGCTTTCCTTAGAAATACAATTCTATAAATCAAACTATATTTAAAGGAGCTAAATCGCTAAAATCTGGGACCTAGAAATTCACAAAAGTGGGTCGCAACGCATATAATACTGTAATGTGAATGTACATCAACTGATTTACATCCCATGGTTTCCGTTTATACTCCAATTTCAAATCAGTTATGTTTGACGAAATAAGCCAGCAGTCGCAATCAAGTGCACATTTATAGCGTCTAGTTATTCCAGTCTACATAAGCCAGCAGTCGCAATCAAGTGCACATTAATTATAGCGTCTAGTTATTCCAGTCTACATAACTCCGTCTGGTTTGGTGTAGTGTGTCTAGCCTCGTCCCTCAAGTCTCTCAGTACAACTGGGGCTGAAGCGCATTATGGTACACGATTCGTGTACCAATGTTAACAAAATTATTTTATTTTAAATATCGGATTTTAGAAGCTCATCTTTTCCCGGTAAGTTTACATCATCAATGTTGATTCAAATTGACCAATAATTCGTGTTTTCGATGTCGAAGATTTTGGAGGATTTTTAGTTACGGACTAATTAATGAGAGATTAGATAATGGTGTGTCCTCACTGTGCCCACTTTTGATTAATCCAATTAAGGTCTAATTAGGATAAGGTGTTATAGGTAATTTGATGGGAAAAAACCCCAAATATTTATGTATTTTTTTTTATTTTTCGATGTTTTATATATATTTAATAAAAATATAGCATACATGCATATATCATACATCACATTAGCACTTTATAATTTAATGAAAATATAACAATTTTCGATGTTTTATATATAAAATATGTAATAAAAGTATAACATACATGAATATATCATACATCACACAAAAACAAGATAAACAATGAAAATTTACAGTCTGTATACCGTTCTGAAGATCTGTTTTCAGAGTTATGAGTCGGTTTTCTAGTTGCCTGTACTTTCTTCTCTTAGGCCGTAATTTTCCGTTGGCAACCTAACTGGAGAATGGTTACTTCGGAGTAAGCTTGTTCATTCTTAAAAAAAAGGAACCAACTTAAAAATAGTTGGGTGAGGGGTGACAATAATGGATGTTTTGTCTCTAACACATCTGAGGAACTTAACATATGTTGCCTCCTTCTTATCGGGTAATAGTGCATACACCAAAGGGAACATTTTATTGTGTACAAAAGCATGTATAGTGTAGATCTTGGTGAATAAGGTAGGACTCATGCTAAATGTTCCATCACAGTATATAGTGTCTGCATTGGCGAGATGGTAAAGATTTTCTTGTGTGGAAAACATTAGAAACCTGTTGTCGGCTGCTGCGTGGAGAAGGAAGTCGTCTCCGTATTTGGTCTTGGTGTAAGAATCTGGAAGCTGGATATCGTTGCGGGTCTAAGGAAGTGCTCAGGCTCTATACAGGGAAGCACAGCAACTATAGAATGTTGGAATCTCTCTGATCCTCTCACCTGAGTCGGAATTTATATTCTTCATGGACAAAGTTTTCTCCACCTTGAGCATTGGGGATGTACTGGATGTTTACTTGAACGTTTGCCATGATGGAATATGACAGACTGACTTCTGTGTGTCCTTATAAAGACCGTGTAATGTGTAGGCTTACTGAACATAATTCATATTATATTCAAGTGTCATTTTTTGAATAAAATTCATCACTTTAACGATTACAGTGAGTTCATCTCACCAATTACAAGACTGAATATTTAGTCACTTTCAATATTTGTTTTTTTCCATCTAATTACCTATAACACCTAAGCCTAATCCGCTTAATACACTAATCCTAATTAGACCTTAATTGGATTAATAAAAAGTGGGCACAGTGAGATGTAACCTAGATAATGAGCTGACAGTTGATCGGGGCTGAGGTGATGGTAATAGAATGTAATCATTACATTTTTTAAGTAATGACCTTGTAATGAATAATGGAAGATTTCAAAAGTAATGATTAATGGAAATCGAATTAATTACTTTCCCAAAATCATGTAATGGTCAAATACATTTCAATTACTTTTCAATTACATTAATTTATGGCACATATGAATATTTCCAACATGACAAGCCTCAAATTGTATATCACCAAAGAAGTCAATTTGTATCAGTCTCGACTCCAATTTATTATAATTTAAAAAAAGAAGATTTAAGTCAGTTTTAAAGTATTTTACAATAAGAAGACATTAACCTTTTTCTTTAAATACCTTTTATTTTAGACCTGTAACCTAAAAGATGGATTTCTGAAATGATGCATATTGTAGTCAAAGATTAATGCTAATCACACAGTCAATGAATCAATCAATCAATCAGTTAGATTAAAATACGATTAGACCAGAGGGAGGAGGGGGGCATTGTCACCCGTGTGGGGGCAAAATCTGAGTTAACTTTTCTAGAGGCATTTTTCGTCAGGAATCAGAATCTGGTAGGTAATAAGCCAGGTGAGGGGGCGTTTCCGAGATAATCGAGGTCAAAGGTCACGGAAGGCCAAATAACGAAAGAGACGTAAAAAATTCAAAATCTGTTCAGAATAGGGCCGAAAATCATTGATAACAGCAATGAGACAATTATAATACAGTAATATAATGATAACATTATATCTGGAATTTCGTACTGAGACCCGTATTTTGGCATTGAATACCCCCCCCCCCCGTTCATTATCTTAGTAATAGAGTTTAATACCCCACAACTTTGATCGCTATGCTATTTAAGGTAAGTAAATATGAATGTGCCATAATATTACTTACATATTTGAAGAGGGTAATAAACAAGCTTTTCTGTGATATGTAACATTATATCTGGAATTTCGTACTAAGAACCGTATTTTGGCATTGAATACCCCTCCCCCTTCATTATCATAGTAATAGAGCTTAATACCACCAACTTTTTAAGGTAAGTATATATGAATGTGCCATAAAATTATTTACATAATTGAAGAGAGAAATCAACAAGCTTTTCGCTGATATGTAAAATTATATCTGGAATGTCGTACTAAGAACCGTATGTTGGCATTGAATACCCCTCCCCCTTCATTATAGTAATGGAGCTAAATACCACCAAATTTTGATCGCTGTTTAAGGTAAGTAAATATGAATGTACCATAAAATTATTTACATATTTAAAGAGAGAAATCAACAAGCTTTTCGCTGATATGTAACATTATATCTGGAATTTCCTACTAAGACCTGTATTTTGGCATTGAATACCCCCCCCCCTTCATTATCATAGTAATAGAGCCTAATACCACCAAACTTTCATTGCTTTTTAAGGTTAGTAAATCTTAATGTGCCAGAAAATTATTTTCATATTGGAAGAGAACATCAACAAGCTTTTCGCTGATATGTATTATTATATCTAGAACTTCGTACCTAGACCCGTATTTTGGCATTGAATACCCCCCCCCCTTCATTATCATAGTAATAGAGCTTAATACCACCAAACATTGATTGCTTTTTAAGGTAAGTAAATATAAATGTACCATAAACTTATTTACATATTTGAAGAGGATAATAAACAAGCTTTTCAGTGATATGTAACATTATATCTGGAATTTCGTACTAAGACCCGTATTTTGGCATTGAATACCCACCCTCTTCATTATCATAGTAATAGAGCTTAATACCACCAAACATTGATTGCTTTTTAAGGTAAGTAAATATGAATGTACTATAAAATTATTTACATATTTAAAGAGAAAAATTAACAAGCTTTTTGCTGATATGTAACATTATATCTGGAATTTCGTACTAAGAACTGTATTTTGGCATTGAATACCCCACCCCCTTCATTATCATAGTAATAGAGTATAATACCACACAACTTTGATTGCTATTTAAGGTAAGTAAATCTCAATGTGCCAGAAAATTATTTACATATTTAAAGAGAGCACACAACAAGCTTTTCAGTGATATGTAACATTATATCTGGAATTTCGTACTAAGACCCGTATTTTGGCATGGAATACCCCCCCCCTCATTATCATAGTAATAGAGTTTAATACCCCACAACTTTGATCGCTTTTTAAGGTAAGTAAATATGTATGTGCCATAATATTACTTACATATTTGAAGAGGGTAATAAACAAGCTTTTCTGTGATATGTAACATTGTATCTGGAATTTCGT
Source organism: Patella pellucida (assembly GCA_917208275.1). Lineage (NCBI taxonomy): Eukaryota > Metazoa > Mollusca > Gastropoda > Patellidae > Patella > Patella pellucida. Next base: position 33,743,488 of record OU795044.1, read on the forward strand.
ACTAAGAACTGTATTTTGGCATTGAATACCCCTCCCTCTTCATTATCATAGTAATTGAATTTAGTAATTACCAAACTTGACCGTTTTGTAAGGTACCGGTAAGTAAATCTAAATGTGCCAGAAAATTATTTACATATTTGAAGAGAGCAAACAACAAGCTTTTCAGTGATATGTAACATTATATTTGGAATTTCGTACTAAGACTTGTATTTTGGCATTGAATACCCCCCCCCCCCCTTCATTATCATAGTAATAGAGCTTAATACCACAGGTATGCAGGTGTCATCGCTGCTCATTGTTATTATAATATCTTACTGTATTATAATTGTCTAATTGCTGTTATCAATGATTTCCGGCCCTATTCTGAACAGATTTTGAATTATATATGTTTCTTTCGTTATTTGGCCTTCTGTGACCTTTGACCTCGATTATCTCGGAAACGCCCCCTCACCTGACTTATTACCTACCAGATTCGGATTCCTGGTGAAAAATGCCTCTAGAAAAGTTAACTCAGAATTTGCCCCCACTCGGGTGACAATGCCCCCCCCCCTCCCCCCTCTGGTCTAGATAGTCTAAAGCCAGACTGACACTTGCACGACTTGACCACGATTTTGTCATGCCCATCAGTGTCCACATTGACACGAACTGGCACGACGAGTTTACTGTTTACGCATAGTTTGCGCATTGTTTACGCACTTCCCGCATTGGCACGACGAGTTTGCGCAAATCGGACGGTGTCGTGTCACATCGTGTCGTGCCAATGCGTGCCACGGAATCGTGCAAGTGTCAGCCTGGCTTTACTCTTTTGTAATCTTAATCTCAAGGAACAAATCATGACAAACCAAACAAAGGTCTTCAAGTATCTCATCATTCCGTGATTACTTAATAATAGGCCTAAAAAACAAAAATATATTTTTATTTTAGAGTCTTGCTTAATAATTTAACAGTTACACAATTATATTACAGACAAACTATTTTGAATAATTAAGAATTTTATAAAATTCCATAAAAGAAAATACGGTTAATTAACTATACTTCGATCCATTAAGTCATACGGTGAAAATATCAGTTTTTGTCACCATTAATACGGTTAATTAACAATATTTTCGATTCATTGAAAATTTGCTTTGAACAATTCATAAACAAATATTTATTAAAGTGATTCAAGGATTATTTTGAGTTGGATTTTGTAGCCACTTCATAGCAGAAAAATTAGGTTGTCTTTTTAATTTCTATGAAAAATGTTTTTTTATTAATATAATCATAAAGTAATGGGTAATGATAATTAATTACTTTCAATGTAATGGTAATTAATTACATTGCTACAAATAAGAAAGTAATTGCAATGATTACATTTAAAAAGTAATGGTAATGTGATTAATTACATTGGCAATGTAATGGCCTAAGCCCTGGACAGTTCTCACTATTATAGTTAAAAACTAGATAATGTAAAAGGAATTTGGTGAGACGTTATGTCATTGTTTGGTCAGCCTATACGGTACACTTCGATCTCTAGCTGTTCGGACACCTCTTACGGTTGCGGTTCTATCCCTGGTGTGAGCGTATGCGGTTTTAAGATAGGGTCGCCTTCTCTTGTACTCAAACTCATGGGTCGACTCCGGGTACCCCGATTTTCTCCCACAAGAAAGACCCATACGAATGTGCGAAGTATAATAAATAAAAAGGTTTGATTGCCTAGTATCCGAATCTGGATTCCTTTATTTACTAACCATGAGAGGAATTTAAAAAAAAACATCTATGGGGAGGACATTCTGTGCTAGGGAGTGAATTAAGGGAATTTTAGTCAGGAGGGGAACCCCAAACTAATTTGTAGAATTCTAATAGTTTTGCATTAAATTATGGTTATACGTAGTTGTAGTAGTAGTAGTACCATGGTCGTTAACATTTGCGTCCACATGTGTGGTTTAATGGTCGAGAGCGAGACATTAAAGTAGCTCTAACTCAATATCATCAAAAAAGTTGACGTCAAATTGTTTGACACTTCTCTATCGCCACAAACGATGCCGACTTATTGATGCGGCTTTGGCCCTTGCACTAGCTTTGGAGCCGGAAAAGGCAAAATTGCACCGGAAAAATGGTCTAAAAAAAGCGGGGCTTGATCCACATTTCACATGTCTCTGAAAAGTAAAGTTAATCCTACATTTTTCAATTGAAATTGATAAAAGTTTGAAGTTTGGTAGCCTTCACTGCCCAAATTACAGAGTATGGCGGGGTGGGGGAGTGTTTGATGTCAAAATACGCTATGCTTGTGATTTCTTATTTCTGTTGCTGTAATCATCGCTTTTGATTTTCCAAAGTGCGGGGAGCTGTCTCTAGCGATCAATGACTTCCAGTAGGAACTTTTTTTCTTCTTTTGTTGGGACCATGTTGATGTGCACGAGAAGACGTGTTGCCACACACGACTGAAAACAAGTCGTGTAACCTGTAACACAGTGATATCATTTATCATTAAGGTGCATAGAACTCTGCTAGTTTTGACAATACATGATTTTGACTTTCACCTCTATATAAACTGTTGTCAAGGCACGATCTTATTAAATCTAATTAATTCAATATGTCCATTACAAGCTATACATGATCTGTGTACAAGATTCACACGACTTCAAATGAGTATACACATGCCGTGACGAGATAAAAGAAACAATTGCAGATATGACTATGTGTCTTATCTATATCCCGATGATGTATATTGAGTAGTTCATTGACAGTTAGAAGCGAGGAGCCAGGGGAGAAGAAAGGCTTAACCGTGTATCAGATTTCAGTGTGAAGACATGTCCCCGAAAAAAAAACAGCCGGACAGTGTGGCGTGTTTTCGGCGACTAAAGTCTCGCAGATATCTAGAATGACGGGCGACTAAACGACCTGGCATTATTACAAGTCGACCAAGAAACCGATCGCACACCGACGCCCGAAGAAATCTACCACGAGAAAGCCAACTGGAGATTCAGGTTAAATTCACGATGGTGATGAGATTGATTCAAGCCCGCGCCAGGAGTGATAATCTTTAGAATTCAAACAAGTCGCACTCTTACCCGTATTTGAAACATCTTTAGTCTCCACACGAAGTTTCTTAGCCATTACAACCGCCAATAATATATCCAGAAAAATCAATAGAAAACTTAAATTTGCATAACAGAATGAATTAACTGAATCAAACCCACAGATAGTTTTAAAAGATTTTATTTTAAAGAAAAATGGAAAATTAGTTTTATTTTGTAGAAATAAATTATTCAATACAGACAATTATAGTGCTATAGTAATAATAGATTGGGTAAATTTACATATACAAAATTAAATCATCTCAAAGGACATCTCGGCCAGGAAAGACGAATACAGACTTCAGTGAATAAGCACCCAGTTGACATGTTTGGAATGGAAATTCATTGTCTTGCCATAGCTGGGAATAGGGTACATAGTTTATGGGCTGACAATCTGGTAATAAGTAAATTAAACATATAAAAGTCGACAAGTATTCAATGTCTTATAGGCGAAATGTCCCTTTAACATCAATATAGACAGTTGACATGGAATTTACAAGATTGCACGTGATATGAATACAGTGAGTTAGAAAAAAACCGAAAAAGTCTTTATCCAAGAAAATAAACAAAGTAGATAAAACTGTGAACAATTGATAAGAAGATGTGTTTGTTTCTTATACAATATCAATCATTGTGTAGTAAAGACAAACATTGATTCAAAGTATTACCCTTTATAATTATGTTCCAAGAAACACATGCATGTTAAATAACACAAGCAACAAGCATGTCAAATTACCAATTAATTATCCCGTAATTAAAGTTACATTATTCAAGATATAGATAAGAACTAGCCATTCTTGCTATACTAGTTCGAAAGCAGATGATGTAAAATGAATAATTTGAAAATTTCATTCAAATTACTCTATTGCAAGTGAAGATATTAATTAATTAATGTCTAATTAATACTTTAGAAAACATTTCATGCCCAAATAAAGACCTGCACTACGCAGATTTAGCTCTTGAATAATGCATGTTTAGGCTAACCAATTTACGTTTACAAATGAAGACCAAAAACCACCAGGCCAACAGCACTCGGCTTACAGACGAACCCTAAACATTTTGACAATTTATTGGGAGACATGGGTTGGTCAAGTACCGTGTATGTGGGCCTTATAGAGAGAGTGGCGCGGGGGGGGGGAGCATCCACATGATAATATTCACGTCATTTTGGGACTAACATATGGTGTGTTTTTATTTCCATTATTCTCTTGCGCGCACGAGTATTAATGAATAGGTCCACATCTGGGTTGGGTTACCATTGACCCCCTCCCCACAACATTAAACAGCCGCCCCACCACCACCATCACCCATGGCATTAGACAAGCGAACTTACATATTCTGGACCGAGCCAACGATTTGCATAGCTAACAGGTTGTATTGCTCTACAGGGAAATCTTAAGATCACTAGTGTAGTTTTTAGAGAGTAATAATGCCACCGCGGATGAATATTACCAGGAGCGTGTGGAAATGTCATTTTGATTTAACATCTACATACATAACCAACAAGACCAGGATGACACCAGACGGGATCAATTATGACACTTTCGAGTACTTTATTTAGGGATAGACAGGAAGTTGGCACCACGCATGGTTTAGAAGAGCCTAGACGGGTAAAAATACTGAACAGCAGGGATTTCGCTTAGGACACCCCTTATGTCTTGTAAATTGTGACTATTTAATATCTTAAGGACACGAGAATGATTTTAGTTAATTGATCTATACAAACTCACAGACTGGACAATTATGATTAGCTAATGTCGAAGAATTTCGAATCTCGACCATTTAATGGGTAATTTCCCAGTGGGCGTTTTCAGATGTCTACGCAGTCGGCGCTTACAGAATTCAGTTTCAACATTACGTCAATAAAGCACCGACTACTATGAACGATCGTTACACGGCAAGACGGCATCTATACTCTAAAGCGCCTAAGGAATCCGAAACTGCATGGACCACCGCCGCCATCTTAGAATACTTCTGACGTCATATCAGAGATCGAAATCCGTCAATCGATTCGCTGTTGTCCAAGGACTAAGCATGCCACAGTTTCATGTCGATTGTGCTTGACGAGAGAGAGAGGGGGAGAGAGAGGGGGAGACAGAGAGGGAGAGAGAGAGATAGAGGGGGCACCGTCCACTCGACACAAATTTTGTCATTTCGGGACTAACACAATATTGTTCAATCTTCTTTCAATAATTCGCTTGCGCGTAAGGATATTTAGCTGTGGAAGCATATCGGCTGTCCCCAAAAAAACACACGAGGTTGCACAGGTGACCCTAATCATTGTCACGTAGAGGACCACTAGACCACCGCCCCTACAAGATCAACAAAAACAAAATATTAAAGGTTTGAAATAGATCCAACTGAATTTTTAAAATCAAAGCAACTTCATGTAATCTCGGTGTATTTTGGTTTATAAACATGATTCTCGCACTGCTTGAAAACATCTTAACAACACACGCCATACTTCTGTTTGTTCAACTGGTTCTTCAACAGAGAAATAACAAATAAGATCAGATCTCGTTTAAATAACACGTAATCTTTCTTTTCTTGAAGATTTCGCTGTGTCAGCCAGACGTTGTCTTGGGTCGATTTTTTTTATGGGTCTACCGATCAGATTAAAGAAGGCTTTTCAGATAAAAATGTTTAATGAATAAAAATGTTCGTTTGTGTGTAGTTCTCCCTGTATGAAACGCAAACTTTCAATTCCTTAGATCCGGTCGAGTCTATATGATCGACCATGTCTAGATGCATACTAAACGTACGCTGGCTGCCTACAATTAGCTACATGTACGTATGAGAACAGACACTCAGCTAGTTGACCGATATTTTAAATCCAAATCGTCGGTTTTAGTCGAAAACTCTTGGTACATTTCGAATATTTCTCAAAATATTTATTCCGCCTCAATTTAATATCGTGTGTGTGTCAGATATGGAACGGAGTAGAACCACCTTACAAAATAGTATACTGATTATTGGATATGGAGGCCATTTAGGACAGGGATCTATTCTCGAAGTAAATAGTTGTATGTGTGAAGTGTCGCGTCACGCTGATATGATAACGAACATGAATTTATCATATACGTGTACCAATTAAATGTATGTAACCTCCTTTCTAGTTCAATAAAAGATGTTCATATTTCATAAGTGAAATGGTGTTTACCATCTATAGAGCTGTGTTTGACGAGAGAGAGAGAGAGATGGGGGGGGGGGGGCACCGTCCACTGGTCACAAACTTGGTCATTTCGGGTCTGACATAATATTGTTCAATCTTCTTTCAATAATTTCGCACCGGTGTAAAATGTCAGGCCAACTGAGTTGCTACAAATTATTGTAAATATAGTTTATCTCATGTTTATCCTGACGTGAAACAAATGGTCGTTATAACATGCACGATTTTTTTTTATCCACATCGCTGGTAAAGCAATTTTCAGTTTTAACGAGATCGGCATTGTCTATAATAACCCCATGGTGGCCAGCAAGCTCCATCAAGTTGCGCTCATGGGAAGAGGTTATGGTATACATGCGATCGGTGATTAAGCCAAGAGGAGAAGAAAAGTGGTATCAAACTAAAGGCCAACATTCCAAATCAAATAAAGCGGACCTGCTTTTCTACAAACACCCGAATGGGTTATCCTTTGGAAAATATATTATTAGAATAATTCGTTTCGTTTTAATTTCGTTTCAGTAAAAGCCGTAGGCCTAACATTTGCACAGTCGAGGGTTTTACGTGAATTTCGTATACTGACAGGTGGCAAGTCAAAGTTGCCAAAGTAAAAAGTCTTTTATGATTGGCTTGAATCGGAAATCGGAAGGCAAGTCAAAGTTGCCAAAGTAAAAAGTCTTTTATGATTGGCTTGAATCGGAAATCGGAAGGCCACGTCAATAAATGACTAGTATGATATGTTAATAATTGTAAAAATTCCGTGGAATATTCGTTTTTTTCTTCTTCATTCCGCTGGGCATACCGAGAATGTAAGCGACAGTGATAAAATCAAAAATATAATAATCCTAAAAATTACTGGTTAAAACAAAATCAACAATGGGTAAATTGATGCAAAAGTTTTTCCACGAGGTATAATTAAGTTTGCGGCGAGCTGAACCTTTTTTTTAATAAAAAAATCACATATTACCACTGACACTTGAGAATATAATGATTAGCCTTTAGGCTCTGAGATCAAATTTAAATAATCGAAGAAATACTAGTACATATCACCTTCCTGTGCCAAGAACAACTGTACTTTTCTAGAAACATAGGAGATACTCGATTGCCACTATTTTTTGGATTCAGATAATTCAATTCCGAAAAGTTATATCGAGTTAAGGTTACGAGGCAACCCATTGTAAAGTCTCGTATATAACTTAATTTAGTTATCGGATGATAACCCTCGGTTTCTCATACTCATATTATTAGATAGACAAACCCAGGTTTCTCATTGAATTATGATTTGAATAACGTCATATAAATAGATTTGAATAACGTCATATGAATAGATTTGAATAACGCCATATGAATAGATTGAAACCCTAGGTTTCTCATAGAATAATGACCTGAATAATGTCATAATATGAATAGATTGTTAAGCTCATTTTTCTCACAGAATCATACTCTGAATAACGCCATATTAATAGATTGATAACCCCATTTTTCTCACTGAAGGGGGTGATGGTGGTCGAATATTCAGGTCTGTCATTTAGTCAACTGGCGTGATTTCGGTTCTCCAGTTGTACATGACAAAGAGAAGGTTCATTTTCCAACCTCGTTGGTTTTCTCCGGATCCTCCGGTTTCGTGCCACTGCTAAAGAGCCCCTACGCATATGTTTTTTTTGTCGAGCGGGCGCTAAACCCAATCCCCCTCTCTCTGTCTCTATCTTCCCCTCTCTCTCCCTCTTTTCTCGCAGAGCGTTACTCTTAATGACTCGGTGTAACGCCATATGAATAGATTGTTGACCCCGTGTTATTCACAGAATCATATTCGCTATAACGTCATAAGAATAGATTGACCTGAAAACCTCGTGTTTCTCATACACTTAAGTTGCGTTTCCTTTAGTACGGATCCGGTCCGGTTGCGGATACGGGAAAAAACACTTCCATTGGAATTTATTGAGAGTGTTTCCTATGCGGCGTCCGGTACGGTTTCTCGAAACGGACCATGTAGCGTTCGGTACGGAAACGCATGCGGAACCGTGTCCGTAACGCACATAAGGAAACACAGTTTGGGTAGCCCGTACTGCAAAAAGCTAATAACGTGTTCATGGAATCAGAAAAAGAAAAGATCGAAATCCGCTTGAAAAACCGCATATAAGGATACACAACCTACCATGTGCCATGTCTGCTCCCGGACCGGAGCCGGACCGGAGCCGGACCGGAGCCGTACTAAAGGAAATGCAGCTTTATACTCGGAATAACGGCATGTGATATATTTTTTTTATGAAAATAAAACAAACATATAAACTATATAATTGAGCGCCATTAGAACATCTCTCTCTAGACTTAATTAGTTTATCTCCAACAAGAACATACAAAACAAACTTAAAAAATATTTACATTAAAACAAGTACATTCACTCTATTTACATAAGATTTGCAATAAAATTATGCAGGATATTCAAATGTTCACATTTAAACAAAGAAAATAACCAATTGTCATACATTTGTAAAACAATAATATCACAACCGTTTTATTTATGAACCATGACAAATTTAATAAAAAATAGTAATACCGATTTAAGTGGCAATTTGTATAAATTCGAGAGTGGAAAAAAACTCTCTAGTGAATGGCTAACTAACAGGGGAAAAAATTTATAATAAAATAAAACTGGATGCGTTTGTTGGTTTAAAGCAGAAAAAAGTCGCCACTGATCGGCCGGGAGGGGTGGGGGGTCAGAGTTTTTTCGGATACGAAGGCAATCATATCTGGCCTGCTCTGGAAAATAGCTAGGATACCAGGAACTTTAAACCAACAAACACCCTTTTATTCACACCAAGAAACATAATTTGAAATAAAACCACACACAAAATAAGTTTAATCAGCCAAGCACTCTTGTGAGCGTTCTCTTAGGAAATTACTTTAGAAAATTTAATCAGGGTAGACATACTTTTCTTATATTTTGCATACAATCTAATTGAAATATATCAGATGTATACAAATCACTCCAAACCGAACAGAATAGAACTATAAACACGTATTATGTGTAATTTAAATTCAACCGATCCCTGAAATAAATAAAGATGTGTTGTTGTTGTCGTTGCCACTTTATTTTAATGTATTGATTTGTCGACAGTGAAAAAATATACTTCAATTGTAATCGATAAACACTAGAATTATAATCGATGAACCACATTAATCAATGAGCAATATAATTGTTATCGATGAACAATAGAATCAATGGTAATCGACGAACAATAGAATTGTAATTGATGAACAATAGAATTGTAATCGATGAACAACAAAATCGATTGCAATCGATAGACAATGGAATCAAGTGTAATCGATTACAATCGATGAACAATAGAAATATCGACCAACCTAACAACATTATCGTATTAAGGCAAAACCAACATAGTGATTAAAACGTTAAAATTGCTGATCGTCATTTGAGTGATCCCTAGGTAACAAAGTACCAATAACAATCATAATATGGCATGAAATTTGTGTCAACTTGAATAAAACTGCTTTCCGGTGAGATAACGGCAATACGATCTGTGTTATTGTATGCTTTTATTCCGGGTTTTCTTGTTAACAGTGAGAAGAAATGGGGTTTTATGTCTAATCAACACAGGCTAGATCATTTCGGGACTAACATATGGCTCAATATTATTTCAATATCTCGCTTGCACCACTCGACACAGGATAGATCATATCGGGACTAATTATGATTCAATTTTATTTCAATATTTCGATTGCGCGTAGGGGTCTTCAGTAGTGGGAAGAAACCGAAGGATCCGGAGAAAACCCACGAGGTTGTACAAGCAACCCAACCCTTGTCACGTCCAAGTGTGGAATCGAAACCACGAAATTTAAATCAATGACACACCTAACGATTTCACGCGCACGCGTTCACCACTAGACCATCCACCCCACCTATGGGCAAGTTTAAAATATTTCAAACAATCAATTTGAGTAAACTTTTAGCCAGGATTAAACCCTGACACATTAAATATTGTCTGAAATGTGCACAACAACGAGGAGTGATTGTAAAACAGATGGATAAGTGGAGAAAAAAATGTAATGAGCTAAAATAACGGTACACAATTAACCGGTACTGAGCAAATATCACTGAAGCCGAACATTATAAATGTTTTAAAAACAAACATGAAGAATAAAGACCTCGGTTCTCTCTTGGAGATGTTCTTGAATCCATTTGGCACTCTCATACTTTAACGATCCCTGCAGGCTACGTCTGAAATCTTAAACTCACTTCCACCACATTAGTTAATTGGGCAACTGGATGTTTATTATTCAAATTGGTCTTCTATATTAACACATACGGGACCCAATTAACATCTTTAGAATCTCTAAGCACTGAAAAGGTTATGGTGCCCCATGTATATGTAATTCAAAACGACACTAAGCCGTAATATCGGTTAGTATTAATATACGTGAATATTATTGTGGGCCCACTTTTACGGGGTCTGTTTCAGCTGCACGATTTGCATCATGGTAAATCCAACACTGTCAAAAACTCCGCTATCCCCCTTTCCGTAGAGTCCCATATGCAGTCGCATATCTTTTTAAATGGTAAATCCCGAACACGTATTACTTATAACTTTTGATTCCGGGCGACTAATGTTTATTGGACAGCCATAGTTTCGTATCATTCAATGCACAAATACACATTTTCTCTGTCGACGACCGCGTCCTACATGAATTCCAAGTGCACTTTGTCTTGCCATAAATTCTTCCTCGTCGTACGGTAAGGTTATCTCCACTTTAGGAATATCGTCCGCACTAACAGGTCGCCTAAGACTCGGGGGAGAATTCACGGGGGACAAGACACCAGGCAGTACGGGACTTGACACACAACGAGCAATAACAGCGAACGGACTTCCGGGTTCCCCAAGGCTTAATCCAATGTTTTCGTTATTACATGGTAACATTTTCTTGATTTTTTTACGCAACGATTGTCTTTTATGGGACTGTCTCTGCTGTGGGCTATTACCAGAAAATATATCAGAGGCAAGGTCCGGGACACTGCTACACCGTTCTGTTGCTTGAGCTAATCTGCTCCGCTGTAGAAATCGTTTGGTGTTTGAAAATTTGGAAATGGCTTCTGCACAGTCTTTTCTCCCACAATACCGTGCCCATTCTTCTGCGCACAACTTCCTTCCATGATCTCTTAATTTTGGATCAGAACCTGAAAAGATTTGTAAAATAAAATGTTAAAACGTTACCCAAGAAAATATTGAGAGGCGCGCCACAGTTTTAAAAAGTTGTCTGTTGTTACTCTGTCCAGCTAGCGTCCTACGAGGTTTAATTGCCGCCCCCGTTCTGTTTTTCTTGTACGTGAGTACGTGCACCCCAATGTGTCTATTTGACATAGGTCGTCCTAGGGGCTAGTTCATCCCATCTGACCGACTAGTCATCAGACTGGAAAATCCCGAAGAACTTTCTGGGCCAGCCTCATTTTTAGTGCCTCGGTAGTCTCGGTCCCCCAAAACCCCATAGTTATCAACGTACGGAGGATCCTGATCGGTTGACCACATTTGCTTAAAAGTTCCATTGCCCATGCGTAACCGTGACCCTTTTTAGTGGTTGATTATCCAGTAAGAGTTGCGACCCTTCCCGAAAGAAATCCAAGAATTCATGCATTATTTTAAACAAACATGAATCGTGACGACGAATAAGAATTTATGAAAACATAGATCGTGTTCTTGAAGAGATAAATTTTACAATAAAAAAATAAGAGTGTTGGATATTGAACAGACAATGCAAATATAGATTTTATGAAATGGCAATTCTTAAATTACTTTTACGGGAGTCGACATCTTGGTTTAGGAGTAGTTACCTCCCCTAGGTTTTGTTCATGATGATGTAAAAGACTGGATAATTTAGCCAAAGACCAAGTTTTTCTCAAATGCTGACAGCTCATCTAGACTGTCTGAATGATAAAGACTACCGAAGAAAGGAATATAAACACGTCAGATAATAGGAAAAGAAAGGAATGGGGTTTAACGTCTCGTCATATTAAGACGAACACACGGTTATTTTTTTTCCATTATCACATGTGCAATTTTTTTGTTTACATTAATAATCGTGGCCATTCGTCGATCTAAGAATTAATTCAATTTAACATGTTCATACTTCAGGTGGTCTTAAATCGTAATAGGCTACTTGAAACAAATTTATTTTCGAATCAAATATCGCTAACTATGTGAAACTTACAGCTGATCCTTTTGCTCAACCCCGTTTTTGTGATTATTATTTAGACTAGAAACTCGTCATTAATAACGGAAGCTGTTAATTGCAGATCAGTAACCACCTTTACGTACAAAAGTTGAAAGGAATCACCGTATGCCACCGTCTGTTATTTACGTCACAGCCTATTGAGGTGGTCATTAATGGACGTAAGGTTCACCTTTTGAACAGTCAGACATGACGAAGGCGAGCTCTTACTTAAAAGGTACTAATTGGTCTCTCTGTTAAGATTATTGAAAAAAATACCTAATTACTTCCTAATTTGTGTTGCGGACAAATTTTGACTTTTAGTATTTAAATATAAAGCTATTAATTATTGTGTTTCAGCTTTTGTGACTACAGACATCCATAATACGCTCCCTTTTTCATAAAAGACAGCGGAAACGTAGTATATGAGAAATACCATTAGAATGAAATGTTAGAAGTGTCCTCGGGTAGAATTAAAAACATTTTAAAGTCTACTGAGATGGCATTTCAGTTGTCATATTACATTGATACAAGATATCATTGAAAGTTGTGTCACACAACTTCAGCTTTCACATGTAGACCGGGATGGCAATTGTGTCGCGCTTTGAGCATAAACTTGGTTTGTGGATATAGCGCATTATAAATGTACTCATTATTATCATTATTAGTCTACTACAGGCTTTACTTTAGTTTATAAAGGTTAAATTCTAGGAGCTGGCCCACACTCTTGATTTTTAATTAGATTGACGAGTGCTGAAAGGCTATTCCGTTATCTCACGGGGTTTAACATCCTACTGTTAAATAAAGCTGGGCTTGTGCCATACATTGTGGCAATCTGTTTCACAGAGAATTACGAAAGTCTTCTAATATCTATGTTAAAGATGACTGTCTTCAACACGTGCAATCTCATCACGCGGCGTCAATCATTCGCTCAATGACGCGTGCATTGTTTACATAAGACGTAACTGGTTCGGGCAGAATGGTGCCTTTTACTCATTTTAATACCAATTTACACTAAATAGGAAATGTTTTGTACCTACAAATACTTCAAACCTCTTTATTTATTTTTATAATATATAAAAAAAATGTTTAAGAATTTAATTTGTCGGAGGAAAAAAAAGTTAATATTGGGGACTCATTAAGTCGAATCGATGGCATCCATATCAGTAACTGTAGCGGCCTAGTGAATATTCACTGCTGATCTGTGTGAAATTGTGGTACGATTAAAATTCGTTCCGGACAGTGGCACTATGGTCAAATTCCAAATGCCAAGGGAGCTTTTACGTACACGCCAATGTGTAGTAATATGGTCGTGGCAACATTGTTTTAAAGCCATAGTCAAGGTATAGAGAATTAAGATGGTTTAAACAATATTTTTACCTTTACAAATTATTCTCTATTGTCGGTATATTAGATATGGTATGAGTTTATTTAAAACGCAAATTAATTGTTTTGCAAATACTGTGAGAATAACAGGAAAGGAGGTCTGAGTTCAAGGATCGGTTGTGTCGAAATACACGTGACGGAAAATCACCATTACATCACTCGACGTGTTTGACCAATCTCTATACTTATTTACATCATATCTGACCAATTAGAAAATTGAATGTCCAAATCCAGCAGATACAAAATTATGAAACTGGTGAGAATTCGCCAGACAACTTTTGGTTGCAGAAGTAGGAAGATGTGAGAACTCCTATCAGCAAACTCGTCCAGCGAGGCTGGCTAGGGTTTGGGAAGAATTTAGCTAGTATTGACTATATTGTAATATGTACTATGCTTGTGTGTATTCAGCTATGTTGTATAAAATGTAAAAACGAACTGCTGCATTGTTATAACGGAAGAAGACAAACGTCTTAAGAAAGCAGTATGAAAATACACAACGTGAAAGAGAAGCAAAGACAGCTAGAGACAAATTCTAGACGACCAAGGTCTGTTCTAATATGTAGCAAGAAACAATATGCATGGATTGAATGTACTATGTGGCGACCGGTTCTCGACAAAACCCTGCTCCCAATGTCAGACAGAAGACTCGTGGAGCTACAAATGTTTACACGGGGGATCGGTTATTCAGCCAATCCGCAAAACCAGATGCTGTCCTTGTCCAACCATTCGCTCACTGACAAAGGAAAACCCTTCTGGAAAACTCCGAGGGACTTTCTTGGCCGACACCGGAGCTCCCTGACCAAGATTCTTGATTTGACTTGGGTTGACTGCTGCTCAAAGGTAATCTCATACATAAGGGTAAAACTTTGAATCCTCTGGTTCATAGAATTATCAATTTATTTCACATTTAGTAAACAGAAAGGATGCTTTTTTAGTTTGTATTTTATACATTTTGGCCCAACTGTACCGATTCGCATAGTCTATGGTAGAGGTCATTATTGCCCTACCGATTGAGTTACATCACAATAGACCGGTTCAATAGCCGGTGAAGGTAGATAACAAAATCAACAAATATTACTTATTTTTCTGATACACATCAATCTTAGGGGTCAAACTTAACTTTAGTTGAAACGTCAACACTTCGGTCATAACGGCGACATTTTGGCCAAACCGACTCAATATTTCGCCAAAACGGCCACATTCTAGTCAAAGCGACCATAGAAGAATATATCTCAACCAACAACGACAGATAAAACACATTCGCTGCGTTTAATTAAGTCAGGATTCTACGCACACTACCGGAACTGACAGAGCTGCGACCCGATTTCATTTCTGTCAATTCAGATTGTTCTGGGCTAAAACTTGTGCATCGCTCCACTGCCAATCATAATACTTACCAGCATAGAGAAGTAGTCTCGAACAATCCGTACGACCTTGTATGGCGGCTTTCATTAAAGCTGTAAAACCGAGCTTATTGGCATGGTCTATTCTAATGCCTTTATATTCTTGTAATAATAACCTAACTACGTCTGTGTGACCTAGAACAAAAAATAACATTATGCATTTTATTTAGTTTTCACCACTGTTAGACATAAATATTAAATTTTAGAGACCATTGTTCCTGAAATCTTTAAAATACCCCGAACTTTTCCAATCTGAACAAAAAACAGTTTCTATTTTTTTCGTTATTTAATATTCACGATTTTATTTTGCTTGTGGAGGCCATCGAAAGTATTAGAAGTACCGTATTTCCCGTAATAGCGGAGCTGTGAAATAAGGCCCAGTACCCTTTAAAGATTCATTATGTAAGAGCTAAATCTGCCTACTATATGTGTTTATTTTGGCTTCAGATGTTATATAATTTAGACGTTTTTTTTCACACAAGCCTAAAACCAGCTCTCTAGCCATAGGGTCGTTTAGATCCTCAATGATTAAGAACCCATACGCCATTTAATAATTTAGTGATAAAATGGATAATCGAGACTTTGTTTATTATTGTCTTTCGTGACCTTTTCCAAAACTTCAAATACTCATAACTTAGCCCAGAATAAAGTTATTTGACTGACATTTTCAATATCTTTTTTTGCACTATTATAGCAAAAACCATCGGCTCTTTACCTAATTCTTACATAATAAAAATCTTTAATGTCTTATTGTAGCCTACTAATATAATTGGTGTTAATGTATCAAACCTGCTTGAGCGGCAAATATCAACGGGGAATTTCCTTCCTTATCTGGTATATTAATATCAATTTCCGGTGCATCGGAGAGAATGTCAATGGCGGGATACAGTCCTGCAGCGCAGATGTGGCTCATCCCCGTCTGTAATACAAACAAACACGTATTATGGAACAAATTGAAATCAAATAAATTCAGGCTTCACGTCTTAATGGGGATTACTAGCTAAGTGGGTAAGACGCTGGCTCGCTAGCCTGGGGGTCGGGTGTTCGATCTAGCGTGGTTTCCCCTTGTCAGTGACGCAGGGCGGGGGGCCTGACAAGGACATATATCTAGTCGAAAGAAAAAAAGGCCCTGTGTACACATTGGCGTGCACGTAAAAGGTCCCTTGGCGGTGGCGCCACTGGCGGGACAAAATTGACATCATAGCACACTGTATGGAGTATGCCCCGCTTTATTAGCCCAGTTTATGAGCAAAACAGCAAGAAGTTGAACCCCACTCCATTTCTCATTTCATTTCACGGTTTAATGGAGACGGAGGATTGGTGAACGTAAATTAGAGTATTAGGTATGTCATTGTGTCAACTGACGTGGTTTCCAGGTCTTCCATCACCCCCCCCCCCTCTCACACAAACACACTGCTAAAGACCCCCTACGTACAAGAAAACTAATGAAATATATTTGAACCATGTCTTAGTCGAAATGAAACGGGATAAGTAATGTGTAACATAACTATACATGTATTTAACTGGCTAATATAAAATGTCTTCCTGGTTTGGGGAACCAAATAAGGTCTGAATCCTATATGCGGGAAGGGGGGGGGGGTCTCGGAACTGGGCTAATGAGGACGGACAGCGACACTACGCTAGGTCCAGATATGCACCACAAAACACCACCGACTTCCATGTTTTTTTTAATAATTTTCTCATAGGAGGACCCACAACTAAATATTCTGCTCTCGCCAATGTATACGTTTTAAAGAAGACAGGCTGTTGTCGCATTGTCATTTTAACCCACAAAATACAACAAGGAGGAAAAAGAAAATTGATTGACTATTATATATTTCCATTTCGTGATCCACCACTCATTATAGACCAAAATCCAATTCCCGGAGTTCGCCACATAACCCGCTGACAAAACATATTTTGTGGAATCCGGCCAACCCTAAGCCACGCAACCCACTCCCCAACCTCTTCAGTGCAAGAACGTCAACCTATTTCTGGAATCCTGAATACGGGACCCACAACTCAATATAGTCCAAAATCCAATTCCTGCAGCTCGCCACCTTACCCGCTGACCAAACACATTTCGTGGAACCCGACGCCAACCTTAAAGCCCACTACCCAGTCCCCAGTCCCTTCAGCGTAAGAACATCAACCTATTTCTGGAATTCTGATTATAACCCCCCCCCCCCCCCACAACATCCGCACACACGTGGATGAAGACCAATTAGCAAGATAATGTGTGTTAAGTTAAGCATATTTCAGTAGCGTGACAGATAATATTAGTAAGCTTTCATAACAGATGACACGAGTTCACTTAATGAACTTCCGTACTAATTATTCACGTATTTCATCCTACTTAAACTAGAAGCGCTGACTTTCCATGTTCCCAGACTCTTCAGAAAGCCATTTCTCTGATACAAGATTCGAAAAGGCTCCTTATATACCGTTGATAATATATGTTTTATAAACTAATACGACTGTACTTTCTAGACCAGGAACCGAGCATGGCGTCATCACCGCCATCTTGGAATTTACTTTTTACGAAGAGTGTCGCCCCCAGGTAGAAGTACAATAAGATGGTTGGCGCTTGGAGCCGGTTTCTAGTCAGAAAATACAGTTCGTGTTACCACAAAGGATAAGGTCGTCAAATTCTGTAATTTCAAAGTGACAAATGGTGTGATGACAATGATGATGATGAGGAGAAGGTGGGCGGGGCAGGATGGGGATAGTATTTTGGTACATAATCCAAAATTCAAAATGCACTATAAGTACTTATCATTTTGATAAAAAAAAAACAATATTGACAACGTAACCTTATGATTTTTCCTATAAGTTACGAAAAAAAAATCAAAACCCGATTTGCTGTTTTCTCACAGTGTGAAATGTTAAATAAGATAAATACCCAATATCACGCGCAACAAGAAAAAAAACCCTTATACATATTAATAAAAAGAAATTCGTGCAGTTTTTCATTAATAACACGACTGAACTGATTGCAAAGAGGAAGAGAGATAAGCTTATCAGTGTCACTATTTCTATATTAAATCATATTTGCATTGCGTGAGAAATAACGTCAGGTTTTTAACAAGTCGTGACATTTTGTATGTGTGTGTGTGTTTGACTTATCTGAGTTATCTCCCCGACCGACGTTAATCATCAATTATTGAACTAATTTGACTTAATCAACATGATAATAGTGTTTTATTGTGTTATGCCATGTTATCACTAGTTCCCCCTTTCGTCTTTAAGATAAGAAATCGTATGTAGGGGGGGGGGGTGTTACTGTGCATGACGTTAGCTTCCCAATTAACCTAGAAGAAACATATCTTAACAATCGCTTCCACACTACCAGATGCAGCAGACATGGCCATGCATATTCTTTCAAGGATAGACAATTGGTCAACCCGATTAATGTCTTTAAGAACCATGATTGAAAAGTGAAACGATGTAGGTTAGCGAATCGCTTCCGCACTGTGGCAGCACATAACTCAACGATATAAATTTTGTCAACCCGATAAAAGGCCCTTAGAACCGCAATTAGGTTAATTGGCATCAATTGTTCCACTCCAGACATTTTCCTCTAACAGTTATAGACAGTTATGTACAGACCTTTTATCTTTCGATATCATACAACAATGTATAATGCCTTTAAGAGTCGAATGTTATTGACATTAAGACATTTTACACAAGGAAACAATGCCACTTTTGATCATTATGTCTTTTACAGGTCGTCTGTTAATTTTCTGCTTTTGTCAGATGCCTTTCGAGAAGAAAATAATTCCAGACATAGTTAAGAACTTGTTTTCGAGATCACTGAGTTGGGAAATGGGCTCTCAAATGTCTTCTCAACAACCTATTAAAGAAGAGACAGAAACGACAAGCGGAAGAGTAAAATCCGGACTGTGAAATTATATGGTCCACTAAAATACAAAAAAATATAATAAATGGTTTTAAGTAAATGTAACGTTGTAATACGTTTGGATTAAAAGATGCATCACACACTCAAATCCTGTATTATGGTTGGTCTTTGTATGCATGATTAAAACACAGATCATATTTCGTTCGTTTTATATTTCAAAATTTCGGTTTACTTGTCTTTACTACACTAGAATCTGGAAGAGTTGATATCATTGACGTTTTCTGAATGACGTGAGGCATTAGCCAATGACAAGACCTGTTACGGCGTGTCTTGCACGGAACTGTTGGTAATCCACTAGTAACACCATTGCTGATTGGTTAATCAAATGACTGACGTCATATGGTCAAAAGTAGCTCGTATGACCTCTGACGTGAAATCCCTCTATATCTTATCAGATCATCATGTGGTGTAGGCCATCGAAAGTATAAAAAAAAAACGAAATGAAGTTTTTTTAATCAAATTGGCTCAAGGACTGTCTTATGCCTGGTCTGTAAGCGAAACACCCCAATAAAGGATGCATCAAACATTCCTGTGTGGATTTTATACAAACAAAGACACACAATAGGATGCCCATACCCCCCCCCCCCCCAATCCACAATCACAACAAAGATGTCAATGACGAAGTGTGGTTTATCACTAACCGGGATAATGAATATTGGACATACGTCATGAAGTGGGCTACGGGGGAAAAGCTGCCCGGACGAAGGTATATTAGGTATATCCTTTTATATGAACGCCGCTGAGTACATCGGTGAAGCTCAATCTGAACGGCTATATGTCTTGTCCTTGCCAAGCTCTTCGTGCTGCACCAATAACAATAGAAACCCAGACTGGAAAATCCCGAGGAATTTTCTCGACAGACACTAAGATTGGAATACGAACCTCCGGGTTAGTCAGCTAGAACTGTAGGTGCTAGATCTATTTTACATGCACACCTTCAGATGTCACGATATGTAAACAGGGTAAGGGCAAGTAACTGTTGCCGAGGGTTAGGATTCAGGTAACGCTGAGAGTTAGGTCTTGGGTTACGATTACGGTTAGCGCTAGCCCTGTTTATCTCGTGACCCTAACACTCCACAAGATCAGATACATTGATTACTGGATGACGTTTATATCCCGAGGATGCATCGGACAGTGCAAACAGGCACACGTTCTTTCTATGAGACATACCCACGGCCTTGCGGGGGTTTGGCGACGGGGATTGGATGACGGAATGGTTAGCACTGAATAATAAGGTCTGCCATTAAGTCAACCAGTCTGGTTTCGATTCCCCGGTGGTACATGGCAAGGAGTAGGATCGCCTGCCCCTCCTCGTGAGTTTTCTCCGGTTACGTCCCATTGCTAACTAAAACCCTTACGCGCAAGCGTATTATTGAAATAAAATTGAACCATGTTAATCACGAAATGACCGGGTTTGTGTCGAGTTGACGTTAAACCCCATCTCTCTCTCTCCTTCCTCTCTCTCTCCTTCCTCTCTCTCTATGAAATGGTGTTCAACGACCTACTCTGTACCATGAGACAAATGCTTAGGAGGCAGATCTTATAATCTTACCCTCACTTTACGTCACATTTATTACTAATTAATCTACTTCTAAAGAACTAGTTCTTTATTGAACCTAGCCTTAACAATATTCGTCAAAGAGCTATCAGCCCGTTACCGAAACTTGAAACCGGGTCGTTGTGATCGCCGAGAATACGCAACCTACACGTAGTTTAGACTAATGACTCTTGTTAGCCATACTAAAGAAAGCACATCCATGTTCTTTTGGTAATTTAGTGTGAAATGGTATCTTGGCATAACTAATTATTTATTGACTTTTCTTATGCACAAAAGACACGACCTGGATATCTTTCTTAACTTAATTAGACACGCGTTTGTTTGACGTAATGGTTTGGATTGTTCGTACTTGGTTTTATTTTTTTTTTATTCCCACAATTTTGTATCCTCATATTATATCTTTTTGAATATCAGGTTCTTCCCGCTTGTTATATTTTTTTTACGTAATTATGACGTCCGTTCTAGATTACAATAAAAATACACTAAAGATTATGCTGATAATGTCAAAGTATTTTACGAATTTTCTTGGTAAGAAATGGACACTTGACTCGAGATTCCAGCCTTTTGACATTACCAACACCAGTTATGAACTTTAAGAAATTCGCCTAAAGGAATTGAACCAGATGTTCCATTACCGGTTACACGAAAACCCGAAAGTAAAAATTATCAGAAACGCACATGTTTGCTCTATATTATCGTATAAAGTCTAAGATGTTGGTGATTTAAGTGGCTGGTGGCATTCAAATCGGTCTTCACATAAGAATTACCATTTACGAATAGTCGTTATGATCGTATCATACGCTCGAGGCAATATTCCTAATGAAGTCATCCAACACGGATTGTTAGCATCTTCTTGTGATTATTATACACTTTAAGCTGGATAATGTTGACTAATAATCCTTATTAAATTCACTTGGAATTATAGAAAATTTATGTGTAATTGTATCTTGACTACGAATCTTTAATCAGGCATAAAACAAGGCCACGCTTTACATCCCAATCGATTGATTGCAACTACAAATAGTCGTGTTTTTGAATTTTGTATTGATTTTTTTTATTCAAACTTTCCATTCTCCTGGATATTATTGGTCATTAAATTTAAAGAGAGTGACACAACCTAAAGTAGACATGACAAATCCAAAATCTTGTGGAATGTGGTACCACACAGGCATACAGGTGGACTGAGAAGATATTTTCGAAAAAATATTTTTTTATAAGTCCAATATCTTGTGGAACTGTTGTGGTGAAAAGTTCCACAGAAACGCCCCCAAACCTTGCCATAGATGACCTAAAGTGGGTTGAGACGTGGGTTTCATAAAAAATAAATTTATCAAGAAAATATTTTTTTTTCTAAAAGATGCCAGATATGGCGAGTATTTGTCAAGTTACGGTTTTCTGTCAGATACGACACGACAAAAGACAGCATATTTATCGATATTTGTCTTGGAGATTATATAACATGGACGACCTGTCATGGTGGATAAACTGATCTTGAAACAACATTCACGTGAAAAAATATTCAAATACGCCTTTGAGTGGTAAATCGTCAATGTTCAATGATATGACGTGTCGAGGACGGACACTTCTTGAAAAACAGAAACCCAACTTTGAGGATTCGGTAAAGATGACAAAAGCGTCCTCACCAACACCAACATATTTGCTAACGGGCCCCGGGCACTTCTTTGGAAGATAGATCTAAATTAAACGCCCACCTATACACGGATGATGATCCTATTACCATGCTTACGATTTCTTTGATGTAAGTCTGATGTTCAGCCTAATGAGTTTGTAATATAAAACTGATGATAATTTGGAAGAAAAAAACCCTAACCAGGACCATTCATTGAGTTCGGTTAAACATATAGTATATGTCTGTGAACTATTTTTCATAAAATCTGGATATGATACATAGAAAATAACTCGTCTTTTCATGTCGGTCACATAATGCCATACTTTGGACGACATCGACCACAAAAGAAATGCAATAAAAAGAAATTGGGTTTTACGTCCAACTGTTCTGCTTCGAACTAGACTAATGAACAGGGGATACGTCATGCAATGTGCTACCAGGTACAATTTGCCCGGACAGCGCTCCCGTAAAAAGGCAAAACCTAGTAACTCACTTTTTTCTTGTTTTGAGAATTCAAAGGAAAACGTAATGAATGAATATTAAACCACAGCTCATCCATTGAATTTACTATTGAGTTACTAGGTTTTGCTGTGGTATACTAGACAAATGAAGGGAGTTGCTAGGTTGTGTCATGGGTGTAACTGCTTACAAAATCAAAAGATTGGAATATATAGTACACAACAGGAAGCACATACCCTAGTAACTACAAATTTGGTCCAAACTTAATTTTGATAAAAAAGTGAGTTACTAGGTTTTGCCTTTTTACGGGAGAGCGGCACTACGGCCTACTCTGAAATCGAATTCAAACTCTCAGGTGATCTTTTACCTGCATGTCAATGTGTATACTCAGTTTTTTCGCCCTATTCCAACAACTAGACAGCAGCTGCGCTTGCCAGGCCCTTCGTCCTACATCACTGACATTAGGGAACCACACTGGAAAATTTGGCTGAACTTTCTCGACCAATGCAGCCAGCTCTTATCCACTTAGCCACCATGACCCCCGACCACAAAAGGTCCCTGTCGGTGGTTAGTGAGACCGCAATGGGACAATTAAAGTGTAGAGTTAGAGGACACTGTTCAACCCATGAGGTACAGCTGATACAGTGAAAAAGTCACTATTTCCTGGATAAATCTACATTATATCCCAGCTCTTTACACTGGATCAACGACACAAAGGCGGACACTTTTAGGCGGGTGCAACTGGTTCAATGAAACAAGTAACTTTTTCCTTGATATGTCTATGTATATTAGTTAAGGCAGTAGACGAATAGGTCTTCTGTATGACGTGTTTTCGACGAAAGAATATTGGGACTGCTTGTAATTAATATGGGAAATGCTAATTGTAGGCCGATTGGGGGGATTCGGGTGTTTCCGGAGTCAACAGTAACCGCTTTATATAATTGAGAATTTGGGGAAATACTAACCCTAATCCTAACACTTTTTAGAAGACTGAACTTCGATCTAATTTACCTTTTACCCCTCCTAAAAGGGTTGGGTTAGGGTACGGGTTAATATTCCCCAAAATACTCATTTATATAAAACGGCCATTTTGTACTCCGGAAATTCCCGAACCTCCCCAACCGGCCTACAATTAGCATCTTCCAATTAATATACTGTATTAATGCAAAACAAATAACATAAATTGACATACCACTACCGTCCTGTAACTATCGATAGAACTATATACTCCATTATCATTTCTTATTAACGTTATTTTCTTCATTTTTAGTGATGTTAGCTCATACACGTTTTACCTATTGATGCCATCATCCATATACTTAAAGCCCACTGCTGCCCCAAGAACTAAATAAGGAAGTGACGCGATCGCATACATAACGCATTTTATTAATTTATTCATTAAACACTACCAGAGTCCTACATACCATTCTCATTAATTGTAACAAAAATACTAATGAATAGGCAGGTCGGGTTGCTACCAATTCGCCATAATTACGTCAAAATGGCAATGGCGATAATCGATTTTAAATCGAAGTTTTTTTTTGTTCTTAACGACTTCCACTAATCATCCTGTCATTAAGCTAACCCAGACGGAAAAAAATCAACTTGCCATGCCATTTAAATTAACAACAATTATCTCGTTTCAATATTCAATCAGTGTTTGGGTAATTTGATATAAATCGAACAATCCTTCCTATTGCGGGGATGCTAGGAATAAATTAGTTTTAAATCGAAATATCGATAATCAAAGTTTTTGATACCAATGTTATTTGTCAAGATGAACCGAATGAATTAGTGCCGGACAGCCAATCTTCTAGCTGGTTTCTAACTGGTACATATCTGTTCACAGTAAAACACTAACCGGTATATGTTGGATGGTGGGATACTGACTGGCATATATCTGTTAGACAGCTGTTAGACAGCAGGACACCGACTGGTATATATCTCCTAGATAGCTGTTAGACAGTAGGAAACCAACTGGTATATATCTGTAAGACAGCTGTTGGACGGTAGGACACTAACTGGATTATATTTGTTAGACAGTAGGACACCAACTGGCATATATCTGTTAGACAGCTGTTAGACACCAACTGGTATATATCTGTTAGACAGCTGATGGACGATAGGACACTAACTGGATTATATTTGTTAGACAGTAGGACACCAACTGGCATATATCTGTTAGACAGCTGTTAGACACCAACTGGTATATATCTGTTAGACATCTGTTAGACAGTAGGACACCGACTGGTATATATCTGTTAGACAGCTGTCAGACAGTAGGAAAAGTACTGACATATATCTGTTAGACAGCTGTCAGACAGTAAGACACCGACTGGTATATATCTGTTACACAGCTGTTAGACACCGACTGGTATATATCTGTTAGACAGCTGTCAGACAGTAAGACACCGACTGGTATATATCTGTTAGACAGCTGTTAGACACTAACTGGTATATATCTGTTAGACATCTGTCAGACAGTAGAACACTAACTGGATTATATTTGTTAGACAGTAAGACACCAACTGACATATATCTGTTAGACAGCTGTTAGACACCAATTGGTATATATCTGTTAGACACCAATTGGTATATATCTCCTAGACAGCTGCTAGACAGTAGGACATCAACTGGTATCTGGTAAAATGTTGATAGCCATGCTCTATACGACACCATTTTAAAACACCAGTGCATCAGACGACCAATAATCCAGCCCCTTTTTTGAAATTTAACAACAATAAAGAGATAAAGCAAAACGAGGCATGCGTTCTGTACCATTTTGGTCTCGATGTTGATGATAAGATATTAACAGGCATCGGCTAACGATCTTAGCAAAATTAATGACTGTTGACAATCAACAACGATAGTTTGCCAGGCAACGAAGTGGAAACCACATAAAACAACTATTCAGCATATATTCTTAAAAGAATACGCATGACATACATTGTGTACGATACCCGTTATTATTGGACAAGAATGTTACGAACCCCAAGACATGAAAAAGCAAACAATCTACAACAGATCGTTATTCAAACTTGAAACACATGTACATCGGCAATAAATGGAAAGACCAACTTTTCTCAACACATAATGTTTTCAAGGTAAAGCTAAATCACATTAAACTGATCTTAAGTCTCTTTAAATAATTGAATTTCTCCTTTCATCTTCTTTTACAATGGTCACAACTCCAATCTAGTAGTTAGACCCAGCTGTCGACTTGTTCACAACGATTTGAAGATGTACAGCTAATTACACAAGCCTCTAGATCTTTACAAAGACAACTTTAAAATGAAAGTCGAGATACTACGCGGGATTGTTTTTTGGGTGAAAAGATTTCTCAGAACTGTTCAAAGCTTGTTTTAAACTGGGAGTTCTTTTAACCACTTCACTGGATTGCGCTGATTGAGGAAATGTATCCTTCTAACTAATGGGAATCTTTCACTTATTTATACAACCACAAACTCACACAACTCTCTGGATTCTTAATGACCTATAAAATAACTTCCAAGAGTTTCGTCTTCAAAACTAAATGGACATAAAAATAATGAAAGCCATTGGTTATTGGTAATTTAATGGCGGTTTAATGCACGCTACGATGACGTAGATCTATCGGTTCCCAGGGCAAAAATAGACCAGATCTTGGATTTCAGTAATGAAAAGAGTCGCCAAAATTACACGGCAAACACTTTATTAGATATCCAAAGAACAACACCAGATTGATTTTAGAAAAGTACCTTATGACGTAATATAGAAAGTTGAATTAAAGTTCAACATCGGAAAATGGACTAACAAGAAACACCAGATTGATTTTAGAAAAGTACCTTATGACATAATATAGAAATTTGAATTAAAGTTCAACATCGGAAAATGGAACTTACAAGAAACAGGTTTAGATTTCATGTTCCTCTGAAAGTTTAATTGCGATACTATTTTTTCAAGAAAAAACGAAATAAGCTGGTTTTTACAGGTAAGAATATCGTATATAATTGGAAAGATTTAATGCATTAATGCAATTAGCACTGACTGCACTACAGAAGTAAATTTTCATATGGCCAGATTATGTGGGAATTGCCTGCTGAATTAATCTAGTTTCGATGTATGTTTTGAGTTTTTTTTAAAGATACTGTCTTCAGTTGTTTTTCCCGGCGGAGGGCATCACTCATTTTTTTAATACACACCACTCTCCTTTTTCAGTGCCCCACTTTATCTCTAAGAAGCCCACTATACCTGTAATATACCCCACCCCCTCAATACCTCGCTATATCTTTAATAAACACCCTTCAATACCCCATCATACCTTAATAAACACCCTTCAATACCCCAGCATACCTTTAATAAGCACACGCCTCAATACCCCACAAACCTTTGGTAAATACAATTCAATACACCAGCATACCTTTAATAATTACGCCCACCTTTCAATGCACCACCATACCTTTACTTAATACCTCCAACACCCAAATACCCCACCGTACCGTTAATAAATTCCCCACCCCCAATACCTCACCATACCTTTAATAAACATGCTCCCAATTCCTTTCATACACGCCCCTCCCAATACCCCGCAATGCCATTAATAAACACCCCCGCAATATCCAACCATACCATTAATAAACACCCCCGCAATATCCAACTATACTATTAATAAACACCCCCGCAATATCCAACTATACCTTTAATAAACACCCCCGCAATATCCAACTATACCTTTAATAAACACCCCCGCAATATCCAACTATACCTTTAATAAACACCCCCGCAATATCCAACTATACCTTTAATAACCCCCCCCCCCCGTAATATCCAACTATACCTTTAATAAACACCCCTGCAATATCCAACTATACCTTTAATAAACACCCAACACACCCTCTCATAAACACCCCTCTCAATCTAATAATCAACATCCCTCTCAATATTTACTATTCTAATCCACCCCGAATCCACACGCACGTCCCTGGACACCCCCACCCCCACCTTCAATATACACCCTCGACTATCTATAAACATCCACCTCTATATATCTTTCTCTATATCTTTAACCCGATATTGATTTTGATATCAGTGTAAATAAAACTGGATGTTCATGTCTCAAGAGATTAATGTCTCTGAAACATTATCTTGAAAATGACAGTCACGTGGAAGAGTTTAATGTACTGGATAATCCAGCTGCCACTAAATAAGCTTAACGGACATGTTACCTGTCAAAAATACTTGGGTTTTAGATTAAATCTCTTTGCAT
The DNA here is from genome assembly GCA_917208275.1 of Patella pellucida. Classification (NCBI taxonomy): domain Eukaryota; kingdom Metazoa; phylum Mollusca; class Gastropoda; family Patellidae; genus Patella; species Patella pellucida. The sequence continues at coordinate 33,771,529 of OU795044.1, forward strand.
TTCGGAACTAAACAGCAAATGACAAAAATACGAGAAACAAACTAAACAAATACCTTAATCGATTGTTGGAAAGGTGACGAAACATAGAGGCACCGTGTCAAATTGGCAGTGTTCGAAAACGATTCCCTTTTGCAGATTGGAACGATATGAAATGGGGTTTAACGTCCTACGCTTCCGCACCTAACATGGGCTAATGGGAGACGGGCATACGACATACAGTGTGCTATGAGGTAAATTGTGCCCTGGCAGCAACTTAATTGCAACTGCCAAGGGGTCTTTTACGTGCACGCCAATGTGTACACAGGACTTCGCTTTTTCGTACCATCCGAACGACTAGGCAGCTGTCCTTTCCAGGTCCTCTTTCTGCATCACTGACAAGGGAAAATCGAGATGAACTTTTTTGGCCAATGCAGGAATCAAACACTCGACCTCCAGGATAGCGAGCCAGCACCTTACCCACTTAGCCACGTGGTCCCCCTTTTTGCAGATGGAAGTCGAAATAAGGAGAGGTTCATAAAAAGGGGGACAAAGTTACAGTCCGTCTTCATTAAACGAAGACGTTGAATCAAAATGATTATATTTTTCTCATACTGTAACATATTGGAAGCCAAAGTAGCTCAGTCAGTTAATAACTGAACTGGCCTTACCGCCTTTTTTTTCTAGCAGGTTGGCTATTTGAGTCGTGTGACTCTTTTTTCAAAATGAAAGACGATGTGAAACTAAGTTTTGCTCGTGCGTTTGTTCTTGGAGCTAAATGTCCCCTTCCACCGCAGGAATGGGAAACTTGCTTACCCGTCCACTCCTGTCCCGTTCATTGATTTCGTCTTCCGTTGGATTTTCTTCTATAATGGCTTGTATAGCTTCGATATCACTGTCTAAACACGCTTCCAAAAACGTTAAATCTTCATAACCATAGCCCAAAAACCCGCAGTCATCTTCGTCATCAGTATCCATATTCATTCTAATAGCCTGAAATAATAAAATAGCAATTAATATCATATCGGAAACAAACTAGGTTCAAATAATCTTATAAGATACTAGTATCGTGGGCATACATAGTTTAGGTCGGCTCTCATTAATAATGTTGAACGGGTGGGGTTAATGGGCCAGTTTCTCGTAGGTTAAATTTGAAGGGAAGTTTATTTGAGTCGTAGTGTCTCCTTACAAATCCGAACAATACCAGATTTTTGTACGATCTGAGAAATATCTTTCTATAGGGTTAGGTTTATATGCCAAACGTACAAATTGAAGCGTACAAAACTATTATGAAGGGTTAGGGCTGGAATTGTAGGTATAAACACTGAAAGATATTTCTCAAATCGTACAAAGATCTGGTATCGTGATACAAATCCACACATCTTTGAATTTGGTTAACGCCAGCTGTTATATATGTTCCTGCCTAAGGCCCGTTTTCATGTACACGATTTCACGTGGTTCCCGCGTGCGTTTTCGCCGGTTACATGACCACGACTCCCTTATCTTTGTATTAGATGTCTTCAATATTTGCTGAAGTGCGACATATAATTGTTGGGTGCTATGTAATATTTTGTGCAGTTTTTAATGATGAACTTGACAAATAGGGAGGAGATAAACTATACCATGCATGTAAAAATCTCAAAGGTCATTCATATTACATGCTCAATCGAAAAAACGACTTAAGGATTTAAGTATGTTAAAGGACCTAAGTCCGTAACTCAAAATCCTCAAAAATCTTCGGCGTCGAAAACACGAATTGTTGGTCAATTTTAATCATGTACCATAGAGCGTCTTAGCACCAATAATAATTGTAATAAGTTCCTGAGAGAACGAGGGTAAAATATCCCACAAGTAAATGCGGTTGTTCATATCCTGGACGTGAATTCTATAAACTTTTTGTAGTAAAATGGCTGACGAACAAACAAAGAAACGACAAAGAAGATTAATGAGCAGCCCGGCGAAAAGGAGAAAAAGGGAATATGACACACACGGGTCTACAAGTGAAATAACAGTATGGGACTCCTAGTATTACGATGATTGCCAAACAATAGTCCGTGGCCAAACATGACACCATTATCTTAACTGAGGAGCATGCGCACAATATTACGCCCTTAGTAGACTGGAATAACCAGACGCTATAATCGCCCATTGATTCGAATACCTCGCGTATTTCTCCGAACATAACTTTTTTAAATTAGAGTTAAAAGGGAAAACAATTGAATGCAAATCAGGTATACATATTCATATTGCATTATTATATGCGTTGCTACCAATTTGTGTCCATGTCTATGTTAGCGACTTAGCTCCTTTAAAATCTTTATTTTTATAGCTGATCTACTTGCGTTTTATTAATTAAATAGGGGGCCGTTTGATATCACTTTATCTGCTCTGGAAAGTAACAATGAAAATAAATAGGAAATAGACATGAAAGGTTTGAATTATGTTAGTGAACACCTATGGCAATTTTGTCCGAAGCGAAGGACATGCAGTTATAAATAGCTTTGTGCCTTTTATTGCAATTGGCCATTCACAGACGGAAGTCGGTAACGTTAATTAGAGAGAAAGTTTATCCAGATTGAATAGCTCCCTCGCATGACAGAATGGCTTTAATCTCGATTTAAAGGCAGACAATTAGTTAAATTAATGGAAATCTTTAACCCGGGAATTGATGAAAAATGTATAGATATATTCGCAAGGATGAAAAACAGAAAAATTAACGAGATCCAAAGGATTCACTTATTAAGCCGGCGAGCCAGTTCAATATGTTCAAGGCCACATCGGGTGTAATTTCGATATTTTGTAACATTACTAGCGTCTAAACATATGAAAGGTATTCAATATTCGTATTTTTGTCGTTCAGAACAAGTACGAACCTGCACTAAAAGATTAGCCATCTTGACGATTCATAATCTGATTAATACAGATCTATATGGCCATTAAGATCTGACCGGTTGTAGTGGGAGGTCGTGGCAATGGTTAAATGAACGACTTTAGACCTTATGAAGTCATACATTTGATTAACCAATCAGCGTAGATGTTTCAAATTGTTATTGGCTACACAGCATGCCAAGGATCATGTTTAACTCAAAAATTGAAACCTGATAAATTAGACAGGGACCGAAATACTTGTATTAGAATAATCCGTGGCGGCAAGATTATTGATGCTATTAATTTTCTGAAAAGATGTCCCCCTTCTGTACTTGTTGAAAATATAGCTTTTTTTTATCGGATCAAATAATCATTCAAGATGATATTGTGCTATTGATTGTATTGAGCAGTATACCGAACTCATAAAATTGTGCAGAAATATGTTTCCTAATGCTTACTTTCTTTCCTGGAAGTGCTACCCAGAGATTTCAAAGATTTCAACCTGTCGGTAAAATAACTGAATAATAGTTTACGCAAGGTGTGTCAAGATACAAAAACTCATTAACAGAACACAGTTTTTATGGGATACAATCACTAGTTTATTCTAAAGCACGACGTTTCGACAAGTATCCTCTTATCGTTATCAAGCACAATGACATCTAGTTCTGTTAATGTGTTTCTCGATCGCTAAATGCCACTAAAAGATTATACAAAAACTCGATTTGTTGAATCGGCTGAAAGCTTTCTGAACAGTGACAACACTACCAAGCATCTCTTGTATCATGATACCGTCCATCTTAATGACATTGGATCAGCCAAGTTAGCTTTCATTGTCCAATCTATATTTCAACTTAATATTTTTAGACATACTCGATCACCTTACAATTACAAACCAAGAGCTGATACAAGGAATAATTTATTATCGTTCTCATACCCGCATTTTCATCTTCATCCCCATAAAATATTTTCACCGAAAGATACTAGATCAACTCACAACTTCATACCGAAATATGATTCAAGGAGTAAAATATCATCGTTCTCATAATCAACATTTACAATTCCTCCACCAAATTACCAAGATATGAGATTTCCACCCAACTGCTGTTTTTAAGCTACTATCGGATTATTCATTTTCAATTCCGACATAAACTGTCAAACTTTTCAAGAAAACCAATTAAAAAAAACTTTGTTCCTGGAGTCTTTGTATATGACAAGATTGTTAACTTGTTCAACTTGTTAGACCTAATTTATTGTATTCTACGAATTTACATACTGCGTATATCAGTACTATTTTCTGATTGTTTACATTTATTTGGTTGTGCAGGTAACAGTCATTTTATTTAAGTAAGTAATTTTGGCAGCATACACACTCGCTATAGATACATTGACCAGTTTGTTAGTTGATAATTAATTGTGATTAGTTCAGCTTTGTTGTTTCCAATACCGGTATGTTTAATTTTCTGACCAAGAAAGGTCTTCACATAGGACATTTAAATGTTTGTCATTTTATAAACAAAACAGTGAACAAATTACTTCTTGAAGAATTTGATCGTTTTGGTTTTACTGAAACACATTTATCAGACTCTGTAAATGATGGTTTTATTATTTTTCCTGGTTTTCATTCACCATTAATTAAAAGAGATAATAGTGCATTTAGTTCTTCTGGCACTCTTTTATATGTAAGAGAATATATTAATTGTAAAAGGAGAACTAATTTCGAACGCGATACTCTTGAAGTCATTTGGATTGAAATCACTATGAAAAAGACATCACCTATTTTAATATGTTGTTTAAACCGAAATCCGACATCTGATATTAAATGGCATGAAGAATTTAAATTAATGATTGATTCTGCTTGGGATCAAGGAGGTGAACTTATCATTAGACAGCAGAAATTGTTATTGGACGGATTCACACAATTTTTACAATTTAACTCAAATTATTTCTTCTCCAACTCGTGTTACCAATTCAACTTCTACTTTAATTGATCATGTCATTGTATCTGCCCCAAGCCATATTATTGAAACCAAAGTGCCATGTTATTCTATATCAGACCAGTTTCCAACTTGTTTTACATTGTCCAAAAGAAAAGTACAGATCACAAAAACATAAATATGTTGCATACAGATCTTTTCGAAATTTCGTTGAAGATAATTAATGCATAATTTACGCTTAATTAACTTTGAAAATAATTAATTGATAAATAAACCAACAGATGCTCCTCAATTTTGGTATGAATTAGTAATTCTTAATCAGTGTGCCGCAGCATATCCCCTAAGTGGGCCACACAATTTTGAAAGGCACACTAAGAAGTGCATAATACCAATTGAGTATTCGCTAGAGTTTACTGGTGAATTCAAAGTTGTGTTTTTCATTATTTAGTTAGAGTCATTCTATGTGTCTATGACTAGTCTGTGTCTACGGTTGTATTCCTTACCATGTTGGGGTCGGGATGGCCTAGTGGTCTACAGTGCCGCGCTTCGACGTCTAGCTGGCCGGTCACCCCTGGCTTGCGGTTGTGTGGTTTTGAGCCCTAGTGTGAGCGTATGTGACATGGAGATAGGGGCGCCTTCTCAACCTCGTGGGTTTCCTCCGGGCACTCCGGTTTCCTCCCACTGCTAAAGACCCCTACGCGCAAGCCAATTATTGAAATAAAAATTGAAAACCATACGTTAGTCCCAAAATGACCTAGTTTGTGTCGAGTGGACGTTAAACCCCACCTCTCTCTCCTTACCATGTTTTTATTTTGTAAAATTCAAATACTTTTCATATATAATTAGCCAGTTGCGCCGCTTTTATTTCATGTGATTTAGTGTGTGCTGTTGGCAAATAAAAGGTTGCCTCAATGCTTTACACTTAATTTGAAAAAAATGTCTCATCCGTTATTTTTTTTAGATTATATCGGGTTCACAGGCCACGTTATATTACACCCACACTTTAATGTGGGTGTTTAAAAATAAACAAATCTGAAATGGATGCGCGAGAAAAGAAAAATTAAATTGATCAATTTCTATCTTATAAGCACACGTATTACTTTTCCTTAAAAACACTTGCTAAATATCGTTCACTTACGAATATTGATCACGTTAATGATAATGTTTTTGATTCATTGTCATCAACAACTTGAAGAACAAAATCGTCAAGTAATGTACAAAAAGCTCAAAGATTTTAGAGAGAAAATATAAAAATGTAGTTTATTTTAGAGTCCATGTTATAGAATCGTGCTAATGCACAGGAAGTAAAATGTACACCAATTTGACTAAACCAATTAAATTAGTAGTGAAAGCGAAAGTAATTTGACATTCTGCAATTTAGCTTAACCATCCGTATAAAACCGATAGAAATGATACGAAAATATATTTGCAAAAATAACCTACAACCATTAGGGTGTGAAAAATGTTAAAGTGTAAATCGATTATTTTTTTGTTTTCGTAACGACTTATACATAATGAAGAATATTACCACAATTAAGAACTATCTTAAATTATTATTAATATATATAATCATCATTGATAAATAATATACCATTAATAAATAATCGAATTTCTACATTGTATAATTAGTCAACACAACAAATTTTGCTTTTAATTGCGATTTGCGAAACGTGTGACGTCTAATATTTTGGAAATGAAATATTTTCTCCAATCTGATTAATTGATTTCCGGAATTTTGCGAAATACAAAAGGATTTTCGTATGTCAAAACGTACAATTATATTATTTTGTAATTAACACAAATGTCTCAAAATAGTATATCCAATTAGTAACCGTCTGGCTAGACAAATTTAAATGGAATATATTGTCCAATATAGCTAATACCGTAAAAACACAGGGGCGCGATGGTCGATTATTTTGTTTTGAATACAAAAACCCAATATTTGTATCGTTAAGATGGTCGGGTCTCTAAGAAAATTATCTGATGTATGCAATTAGTGACATTTTACTGGTGACGTATGCAATTAGTGACATTTAACTTGTGACATATGGTTGATCAGAAACATATGACTGATTGACCAATATATGGTAAACTTCCTTTCAATGCCGTGCAAGTGATGACGTGTAGTGGGGGTGGGGGTCATCCTGGTTTTTCTGATTCATCCTTCGAAATCAAACTGCCAAAGGTTTTCTAAGAAAACGTCAAGTATCACACCCGAACGATTATTCACTCGTTTTTGTCAGCGTCGCCGTTGGCCATCAATACCATCGAGCCACAACAAGCATTAGAACCTCGTCCTCGGGACACTCCTATAGCTGGATCACCGCGGCCCCACCACGAATTTAAATTACATCCAAACATGATAGAAAACAAATCCGATATAAAAACTATAGATTATCTGAAAAAAAAAAGACCAAGTTGGTTGACTGCAGATGTCGATAATCTTTTATAAATCAAACTAACTCCAGTTTGAACGAGCCTCACATAGACGATCACGCATTACTGTACATGCTACAATAAAAGAATGAAATGGGGTTTAACGTCCTACTATTATTCCCTCTAACCTGGGCTAATGGAAGACGGGCATACGCCATACAGTGTGAGGGTAATTTTTGCCCGGGCAGCGGCGCTACGGCCAACTCTTATATCGAATTCCAACTGCCAAAGGATCTTTTACGTGCACTCCAATGTGTACACGGGACCTCGTTTTTTTCCGTACCATCCGAACGACTAGGCACCTGTCCTTGTCAGGCCCAGCTTCTGCATCACTGACAAGGGGAAATCACGCCGGGACATCGAGATGAACTTTCTCGACCAATGTAGGGATCTGCTACAATAAAGCCCAACTACCAACTATACTGTTGTCAAATTACGAATATACACCCAGGGGTTGTTCTATTTTTTTTAAAAAAAAGACATTAACTCTTTAATACTTTCTGGAGAATCTAAACATGATTGAAAAACTATTGCACGAATCTAGATTTCGAAAGAGCTGTGCACGAATCTAAATTTCAAAGGGTTCGGTAGTCTTTACAAAAATGTTGACGGATGGATGGGCACTCGATAACACTTCAAAGATGATATTTATTATAGAAAAGCAAGGAAATACTTGCTTGTTAGCCCGGGCACTTCTTGTCTGTTAAGGTTTTTTGGATTGATACATTCCGGTAACTGTACAATTTCGTCTAAAAATCGTAGACGTAGACTAGATCGGTCCATCTTAGTTGTCTCCGTTTCCGCTGCTAAAAATCCCATTTGTCAGCATTCACAATAATCGTCCGAGAACGACTCCATCCTTTGCTATTTATTTGCCACGTAGTATGACCACCGTAATAAACACCGTAACTTACCTTCAAGAAAAAACACATTTTGTCACACAGGACATCGCACACTGAACTGAAGAACCTCTAACTACTCAAAATATTTTCTGACAATTTATTCCTAGCTTAGACTATAGTAATAGGATTATGAAAAGTGTCTTCTTTAAAAGGCATTAAGATTAGATTATCCAAAAGACTGGATTACAGATCCAGAAAGACTACAGGCATCAAGTTAACCTAATAAATTAGTAGTGACAGACTAATGGACAACCGCGACACAAGCACCTTTGAATAAAAGTAGGTAATAAAAGTACATTTATCGGTTAATTTTTTTATATCAATACAGATATTACTGTACATGTTTCTGGTAACGCGTTTACAATATAACCCGTTCTCCATTTAAACACCCATTTCGTTTCGTTTTTTTTATAGTTCTGACGGTATGACGGAGAACGCTAGATCGAAGATGGTCCTGCACGCTTTAGCACATATACGTGCACGATACTAGAACCTTGTTTATCTTAGAAATATCTTTCCATTTTCATACCCACAATTCTAACCCTAACCCTTCAGAACATTTTTATCCACAATCCATCGTTGTTTGACATATAATTTATAAACCTAACCCGAACCCTAACCGCCTAACCCTAACCCACACTCCACATATAGGCCTAACCTCTATTGCACAATACTAGATCTTTGTTTATCTGAGAAATATCTCTCCCTTGGAGATGTAAACAGGGCTAGCGCTAACCCTAGCCCTGGACAAATACTAAATCCACACGACTTCAAATCTGCAGACGCGTCTACAATCTGGAGTACTCCGGGTATGATATAAACTATGAGACTTGAAACCAAATAAAGTGAAAAAGGGATATAAATTATAACTCATTTAAGTAGATAAGATTGTCATTGAAATTATAATGTATTTGTTTTCTCGAAAATACATTTCTTCGACTAATTTTGAGAGCATCCAAAAGTTTACATCATCGGCTTTTCATTCACGTATCACAACCACTGGTCATAAACCTATTATCGGTGTCATGTAATACTTTTTACAAAAAAGTCTCTCAAAGATTACAAGATTTCAACTCAATCTGCGTCACGAAACATTCAAGTGTATTTGTAGTATAAGACAGCAGAAGAAAAAATCCGCCCTTTCCTCTTAAATTTACAACACGGTTCTTCAAATGTAATTTGCATGTGAAGAAGAAACAAAAAATGGTAAAAAAAAATAAACGTTCTTGGTTAGGAAAAGAAGCTAACAATCCTATGGGGTTTAACGTCCCACGTTTATGTACGGACTAGGCAATTGAATTGTATCAATAACATGAACTGGAATATACAGCTTATTATTGAGCGACGTTTCGACATGGCATTTTAAGGTAATCAGAATGGGGAGAGAGCGAAATGGGGTTTAAAGTCCACTTGGTACAAACTAGGTCATTTCGGGACCAACACATGGTTCAAACATCTCTCAATAATACACAATAATAGAACTGTGACCTGTATATGGGCAAATTAAGACTTCCATACGCTGTGAGGGAAATGATGTTCGAGCTGCGGCTGCTACTGGCGAATCATATTTTAAATCCCAACTGCCAAGGACCCTTTTACTAGCGCACCAACGTTGACACATGATCTCGATGTGTCGCCGACAAGCACACGACTATGTCCTTGCTAGGACCCCCGTCATACACCACTGACAAGAGAGAGTCACGCCGAAAAATCCCAAGGAACTTGCGACTTCCTGGTTTGCGTCCCAATCGTTAAGACATTGTTTATCCTCTTGGTTATATTGGTTTGGATCCTTTGTACTTGTTTTTTTTTTAAATTCTATCAGATCAAGTTGCACTAGATCATACATTCATGTTATTGCTTTACAAATAGTAACGGCACGCCCCCATAATTAAACAATAACGACGCCCACCCGATTTAAGATGTCCTGTTTCTCGTCACAAACACAATAACCCTAACTTCTTTCCGATCGTAATTTGTGTTTTCAACCCTGGACTATAAACGTGCTGCTTTAAAGGGACAATAACACTGTTGCTGGCTCGACAGCTCTAGAAAATAAATAATAACCTTATTCTAAGTACTAGATGTTTAAGTGTCCTACCTGTTGTGTAAATTATCAATTACATCCTAGTTTACTTGTCCAGAGGATTCGAAAATATTTTTAAATCCAAGTCACATTTGAAAAGGTTTACGTAAGGCTTCTCAAATCATTTAGTTGAATTTTTCCAATTTTGTAAATTAGGTGCGTTAAGATGAAATTTGTATAGTCAATTAATTGGAATATTGTAAAATAGTAAAAATTGTTGACCAGAATAAAGATTGGGACATATTATTCAGTTACACCAAGAGTGGTAGTGGTATTGAGCCTTTAAGAGAAAGGGTGGGTTGATAAGTCTTTATATAACGGTAATCGTCGGATAAAAGAAACAACTGTAACTTGTAGATAATAGCTAATTGCTTGTGTATAATGATAACTCAAAATAATAATGCGTTCCTATATTTAAATATGGCTACTTGTAGCCGCTATAATGAACTGACAGTTATAAAACATAAATTCATCCAGTAAGTAAAAATATTGGACCATTGATGTTTACACCAAAATGCGGCAATTTGAAAGTTCCTCCTGCTCATTGTGATACAAAGGAAGCAACACGCTAAAAAGGAAGCAACACGCTTTGTTTTGTATGATAAATTGATGGTTTTTTCTATAGCTATTGTTTAGTGGATTTCAACTATTTCTGTATTTATATTGCCGTTGTCACTGATGCTGATATTGGTGGCGTTGACGTACCTCATGCCACCCCGCCTCTTTCAGCCCCAATGAGAATGAGCATTGTTGTTAAGACTAGCACCTGCAGCCGGCAACGTATACAATTGTTTTCGGAATTAGTCCGCGGCGAAGACTCTGGGAGAGAGAGAGAAATCGGGTTTTACGTCCACTCGACAAAAACTAGGTCATTTTGGGACTAACTTATGGTTTTCAAATTTTTATTTCAACAATTCGCTTGCGCGTAGGGGTCTTTAGTAGTGGGAGAAAACCGGATGGCCCGGATGAAACCCTCGAGGTTGAGAATGTGCCCCTATCTCCATGTCACATACGCTCACACTAAGGCTCGAAACCACAGCCGCAAGCCAGAGGTGACCGGCCAGCTAGAGGTCGAAGAGCGGACTACCCCAAACGACTAATGCATGCGGTATTCTGATGATTACCCTTTGTTCCAATATATGCCCCCTCGCTCGACAAAATCCTGGATGACCTCGTGCCTGGTACGTTCGTGCATTTTGATGCGCGAACTCTTAGTCTTTATATTACTGGCACGCGCACGGGCACTATTTCTTTTTATTTTACATGTACCAAAATCTGGAATTTCGCGCGGAGGTACTTTTGAGGTATTAGTCTGTGAAGTATAACACTTGCCACTGTACCTGTGTATCGCTAATTATAAACCGAATGTATGAAGACAGTTTATATATATCACGCACATAATTTTTAGTACAGAGATGATTAACGCTCCATTTGTTGCTAAGCAAACCAATGGGATTATTTTCTCAACTGTGTATGAACTTATCCATAGCGATAATATCCTTACACCGAGAGAAATTATCTAGTCTCGTTGAATAGAACCATGGTTGTCTGGTAGAAAATTACTTTTTTATTTTTGGAACGGAAAACAGTGATTTTAGAAGCAAACTAACCTGCCGCACACGAGGAAGTCATTATACTAATAAGAAAAGGCGCGAACTCTTTTTGCGGCGGAGGCTTATCACTGAGTAATAGGTCAAGGTTTAAACATACAGTACGCGCATCGCGGAGCTTTGACGAAACACGATATTACCGTGTTTTTTATCGTGGAATTCCTTGAATTACCGAGTGAATATCGAGTGACATGATAGTACTGACAGAGCAGCCCAGAGTCGAACAATCGCCGCCCGAGCTGTCTTCGTCAGCTAGTTTCAAAATGGCGTACAACCAGTGCAAGTGGGAAAAGACGACAATAAAATCAGAAATATGTTATTTATTATTGTCTGACTTATTACATCACTCCTGTCTAACAAATCATAAAGCTGTGGTGTTACGGTGGCGGCATAGTATTTCACCGTAACACCACAGCCACTCTAACCATTCATAATACATCTAACTATCACTCCCTACACATTTCCCCTCATCTACTTTCCGAAACGTCAACAACACATCTCATACATCCATTTCGCTGATTAACCCTTGTACCATGTCTACTGGATCCGGGCTTGATGTTGCTATACCTGAGTGTATGATAATGTAATAAATAAGCAATGACACCCAATGCCCGTCTATAACACAAATAGTAAATGCTTAGCAGGTCTTTGACAGTAGACAATTTTTCCGTTTGTATTGATAACAAATACAGCAACGTGTAGGGGACAATTCTACCTTCCTTGTGTAGAAATTCTTATGTATTGGATGGTGTCATGTAATGCGAAAGAGAGAGAGTGAGAGAAATTGGGTTTAACGTCCACTCGACACAAACTAGACCATTTCGGGACTAACACAAGGTTAAATTTTATATTATTGGAAGTCTTTATTTAGGCTTCGAATGTCATAGAAATTAAAAATTAGATCTTTATTTACACAACAAGCATAAAATCAACTCTGTAGACCAACGAATGGCTTGGATTTGGCTTAGATTTAAACCTGATTTCATTGATTGATTACATTTTTAAATGGCGTCGTAAGCGGTGATTAACCGTTACGTTGACGTCATACTCTCGAGGCTAAGCGAGGATGCTGTTGAGCGAGGCCGCATGTCAGTAAGTTTGATTGAAAGTTAGATATATACGGCCTTGATATTATGTTTACTGTGGTTAAAATAACAGTTTGGTTGATGGTATTATACGCTCTTTTGTCACTTGCGTTTACAGAAAAATTATGGAAATTTATAAACATCGTAGCTAACATCACCCGGGTTGAATTGCAGCCCCATTGGATCACTGTTTCCTATTTGTCTGCTTCGGGAGTCACGTAGGCCTACCGGTTACAGTACAAGAGTGCACACAGGCTAACAAAAATTCGGCTTATGCATCATTGATTTGGTCCATTCCTTTCAAACTTTTGCTTCTTATCTATATATTAAAAGTCTTATTTTTAATTTGTAGTAAAAATAAATGTTATACGAATTCAATTGCAACCCAGTCTCAAACCGAATAGGGTAAAGGTACCACAGCCACTGAAAACGTTACTTGGCAATCGAGATTATGTAGATGGAGTTAACGCCTGTCAATCACACGATCGGCCATTCTCAGAGACTGTGAAGAGAAAGTTGACTCCTATTTTTAGTCAAAAATTGCAATGGTGATAACTTTGTTCAGCATAAAGTAATTAGGTCGAAATTTGCAATAATATATCCTTCTTTCATCATCTATTTTTGAACTGTTAAAGCAAGAATGGCCAACTCTCTATTAAAATCACCCACACATTTAATGTATCTTTAATGGTCTATTTATATCGCCGTATAAAGGCTTGTTTAACTCCCGCACATTATATTAAAGAATATCGACTTAAACCTTATAAAAAATCTCGACTCGACTTTAAAACCTGGAAGATGAGATGTTTTTGAATATATAAATAAGCTTTTTATTCTATCAATATTCATTATACTACTACAAACTAATCAAATACTAATCTAAAACTAGCACACACTTTATTCAAAAACCTCATTTTGTAAACTAATTGTTTAGGCTATAAAATATAAACCGTTGTTTACTTTCACCATGTTTGTTTAAGCCACCAATCAATTTGTTCCTTACTTATAGATCTTTCCATATTTAGGACACGGACCAAACAAAACAGACGAATAACAAAGACTCTTTTATAAAATTGTGTTTTACTAGATTATTGGCTATAAAGGAAGGGAAATGAAATAAAATGGGGATTTAACATTCTACTGTTGTTATAAAGGGGTTAACTTTTAACTGTGTTGAACACAAGTGCTGATGTACGTGTTATATAAATGCTAATGTAAAGCTATATTATACTGATTACATTTACATGTATATCTAGGTTAGACTGATTACATGTTGGATACAGGCTACTGTAAGCCAAGAATAGACTGATTACATGCAGGCTAGTGTAAAGCTGATTACATGTTATAGACAGGCTACTTTAAAGCTAGATAATACTGATACAGGTACAGCCCTGGATTACATGTTATATTGAGCTAGCTAGGCTAGACTGATTACATAAAGGCCAGTGTAAAACTAATGACATGTTATAGACATGCTACTTTAAAGTAGATTATACTGATATAGATATAGCCTAGGATAGACTGATTATATGTAATATTGAGCTAGTACATAGCTAGGCTAGACTGATTACATGTTATAGACAAATAAACTAACGCATACCTATGGAAAACAATTACTGATTTATTTCGGCGACGTTTCGAAGAGTATTCTCTCAGCGTTTCCAAGCTAAGAATGTTATAGACAGGCTACGTTAAAGCTACACAATACTGATTACATATTAGATACGGTAAATGTGTTCGGCGACGTTTCGAAGAGTATTCTCTCAGCGTTTCCAAGCTAAGAATGTTATAGACAGGCTACGTTAAAGCTACACAATACTGATTACATATTAGATACGGTAAGGATTACATGTTATATTCGGGCTAGTGCAAAGCTAGATTCAGGGGCGTTTTAAGGTTTATTATGACGGAGGCTATACTACTTTAAGGGCCCTCTTTCGCGGGGGGGGGGGCATGTCTGCCCCCAGGCACCGGAGGTCGAGGAACAATTTGGTGCATTCTTATATATCCTCGCGGCCTGTTTATTCTGAGGTCCGGCGCCTAATCTGATACTTGTCTGAAGCCTGAATGCGAAACAAATCCCTTGTTCGTACCGTACTGGGAGCTCAATCAAATAATAATTAAAGGAATTAATCGAATATGGTGGATTTCAAATAATATTTGACCAAAGTGCAAGGATGTTACATCTTCCAGTTACACGACATCATCCTTTCTAGCCTTGTGGCTCGCGAAAGTTTTAATGATCTCATCCAAATTAATCGAATCCAGAAGATTAGCTTCAATGCACAATATAGCTAGTGCACCCATATGCCCCATAGTTGAACGCAAGTGGTTTTTTATCCGCGCTAAGGCGGAAAAAGACCGCTCACCCGAGCAATTGGTGACCATGATCGACAAATAAATACGCAATGTCGTATATATGTTCGGAAATGTCGATATTAACGTTGTTCCAGCATATGTCTCTGAATCGAACATTTCAAGAATCTGGAGCTCGTAAGTTCTATCCTTAATGAAAATTTTGTCCTTTATGACGTTTACGAATTGCTGCAGTTCGTTCTCGAAATGTTCGTCTAGATCGTCTGTGTAGATTGCCAACAATGTAGGTGCTGGTTCCGTCAGTTCATCACGGTTTAGATTCCCGAGTTTACCGAGAAATCCAAACCTTTGGCTTAGGACTGAATAAGCATTTTGCCGTTTTGTCAGATAACTGTAGTAGTTATAATTCAGATAAATTATAAATTTTTCAGATGAAAGCAGCTCGCGTTGTTACAGGAAATACAATTTACACCTCCAGACAATCTTTATATTTTGAAACTGCATAGTCAAAATTACGTGAAAGAAGAAAGATTAGACGTTTGAATCAGTTACATAAAATAATCCATGGAATCTGGCCCATGTATTTTACCAATACTATACATTTTGTAAACGAATCCCAAGCACCTTACAATTTACGAAACTCCAATATTCGGGAATCCCGTTGTCTTGTTAGTATCAGACAAAATCATTCTTTCCGAAAACTATTCGTAAATATAATAATTTATCAAAAGATTTGAAAGGCATTGAAAACGTTAAAGAATTTAAACAGTCTCTAAAACCTAAAATAAAGCCACCAAAATTCAGAAGTATTGGTTCTAGGCCATTCTCTATATACCACAATCGTATTCGACGTGGATGTAGTAGTTTACATTTTAATCTATTTCGTTCAAATATAATTGAAAATCGATACTGTAGTTGTAATGCTATATCTGTCGAAAATTCGTATCACTATTTTTTTTTAATGCCCTTTTCAGTAAATTGACATGGCTGGGAAATATTCCTTTCACTGAATTACACGAAATATTTCTACATGTTTCGTCGCTACTACCAAAAACATTAAATACAATGTTAGTTTTACTTATTCAAAGGTATATCAAAGACTCGAAACGTTTTACATATTATTATAAACAAATACTATAATAATGTAACAATAAGTAAACGTATTAGTATTCATTAGCTAATATAATTTACAAGAAAGTTTTGGAAATAGATGTACGTATCTTTATGTTTGTTGAATAAAAAATAAGTTCGCCATACTATTTTTGTATAAAAATTTGATTGATATGTTCGGAGAAGATTCATAATCTGTTATTATCCCTTTGTAAAGAATTTTTTTGAATTAAAAAATGTTTTAGTTAAAAGGCCAGGCCACACTGGGCGACCTAGCCATCTCTTTCCTGAAAAGCTAATTAGTAGGTTTTCAGAAAAGGTGATTTCTTGATTGATGATTTGCATGCCAATGCAGTGACTGCATTCTCATTCAGTAGTGGATTCAACAGTAACAGTGTATAAAACGATTGACTCGAACTCAGGGCCCTTTTCCATGGTCAGGGGGGCCCTTTTGTCAGACATGGGGCCCTTTTCCCAACATGGGGCCCTTTTGTCTGCCTTTAGGGCCCTCCCTAACTAGGGTACATTTAATTTTTCTCATCGGTTTTAGCATTTTTCTCCCGTTTTTTGTTTTCAACTTCTTTGATTTTTTTTCGCGAGGAGGCTGGCGCCTCCAGCGCCTCAATGATAAAACGCTACTGGCTAGATTAGACTGATACTCTAAAGATACACGATATTGATTACATATTAGATACAAGTTAATGTAAACCAAGACTGATTACATGTTAAATATACATGCTACGGTAAATAGATAGCGTATGTAGGTAAGACATGATAGATCTTTCAGACAATAAAAAACACACCATGAACAAAGCATCGTTATAGTATTAAATTAAATAAACCCGATAATAATGTTTTCATCGGTTCAATAAAAATATTTCTATACTTTTGTTTGTGTCGATAACAAAATCCAACGTTTCAATGGAAATTCGCTTTTAACATTCCCGTGTAATTGTAGTTCAATCAGGATGTAATGAGTAAAGTGATGGAGTAAATTGAATGAAACGTAATGTTCACACTATCGTGTATATATAATTACTGATACCATTAAACCAAATAAAACCCTTTATTTACCTTTAATGACCCGGTTTGTAAGAACTGACAGCCTAATAGTTAATCCTTTAAAAAAAAAAAATAATAATAATAGAAATCGTGTTCTATAGCGCTGAACATATAGTCAGTCTGACTGCTCTGTGGTGCTTTACAATGTAGAGATGATTTAGGAGATAAACACTTCATGTTTATCGACATTGTAACATGCTATTTTCGATTTTAAAAGAAAATACTAAAACAGAGGGGTGTTATTGTCCAATAGATGGTGTCTAATTGACCAATCAAAATGCGAGGTTTACTCTTAGCATGTTACAATATAAAAAATATGCATGTATATACAAATAAACAAAGGAATACAAAGGAATTGTCAAGTTACAATATACAATCGATTTAGTGACATAGTAGGAGTCTAAGATAATGAAATATGGCTAATGTCCTAACATCTGCATCAGCAGAGCGTAAGCGGATGGCGTACGGCATGGGGGGGGGGGGGTACCGACCTGGATAGCGTTTTTTCTAATTCCAACTGCCAAGGGTTGCTATATGTGCACGCGCGGTTGTATTCCCTATCCGAGGGGCCAGACGCACTAAAAAGGGGAAACAATAGGTCAAACCAGGGACCCCTAGTTAGTGAGCCAACGGTTTACTCAAAAGTCACTGAGGATCCAGAATCTTCCCAGAACACTCGGCACCACTGCCTCCTTTGTATTTACGCAGGACAGTGTGTACTTCTAAATAGACGTCAAATGTTTTATTTTCCTGTAGTTTGCAAACGTTAAATCATGGATACTTTGATAAATTGTACATTTTGTCTTTATCTTAATCACGTTTTTATAAAACTTGATTCATAGACCCATAAATCAAGAGTATACTATTTCACAAAGTTAGATATGATGAAGTGTACTAATGCACGAATAACCTTAAAGGGGCTAAACCCCATATCTATAATATGATACAGTGAATATTTTGAAATTGGTACACGACGTCATGCACTCGACGAACATGATGCTTTCGGGTTTCTTTTATAATAAACAAAGAAAAACATACCGCCTCCAGACAATGCGGAAATAATTAAAAATTCTTGAATCACAAACGACTAAAAACCCGACTAGACTGGACTTAGTAGGCGCAAACGCCGACCGTTCAATTTCGACTGTTCGCGTATTTCACCAAACATGATTGATTAGAAATTACAACAGAAATTTAAATACTCACTTTAAATACATTAACATCACAATAATATGTGCTATTAGTTTTTAACCTATTTTCATATTTCGACTGTTCGCGTATTTCACCGAACATGAGTGATTAGAAATTACAACAGAAATTTAAATACTCACTTTAAATACATTAACATCACAATAATATGTGCTATTAGTTTTTAACCTATTTTCATATATTTTAAGGTTCAAAACTCCAAAGTAAAGAGCTTTAAGGAATCTCATATGATCTTCCGCCCTGACAAATTATTCCACATGAAAAAAAACCACCTTTTATTATTACTGAACTTTTGAAACGCATACAAATAATAACGTCATTGTCGAATGGAGTTTCGATCGTTAAAAGCCTTATCCAATATCAAGACCACATAACACAATAACGACACCTTTAAAGGGTATTATATGAATGATATTTAATAAAACTTTAATAATTGAATATCACAGTTACATAAATATGATATCAATATCTCTGGGGCTTTATTGAAAATCTGGGAAATATCCAGCTTGAAAGAGAATAGAAGTAATCTTTGGTTGTTTTAAAGGGAGGGGGGTTGGGATGGCCTAGTGGTCTAGAGTGCCGCGCTTCGACCTGTAGCTGACCGGTCACCTCTGGCTTGCGGCTGTGGTTGCGAGCCCTAGTGTGAGCGTATGTGACATGGAGATAGGGGCGCCTTCTCAACCTCGCAGGTTTCCTCTGGGCACTCCGGTTTCTTCCCACTGCTAAAGACCCCCTAACGCAAGAGAATTATTGAAATAAAAAATGAAAACCATACATTAGTCCCAAAATGACCTAGTTTGTGTCGAGTGGACGTTAAACCCCATCTCTCTCTCTCTCTCTCTCTCTCTCTCTCCCCTTTTCTCTCCCCCCTCTCTCTCTCTCTCCCTCTCTCTCTCCCTTTCTCTCTCCCCCTCTCTCTCTCTCTCTCTCTCTCTCTCTCTCTCTCTCTCCCGCTCTCTCTCTGTTTTAAAGGGTGTGAGCTCATGCCTATATTAATATCTCTGAGGTTAATATATCCAGCATATGAAGAGAATGGCTAATATCTTTGACATTAGCTCGAAATGTATGTAATAACACCTATGTTTAGATTTTATTGTGATATTTATAGAGTTAAAGGGTATAAAGTATTTAACTTGGGGTAAGACTTCAGGGTGGTAGACCCATTCGATTGTATGCACAAATCGAAACAAATCTGGCGTTCCACTGCTCGTGACCGACACTAGTAATTTTCAAGAGCTTTCGTTTTATCTCGTCAAATCTCTGCTCAGTGTAGACCGAGTCTTTATCGACCAAAAAGAGTTTTTTTTCACTTGTGCGCCCCGACTTACGGCGTTGATGGCTGGTTCCCGGTCAGGTCTAGATATTAAGGTCACCTGCAGATTTCGCCTAGGTCGCGAGATGTAAACAGGATAAGGTCACGTGATTATTGAGATTGTGGGTTAGGGTTAGGGCTAGGATTGCGGCGAGGGTTAGTGCTAGCCCTGTTTACATCTCATCACCTTGACGAAATCTGCAGGTAATTTTTGACTTAACCTTGGCCTGGTTCATAGTGGGCCGTTTTGTATTGTTTAGACCTTGTTAACATGATTATTTAAAGTGCCATTGTATCGGAAAGATAAAGTAAAGAGCTGGCAGTTGAAACTATAATAGTTATAGTTTTAAAAAAAAATAATGAAAAGAGAATATTCTGAAATTTTCAGTCAAATTACTTCACCCTGAGTCAAGCTATCGGCGATATAGTTTTGCCTAGCCTCGATTGTCAATACCACCGTTGTTACGATAATAAATAAAGTAATGATTATCCATTTGTACGGTTATTTCATCTACCACAAAACGTATTCAAATGGCATCGAGAGTTGATTATAGTCTTGGCAAGTTAAATAAAGCCTAATTAATAATATATTACTAAAGTCGGTACAATAAAAAAAAAACATAGTCTCGATTATCCAAATTTTTGATTAAATCATCAATGAGCGTTGAGCAGCAAATCGGATTTAAATCCAATGAATATTCGACACATAAGATGACATTGAAGGTGGATTAAGGTCGTGTCATGTTAATTAATGTCTTATTAATAGTTTATATAACCGAGCCACCGAAAGACGTGCAATGGGCAGATTTAGCTCTTGCATAACGCATGGTTAAGTTTCTAAAATTGTCAACCAAGATCGTCAATAAGGAATGCATATAAAGCGTAAATTTCAAATTTTTAAGTTATATTTTTTAAATTTATTTAAATAAGGCCTTAAAATAGATGGTATCCATAAACAGTCCTACCTTGTTAAAGCCCCAATACCACTCTTGTTGTAACTGAATAATATGTTCCAATCTTTATTCTGGTCAACAATTTGTACTTTTTTTTTTACAATATTTCAATTAAAAAAGGATACAAATTTCATCTTAACACACCTAATTTTAAAAATTGGAAAAATTCAACAACACGCCGTTACATGGTTTGAAAAGCCTTACGTAAGCACTTTCAAGTGCAACTTGGATTTAAACATATTTTCGAACTCTCTTGACAAATAAGATAGGTTGTAATGGATAATTTACACAACAGGTAGGACACTTAAACATCTTGTAGTTAGAATAAGGCTAAAAATTATTTTCTTGACCTGTCAAGCCAGCAAGAGTGTTATTGTCCCTTTAAAGAAGGATCCTATTAATCCTATAATTCACTATTGTTAGCTGAAAAATTGACAAAAATATCATTTTCAACTTTAAATTCCAACGTTTGAATATGGCCGCCCAGTAATAGTAAAACAAGGGAGGTAATTTTGTTGTTATTTCCCGAGTCAGTGATTTTTATTGGTGTGAAATAATGCCCATGTTCGTTTAATAGTGAGTTGATAACCTGTTGAGCAAACGACATAGAAATACTTATGTTTTGACTTTCTTAGAAAATTTGAAATTCTCGCTTTAAATGGCAGCATAATAATCAAATCTTTTACACTTAGGGCTTTTCGTAATAAAAAAATCGAACAATCATGCTGTATTAAATCTATAATATACCGCAGGCTATCAAGTTTATTAATTACAGTAAGAACGTCGATATGGCTCTTAATATCTTTCAAGAACTTTTTAAAAAAATGGCATACATGTTTTATTGCGGTTAATGAGCCAAATAACCGATCTGACCTTCTTGTTGGTAAATATTACCATTTCTGATCTAACGCGTTTTTTATTATATTATCTACAAGATTAGTTACCGGGATTTCACTGGTGAATGTCTTTTATTTGACTTAAGAATTTGTTAGAATTTTAATGGTTTTGTCTTGAATAGTATGGCATGTTCTAGAATGTGCCTCTCACAAGATCCATAATGTGATATCAATTGAGGTTAAACGTTCTACTTTTCAGCACCACCAAATCCATGATAGCGCAATACTCATTTATTACTATTAAAGGCACAGGCACTTCAAGGGATAAAAACAAAACTTCTTACTATTGCTTGACTATATGTCTCTGCTATAATATATAGTCAAGCAGTAGTAAGTAGTTTATTTTAATCCCTTCAAGTGCCCGTGATTAACGTTTTTATATATCGTTATTTTTTGGAACTTTAAAAAAGACGAAAAACACATATAAATAGGAATGTCTAAATTTGTATTGGAATTTCTCATCAATTATGTTCGACGAAATATGCAAACAGTACAAATTTAACGTCAAACCTTTGCGCTCGCTCGCTTTGTCCGTCCACACGTTTCTTTTATTTTTATTATTATATTGTGAATCATCTGCTCTTAATTTCTTCTACATTGTCTTCGTCTTCTACGATATGATATTTTTTTTCATTATCGATGGGACTGGAAACCATTATGAACTGATTTTAAAATGTTCATTGTATCTTAAATATTTCACGGTAAGACGACAGCGTCAATCTTATTTGAAATGGACTAATATAGAATTCTAACTGGTATTTTATACTTATATTATGGTTAGTAATAATAAACTATAACATATACTTTTAAACAACAGTTACTAACTTATTGAACCAATGTTAGTCCCGAAATGACCTAGCTTGTGTCGAGTGGATGTTAAACCCCCACGCCTCTCTTGCTCCCCGTCTCTCAAATTAGCGTATTCTAATCGCAGGTAATTACTGTAAGATCGCGTATCAAACCACACGCCATTAAAATAGCAGTGTGTAAATGATATGTCTTGTCACATTGAAATTAACACACATCTCAGAAAAGTGGAGATATGGACGAAATAACATTTGCCTGTATGAGAGGTGGTCGGTTAAAAGATTCGAGATCTTGTCGATACTTTTCAGTTCCAACCAGCACTTAACGTCAACTTCAATTCCTGGTCTTGACATTGAGTAGATGACTACACGATACAGAAACGCACGAACAGAAACTATCCTCGTTAAAGCTTCCTAGTCTACAGTTCATGTATTCAATTTTGTCATAAACAAACCGATAGGAGAGAGAGAGAGAGAGAGAGAGAGAGAGCTACCTAGTCTACAGTTCATGTATTCATTTTTTGTCATCAACAAACCGATAGGAGAGAGAGAGAGAGAAGGGAGAAATGGGGTTTAACGTCAACTCGACACAAACTAGGTAACTTGAGCCAAAATTAAAAAAAAAAAAAAATAAACCCGAAACTTGCAGTGTGTTTTATATCAAAAAAATACATTTACATACTTTACCCATATTCCGTGGTAATCTTACATCCACGAATAACGTCTATTCGTGGCAAAATAGCGAAACTAGACCGTATTTAATTACAATTACTATTTAGACTTCCATGCAAAATACAAGACACACAAGCAATACATCCATAGATTTACCTACAAGTTTAGCAAACTAAAGCACCGTAGTCTTAATACCCCATCAGACCGGGATGGCGACCTTACTTCGTTGCTACGGCGATTGAAAATGAGTTTAGGGCGCATTAAGATCGCCATAAGCGTGGTGGAAACGCCAGGCTATCGTGCTGTGGTCACCGTGGTCGCCAATGATCGCCGAGTCACGGCGTTTATTATGAGCATGTTCAAAACAAACGCCAAGGTTCTCCGATCTAATACCCCCTTCAGACTGTGGTGGCGTCCTTACAGCGACGCTACGGCGACGGAAAATGGCCGCAGAGTCCATCAAGATCGCCATAAGTGCGGTAAAATCGTGGTCGAAACGGCAGATACCGTGCTGTGGTCTCCATGATCGTGAATAATCGCCTAGTCACCGTGAGATCGGAGGCGTCCTTACTGCGTTGGAGCGACCGTACGGCGATCAGAAAATGCACAACGTACGAAAATGTCCCAAAATATAACAAACTTGAAAAAAAATAATTGTGTTTTCTCATAGTCTTTCCAGTGCTGATCGCAGAACCTTGGCGTTTGTTTTGAACATGCTCAAAACAAACGCCGTGACTCGGCGATCATTTGCGACCATCGAGACCACAGCGCGATATCTGGCGTTTCCATCACGCTTTACCACGTTTATGGCGATCTTGACGGGCTCTGGCCAAATTCCGTCACTGTAGCAGCGCAGTAAAGTCGCCACCCCGGTCGGACGGGGTAAAAAACGCGACTTCCTTCAAGTTTGTAAATTTTTGGGACATTTTCTCGCGTTCTGTTTACGTTTACCGGCGACCTTTTAAATTTTCTAGTCGCAGCAGCGCAGTAAGGACGCCACTCGGTCTGACGGGGGCATAACGATCTAGTGGTTTCGAATCCGCGGTTGTACGTGTCAGGGGTGGGATAGCCTGTTTAACAACGTAGGTTTTCTCTGGGTCCTCCGGTTTCCTCCCATTGCCAAAGACTTTTACGCGCAAGCGAATTATTGAAATAAAATTTAAAAACAAACATGTCAGTTTCGAAATGACCTAGTTTGTGTCGAGTGGACGTTAAACCCCATTCTCTCTCTCTCTCTCTCTCTCTCTCTCTCTCTCTCTCTCTCTCTTAACAATCAACCATCACACTCGACTTTGCTCAATTGTATTTAATATATACTTTCGTCTACATCTAGTCGTGGGGGTGGGGTGGGGAGCGGCCACTTCTCATTGCTAAAATAGTACACAACGATTATCCATTTTAACGTTAAATCATCACAAAGCGTTCAATATGACGTGCACTCGATGTTCTCAAGGACTGTTTATGAACTTGTCATGTTAATAAATGGCTAATTATTAATTTATATAACATTTGAAATCCATACAAAAAACTGCAGTATGCCCATTCAGTTTGTACATGATGCATCTTTAAAGACCCAACGAGTCTGTTAATGCCACTTTAAATTTCTTACTTAATTTTTTAC
The DNA here is from genome assembly GCA_917208275.1 of Patella pellucida. NCBI lineage: Eukaryota > Metazoa > Mollusca > Gastropoda > Patellidae > Patella > Patella pellucida. The sequence goes on from OU795044.1 coordinate 33,796,383, forward strand.
TTCCAGTAAGCTAACATCTTACCAACGAACTCTTGCAATAAACAACTTATAGATTAGGAAGGATTTGATAAACAGCGGTTTATATTTACAGTTTAAATGTCAATCTTTTCTCTAAATGTATTCAACGGTTTCTGGTTGTCAAATTGGATACTCGATAATCTCGATGAGTTGTTTTCTGCTCTTTTTGTCCACAGAGGACCTCAATATTATCTTTCATATCCTTAGCGAATACAAGAATCAGATATCTATTTCGTCTTAAAACATGTTTTTCTCATATTGCAAAACATTGTTTGCATTTGACTGTCAAAGAAGACGAATTTACAGATTTAAAATAGTTACCTATTCACCATATTCCCAAAGCAATGGCCCGAGAAATCCCTCTCTGGCCATTGCTGGATTGGTTTCTTATACTTGAACTTTTGAGGGAGTGTGTCTATTCATCCCTTGCAATCAAATCTATCATTTGAGTACAGCAACACGACAGCCCTTCGTTTAATCTGGGGCTCTTCCCTTAAAATTTGGACAGTATTGTTTACTATCTTTGTCAATGTTGATAGCCTCGTTTGTTTTACTGCAATATTCTGCTATGTACTGGTTAATTGAGCATAATAACATCGTCAGCCTTGACGAAACGTTATGTAAACATATTTAGTCTAATTTGATGCACTGTGTTAAGGGTAATGCCTTTTGTAACGCAGTTAGCGATTGGTAGTTAATCGGACTATTGACCAATCATAATTTAGAACAACAATTTCCCCTCTTTCCGTGAATAGTGGGATTACCTCTAATCAAACGGAGGGGTATTCCTATTCCTATTTAAGCCCACTAGGGGTGATGGATGACCCAGTGGTTTAACGCGGGCGCGTGGAATCATATGGTCTGTTATTGAGTCAAGTGCCATGGTTCCGATTCCCCGCTTGAAGGACATTATTTATATTTGAACTAGTATACCAAGCACCGCCAGATCTTTATCTAAATCTTACATAAAGCATCTTTTAAAAAATGAGGCAGATATTGTTCTAAACCAACGAATGATCTGTGCTGATGGATATGCACGATACACCATCGATCTTCTTTATCGGATTACAAGGTCATCGTGTTTTATCTTAGTAACTTGCCATGTCATCACTGGTGCAATTAGTGGAATACACTATCGTAAATATACCGTAAACTCAAAACACATGGGTGATTGACCTTCCATTTTTTTGTGTGTGTGTGCGAGAGATGCGTAGGTTTTTGTTTTAGCAACAGAAGAAAACCTTGAGATTCCTAGCAGGGGATCGATATCACGCCACTACAATTAATGAAAAAAACATATGATATAGAGTGTACTGTTTAAACCAAGGGCCATAATTCTGGGGGTAATTATAGGAAATTGATGGATGGATTTCTTCGTCTCATTGTGTCCCATCCAATACTAATTTAAACTATTCATAACTATTTATTCATTTGTTTTTATGTACCTATCTAATTTAGTAAGTACATTAATATGTGCGTGTTTGTAAACAGACGCAGCACGTATAAAAAAACCACCAGACAGTTCTTGCCCTTACAAATGGATTTATTTCCAACAGAAAGAAGTTTAATTTAATTGTATTAGACAGTTGAGACCAATGCTCTTATCCATATCTATATTTATATTTCCATTGGAACATAAAGTTGTCTGACTTGTTTGGTAATTAAGGTGATCGGCTTAGCGACCTTCGTAAACGGATTAATTTAAACCAAACGGCAACCAAATTACTCCAGCCATTTCTTAATCTTACTGATCAAAGAAAGCGTCCATTTTAAAGTCCTTAAAAAGTCGATAAAATCGAATAGCCTCGTCTTATTCTTCTACGGCGCTAATGTTATAGTTATACCGGACAGCCAATCATAGCGTTTCTTCCGATTCAGATATGAACATTTGAGGATTTTATTTTGTGAATTGAAATGGGGTTTGACGTCTTACTTTTCTGCACCGACTGAGCTAATAAAGCGAGGGGTGTGTGTAGTGTGCTATGAATTAAATCTTACCAGGACAGGGGCAATATAGATCACTCTTATTGCGAATTGCAACTCTAAAGGTATTTCGTCCCATCAAAACAAATAGAGGTTTTCCTTTCCAGTTCATCCGCCGTGCACCAACCCGTCTAACACCGCTCTCGGTATACTACCGATTAATTTTGGGCTGTGTGGAACATGCTAGAGTCGATTTGTAGAATATCTGACCCATGGTATATGTTTGATACTGGCTAAGCATTATGATTATGATTATAATGTTGAAAACCATTTGCGAAGGAGCACAAAAACTCAAGGGGGCGCAAAAACTCAAAACGATGACGCAAAGCGCGTCATTACGTACGTCTCACTTAGCCCCCCCCCCCCGAAGGGCACTGCGTAATAATAAAACACTTTTAACGGAATAACAATTGCAATGGTTTATTACTCTGTGACTTTTCAGCTTCGCAGAGCAATAAACCTTGAGTAATTGTTATTCCATAATAAGGTGTTATTTGAATATGCAATATCGGTTTCTAATGTACCATTGATAGATTACAGTTAAATCTGGTTGGATATAGTAAGGTAACTTGGATTCAATTTCCATATACCGAGATTTATCATGGGATAAGAGTTCGTGAACGTGTAAATGCTTAGATTACGAGATGTCTGTCTTTCTCATAACCTTGTTTAAAATAACATTTACATTGATCTATGTGTATATCCAATGAACTTGTTGACATTTCAATATGTCGGCAACTGTTGTAAAACAAAATCCTCAAGTCGAAGCTATATCGTAAATTAGAAGTAGATAGTTAGAAAGAGGTTCTAAATATACCAAATTAAGCTAACATAGCGTTGCCACGCAACGAAAAAACACCCACCTAAATGTTGTCTAAGAATGTGTTTCACGTTTTGAGGGCCAGGGGCCATATAACGAGGTACACAATTAATGAGCGAATAATCCCAACACATCCCCACAAAATCCCAGCAAGTTTAAAAGACATATGAAGTTGGGTTGAGCTCCCACTTTAAAGTATCGACTAGCCTAATGAAGAGTTTGAAAGAGGTTTTAAGAATTGTGGTCGGATGGATACAATTACACCCCCACAGGAAATGTTGACGCGTAATAATAAGATTTTCTTCCAGGCAAGAAGTATCTAAACAAATAGACTTCACCGGCTCTGCGAAAAGAACGTTTACAAATTCCCACATCAACAATTTAAAGTTCGGATAGAATATCACTGATACGATATAGCTGCCTTGAAAAGGAACCTAGAAACACGAATTATCCAGGGAATCATTTCAATAATGGAAGCATTACTTAGCTTAGGGACTACTAAACTGTGTATTATACACAGTCTAAATGGATTTAGCATTATTATGACTTGTAGGTGCCTTAGGACTAAATACCTACAACAAAGTAAAAGATCTTTCACAAGTTCATGCCCTTCTATTCTGACATTTTATAGCACACGAAAACATGATGACTAAGCGATTTCTCCCTTTGGAACATTTAGAAGCAAACAAAGACGCTGATGGCATTGACTGTATACGAACGTGTGAACGTCTTAATGGAGTTTTGATCTTTATGATTTCGACCCTCTTCTTCAGGCCAGACGTCATCGTGGTGGGAAAGACAATGATAGGCGGAATTTTAAGCGACACTGTCTTATTTATTCTGTAGTTAGTTGCTACCCCCCCCCCCCCCTCATTCAACTCACGAACAAATCGTGGGTTGGGGGGGGGGGGGTGACAATGACATTCCAGTTTAACTTTACTTCCTAAATCCGAGTGAAAGAGAAGAACAAACAACATGAAAAGACACCCAGTAGACAAAACACAAAGCACCACGACAAGGCACATTACAAGTACTGAAGCTAGGTTCCCCATTACCGTGCGACGCGTCTTGGGTTCAACAGGGATGGAGCAACAATGCAACATGTGACAACGCCTTGGTGAAAAGCATGTATGGTGACATCTTTTAAAATGGTGAACCAAAGCTGTCTGATCACCTGTGTGGAACAGGTTTTCCCCAGCTGTATGAGAGTGAATACTCTCAGAATAGAAGGCCATAATAGTCCGAAACTTAAAAGCCAAGAATATATGGCACTTTAACTACTACTAGTATCTGATGGATAATGT